>OZ023273.1:19111412-19326403 GCA_964007475.1 Hybos culiciformis
TGAACTGAACCCAAAAAGTGCATAATATTAAATATTAATAAAATAGTCTATTATTATATACGAGTAATTATGAAATATTTGTTAAATTAATTTGTGCTGAAAACATTTTCAAATGATTAACTAACTATAAAAAAAACATCAAATAGGAATTGCTTTTTAATGTCTTTTAATGTTTAATTTTTTTATTTATTTTTTTTCATATATGATTCTTTATGTAAATTATTATATTTTATATTTATGTAAATGTAAATAAAAAATAATATATAAATATAATGTAGATATTTTTTTTGAAAAATTGTTAAAATTTTAATAATTCTTCCATGTTTGGAGTTAAAAATTGCCAATTATTTTTGGTGTGTATAAGAATGTTCCTAAATAGCTGGCAAAAAATGAATATATTTCCAAACCGTACTTACATCAATCTTGAATTGTTAGTTTTTTGATACAACAATAGAAATTTTATTTTATCAATCACAAAAATGAATGAACAAAAAAGAAAGGTAAGAAAATAAATAAAAAAAAAAACACAATGACAAAAATTTTCATTTTGTTTTGAACAAATTTTATTCAATTTTTACTTTAATGAAATAATGAAAATTTATTTATTTTTAATTTTGTTTAGAATAAAATTTAATAAATTTTTTTCTGTGTTAATAATGTAATATTAAGCCGTCTGTAAAAAAAACATAATCTCGTAGAGAATCATAACAAAAAAAATTATGTATGAAAATACCTGCAGAAAAATTGTAAATTAATTTGTAAAAAGGGATTAAGCAAATTTTTATTCAATGCAGTCGATTTTTCTTCGTAAAATTTAATATCAGTTGTATAATGTATTTTTGGTTTTAATCCTATTTTACAGAACAATCTTTGAGTTTTCTAGAGAAATCTTCATATAGTTTCATGTTTTTGTTATGATTTTTATGCTTACGAGATGCTTTGAATGTACTGTTTTTTGTTGTAGAGGACTCGAAATGTATTGTTGAATATGTATATTAAGTGTATTTAAAAGTTTTTGAGTGTATTATATATATATTGTAATTTGAAACTCGCATAAAATCTTAAATATTATACTCATTATACTCGTATTGTTTGAGATGAGGTCTTAATTCTATATAAGGAAATTCTGTAAAGCAAAATTCTGTATAAACAGCTTTATATATGACAAAACTCTGTATAGACAAAATTATATTTGACAAAATTCTGTATTGTAAAATTATGTATTATGAGAAATGTTTTTTTAATATCGAATATATCTTTTTTATACGATAATCAGTTTTTTTCAAAGTGCAAATGATTTATTTTGTAATTATAAAAAAAAATTTTATTACAAAATAATTGATGAATTTAATGACCAGTATAAAGAATTCTTTTTATTTTTATTTACTCCTTTTTTTTTGAAACAAAGAATTTTGCAATAAAGAATTTCGACATGAACCCATATATATAGTTTGATTCTACTAGAACAATAACTTTATTCGCTATGAAAGTTATTTTTATTTTCATTATATTTTTTATCTTATTTTTTTTAACTGCTTTTATTTTAATTAATTGTTTAATGATTTTATTCATTAAGTTGATGATTTCACTGAAAAACACAAATAAAACAATTTTGAACAATCTACTGGAGTTAGCATATTAGTATGCAACAAATTTAGATATTATTAAGTGAATTTTGTTTTTGTGTAATGCTTTAAGCTTAAAGGATACGTGTAACAATCATATTGTGATTTTTTTTTCGAAATTTTCGAAAATTTACAAATGCAATAAAAAATAAATATTTCATTCATTTAAAATTTATCTAACAGATTCATAATACTTTTTCGTCATTATAATTATATATTGTCTTAGAATTAGAATATCTCAGAATGTTAAATAGATTTCTAAAAGTTTACCAGAATTATACTAATTTTAGTAGTACCAAAATAGTGCTCAGTGTTAATTAAAAAAAAGGGCTCACAATTTTAACCATCAACAATACTGGGCTACTGAGCAAAAAGTTTCTTAGAAGGCCGTATATACATTTAAGAAGAATTTAAGCGGTATCTTTAGTATAAACGTAACACTATTTATACTATTAATATTATGTTTATGTAATTATAAAAATAAATTTTAAAATATTTTGTATCATAATTTTATTAATAACCTTAAAGACATATACTAAGAAATGCTTAAACATAAACTACTGAGTCGATTTTCATTATTTGAATCACAAAATATGAGCAATCTCGTTCACTTTCAATTCGACCAAAGGATACGGCTCTGCCATTTCGGATTTGGGAGATATATTCTCTCGAACAGCAAAGAGCCTAAATAAGTTTCGTATAAAATTTAAATAATTTCTAACTTAACTTGTTCGTTGTAGATAATTTTTACTAATTAATTATTTAATTTTATTTATGTTATAGATTAATGTCAATGATCAATTTCTTTTAACAATCATTAATCAAACCAATTCCCAATTCTAACAAAGTGTAAGCAAGTGCTGTGTTTTTTGTATTCCATGTGCATATTTGATTACTTTTTAGTGAAATGTAATTATATAATATTTTGTACAATAAAAAGAATATATTATAGTATTAGTAAGGAAAATGTAATGCATAGTAATGATTATGGTGAAATTTTATGAATTTTTTTTTATAATCAATCGATATTATTTTATTATTACAGTGCTTAAATGCTTGTGAAAAAAATTACCTTGAATGCCTGCAATTTAGTTGAACCAAACCCAATCATATGATTTAATTATTTTAATTATTTGGAACGAAAAGATATGGAAAAAATAAGTAACAAAAATTAGAGTAACAAAAACAGCAAAAAAATTATATATTGTGTTTGGTTGTATTTTATTTTAATTGTTAATAAGATTTGATATGTTAAATTCCATTAGTAATTAATATGTACATAAATCTTGTAATGCTCTAAATTTTCATCATCATTTTATTTCTTTAATACCTCAATATCAAGTTAATTTTTACATACAATTTTTCCACAAAATATGACTCATGTATACAGAATAGGGTCCAAATTCTATCAATAATGCATTTAAAAAAATGTGTATTCAAAGAAATTTTTATAGCTAAAAATGTTCTTCGGGATAAGTTTTAAAAAAAAAAAACACCAGTTTTGATTTGGCCTTAGCTTTATTAAAAGTTTTAGGTTGTATCGCAGAATCTTAAGGGATTTTTCAACTCCTATGAAAGCAGTAAACAAAATGCTAAAATTAATCGAATCAATCAAAATATAAATGGATATACAGGTTTAAAATTTTTTTAACCCATTACTCAAAAGTGAGCTCAAAGTTATTGTCAGTATGATTAAGTAAGCCATACGTATAATTCTGCATTGTCAAAGTCACAGGTGTGGCAAATGAACCCTTCATGCTTGGAGAATGTAAGAAAAAAAATTTTTTTCAAAGCACTCACTTCAATAAATTGCTGAACTGTCTGATCGATAATCATCAAAGGTCTTCGAATTAAATGAATAACACCATTACGTACTGGAATATTTGCTTTAACTATTTCTGCAATCACAGATCCTTGATGATGCTTTGAGTCTCCAACCACTGTGGTTGATTTAACATACACTGTAAGTTTATTGAGAGAGAATTTATTAGTATACAAGTAAAAATTTCAATTTAGTTTATATGTGTAATAAAAATTATTAAAACAAAAAAAAATTAACAAAATTTACTTTTTCCTCCTTGTTCAAAGAAGCTGACAGACACTTTAATATTATCTTCGTAGGCGGCAGTGATTAATGGTGCTTCTAAGGGGGCAGCTGCAGTGAATATCGGTACTTTTGGAATGACATGTCCGTCAATGACCTTATGATCAATTAAAGAACTTCGAGTTGTTGTCTAAAAATAATCACAACATTATATGTACGTTATTTTATTTTTAATTTAAAATTGATTTGAGATTTTTTCTAAACTAAATTCATTCTGTAAAAAAACAATTATTATAATCATGTCCTTTATATAAAGGTTTGTACATCTTTCATTATATTAAAAGGATAAGAACAAACGTACAAACGTAGTTGCCTCAAAATTAAAAAAATCTTAATAAATATCTGAATCTGATCATAAGTTTTTCCTAAAATATTTTCCATCTTTAAATGTCTATCTGTAATATAATGGATAATACTTATAAAGTAAAGGATTATAAAAAAAAAAATTTCTGTTTAAATCAAAAAAAAAAAAATTTTTTTAAATCTATCTAAATAAAAGGATTTAACAAATAAATCTCAAATAAAAAATTTATAATCATTTTTAACCAATATAGAATTTAATTTGAAAATTCTGAGTAATTATTTCTATGCCAAAACCTGATGCAATCAATTTAAGTATATTATTAAATTTATTATAAAACCATAAATTCATTATGAAAATCTTACCTTAAATCCTTCATCAATAGGTATTAAGAATGTGTGTTCTCCTGGTGCTTGATAAAAAGATTCTTTTTTCATCAATTTAACTTGAGTAAGAAAAGACCTAAAATTAATTATCAAAATGATTTTATTTAATTTTTTTTTTTTTTTTTTACTAATAATATGCATTTTGTTAGAACAGGAAAAAGATTTTTCATGTTAAAGTGAAATAGTATAAGAATATTATACTGTAATTGAAAATATAGGTATATTTTAAATTGAAAATATTATGAATAATTTTGAGGATAAAAAAATTTTTAATATACATTTTTTTTTCAATGCTGATGGAACATAAATTGACCTAACAATATGTAAATGTAAAATTTTTATAGATAATAAGAAAAGTGTTTCGTAACAACTGCGAGGGTAAAAATTAAATAACTTTTTAACAACTATTGATTCACAAAGTTATAATTGTTACTTCCAAAATATTCATATACTTATAGGCGATAACCTCTCATTAGATTGATACCTTAAAATTATAATTTAAATATTTCTTTGCCAGTGGCTTTTCTTTTTTATTTTGAGATAAAATCTAGAAATATTTTCCGGTTAATCCCTGAATTTAAAAGAATTTTTCGACAAAAAAATAAATTAAGGAAATAATAAAAATATATATATTTTTTTTTGTAATATATACCGCAATAAAATCATTAAATCCTTCCTTATATTATTAACAATATATACTATCTACAATTCTACATATATTCAATACAAATATAAAAGAAATTTAAATGGGCAAAAAACACTTTGGTCTTATCACTCAATTTTCTACCAATAAAACTGTATCTTTATTTAATTTATTATTACGTCGGGAAAAAAAATTTGATGATTTTATCTTGAACTTTGTATATATACAGTTTATAGTAATGGAGATAAAATACAGACAAAATAAAGCGAGAAAACATAAAACTAAATATTCAAAGATAAAAGCATAAATCCCTGGAATAAAGAGTTATAGGATTTTAAACACTTAAAACTATAAACCAACTAAGATAGATCTTAGTAAATAAAAACATTGTAATCAAAATATTATTCTTTTCCTTATTTTCATTGGTTTGTTGCATCCATTTTCAATTTTATTCTGAATTAAGTGAATTATTAAGAAATTCGAGTTAGTTTTGACAGCAAAAAAATTCTTTAAAATTTCGGATTGCTACTGCAATGAAATTTTAATTATGAAAGACCTTTTAATTTAAATAACAAAAATTACTTAATAGGACCGACAAGCTTTGCTTCAACTATTATTATCAAAAAAAATTTTTAAAATGTCCTAACTTTAAGGCAATAATTGTTTTTTTTTTGGGATGAAAGAACAAAGTGCAGTTAACACGTTAATAGTTTTATTTTAAAATTTTCTTCTTTTTTTTTATCCATAACAGAATCCGATTACTTTATGACCAAGAATTACTTTTAAAAAGAATTTTGTTGTTTTAAAAAGGTGTTTAAAGTTAAACATATAGAATCAAAGAAACCAAAAAAGATGAAGCAAAAGTTTTTTTTAAATTTTTTTTACCATAATCTCTATTTATATATTTTCTGTTTGTTCTTTCATGAAATTGAATTCAAAAAGAGATACAAGAGACGTTGTACCAACAAGTTTTTCTATAAAATTAATAAAAATATATACATTTTGACTTTTAGAAGAGTTCTTTTTTAAATTTTTAGAAAATTTTCTATGTGGTAACTCACTTTGAATTAGTAGTTTTTATCAAAGAAGTTTGTTTAAATTTTACAAAATATAAAAAAAAATAAATTTCAAAATCGGATATAAAAAGCGAACAATTGATTAAAAAAATATGATTCATAAAGATTGTTTACTTAAAAAAAAAAACTAAAAATCTCAAAAAAAAAAGATTGAGCTTATCTAGTGTACACTGAACGTAATTATATATATATATATATATAACTTAAAAGTGTAATGAGCTGGAATATATATATTTGAATTCTTTGGTGACATCCTGATCATATAGATTTAGACATGAACTCGAAAATAATAAAGCCCAATATAATAAAGAAAGTGCAAATATGAAAACTAATAAATTAAAAAAGTATATTAGTAGTTTACCTGACATGGAAATTAACAATATTCAACCAATCAGCATTTAATAAAAATTGAAATGCATCTGGATTAAAGATTTCAGGTTTGTTTGATGATGTTGTCAATGGTTGTAGAACTTCATCAATTACATGAATTACCTTGAAATTTTATTTAATAAATGTGATTTTCTGAATTAAAAAATATGTTTTTTTTTTCTTTTATTTACCTGCTTTTTACCATTAATATTTTCAAATGTTTGGGAACGAGATGGGATTAATAACGCATTATTTATATAAATGTTGCTATCACGATTTTTGGTTATATACAAAAAAGGATTACCATCCAAATCCGATGGAATTGCACCTTTTTTTAGGCTTTCTTTCGGTAATGCAGATGTAACTATATAATGGAGGAATATATAGGGAAAAAAATTATATTAGTTAGTCTTTATTTTACTATATAAATAAATCGGAACAAAAATTTCTTCAAATAACGTTTTACGACGATATTAAAATAATCAATTCTTTCCTTTTGAAAATGATGTTAGAAAAACTCAACTCAAAATTAAAAGAATATTCATCAATACACGAGTTTGAAAATTCCTGACAATTTTTTTCCGTGCATAAATACCTATTAAGTTTTTTTTAATATTGTTGGAGACTAAAAACTTCGAAATACGATATTCCGAATGAAAAAATATATATGACATGACAATTTAAGTATTTCGCAATAAAAATATTTAGAATTGTAAAATAGGGGGGAAATAATAGAAATAATGATATAAACTTAATAGTTTTATAATTTATAAATTATAAAGTGCAGAATTTTTAAATATAGAATTGTAATAATATAGTCAGTGTTTTAAAAACCCTTCGTGTTCAAATTTGGCGCCAGTACGATTTTACCTATAAACATAAATAAAAAAGGTATGTAATGTTTAACTTTTTTTTTTATTATTATTAATAACGAAATTAAGTTATAATTTCATGTCGCAAAAATTCTCAAATATAGAATTATGTTGTACTAAAAAAAAAACCTTTACCCCTATTAAAACTAGTGAAAGTAACAATATATTAAATACACTGAGAAAAAAATTGATTGCTTTTATTTCAAATAATGATACATATATTTTATACAACAATCAATTTATCAAACAATTCTAATACAATTACCTATATGATATAATAATAATGAGTCTGTTAGATTTCCATGATATTTTTGAAATGCTCCGTCAGTTGGTACAAAAAATGTTGCTGTACGCCATTCTATCGTATTATTAGCTACATAACTTTTTTCCAATAATGATGTGAACTATGGAAAATAAAAAAAAGTATTTTTTTAGAGTTAGAAGATTGTTGTAATGACAAATATTTAAAAAAAATCATTAAAAATTTTAAAATAAAATATATAATATAACTTTTAATATAATCAATTATCCTGATAACAAACATCGCTTATAATACGCTTAAAAGTTCAATATAATTTCGAAATATGTTAATCTGGCGTCAAATAGTTTTTGAGCGCAAACAACCTTCAAGAATAACAATAGATTTATTTTTATTGTTGGTATGTTTAATTTTTAATTACTTTTGTAGGTAAATAAATCATGTTAAATTCAAAAAAATTATTTGTACAATTTTATTCGTAATAATATGAAACCAGGTATACATTAAAATATGAAATATTTCTTTTATTTAAATTTTACCCATATTTTTAATTAACTTCTACCACTACATGATTTCAGACTCGATTTTCCTCATTTTTTAATAATAAAAATTTTTTTTTCTTCACGATACTAATAGTAATAAAATAACTACGATATATAATATATATTTTTTCTTCGTTGAAATTTCCTAATCTAATCTAAAGACAGGAAAGACTAAGCAAAATGCAATAACTAAAATAAGAAATGGCAAAAAATTATATTTTCTCTGATCAGGTGTTTATTATATCTTTTAATTATAAAAGTTTCCAAGATTCAAGGTATAAATTAAAGTAAAAAGTACCATAGTACCATAGTATAACTAAAAATTATTTAGGTGTTTGTGTACTAAAAAAAAAACAAACAAATTCATCAAAATATTATGATAAAAATGAGATTAAAAAAAAATATTTCTTTTTAGTAAAACAAACAAATTTTCTTAAGAATTTTCATTAAAAAGGATGTATAATATCCTATTTAATTTTTAGCATCCCAAGTTCAATAAATTTTCGAAGACAAAATATCATAAAGATAAATTAATTCTGATAAAACATAGAAGAAATTGAATTTTTTTCTTATAAAAAAAAAATATATCTATACGAATATTTTATATAATGCATACACAAACTTGTATTTTTAAAATTTTTTTTCATTCTTTCCGTAATGGTAATTTCCTTAGTTTAATGCAATTTTTATTTTAAGGTTCATAATGTTGAAATGAAAATGAGGGATAAGAATTTTTTATTTTTTTTTTTGTTGTTGTCTCTATTTTCGCAAAGATGAAAATCAGCCAACCAAAACTTGATAAAATATGGTAAAAAAAAAAAAAAAAAATTATTCAAAATTACATTATCCTCCATGTCTATTTTTCATGTCCCGGATATTTGAAAATTTATTAAATGAGGGAAAATATATCGTTTTTATCAGACATTTGATCCCCTTTTCAATCAAAATTTATCGAAAAGCGTTGAATGCGAAGTACAGATATTTATCGATTACACGCAAGTCTGTCTACATTATAAATGAACTCACACTCAATTGTAAAAATTCAATATTTTGAGAGCTTATATTGCCACAGGTTGTTAGAAATATAACATATAAGTCTGCAACATGGTAAAATTAAACATAAATTAATTAAAATATATTTCTCAACTTATCCAATCGAATTTGTCAACAATTACACAAAGTTAACATAGGTAAATCCTTGATGAAGCTTAAGAGCTTAAATAAAAAAAATTTAAATTCACTAAACTTTGTAATCTAAATAATTAATAAACACATCCTTAACCTTGGAATTTTTTTTTTTTTTTAGAAATTATTGTCAATAAAAATTTTCACTTTTTGTATTTTCAAATAATTTACATAAATATAAAGCCCTGGGTTATTTTAAAGAAGATAATAATCAAAGGAAATAAAAATTTTATTTTAACCTAAAAAGTCTCATAAGTTTTCAATTTTATAGTAAAATAAATTGTTATAAAAAGGATATAATTTTATTTTTATTTTTATTTTTTTTTAAATAATAATGCTGCCATCATTATGTTGTTAGTTTATGTATACAATTTTATGAAACAAAAATTTGTATTCTTCTCAAAAAAAATAATCAAAAGAAAAACTTTTTGAACTTCTTATTTTATTCTTTAATAAACGAGGCACACAAAAAGTTATATATATTTATATTTATTTTTGAACCCTTCGTGTCCAAAAGCAAAAAAGCTAAATTTGGCGCCATTATTTTGCCGCCGCTACCATTTTACCTAAATAAATAAGGGATGTAAAATAATGTTTTAGTTAAAAATAAAATGATTTATTAATAACGAACTTAAGTTATAATTTTCACCGCTAAATTATAATCTAATTGAAATTGGTGTAAATAGAATAACATAAACAACAAATTTTAATTATCTATTTACATAGAAGGGTTTTTTTTTAAATTGGTTTTTTTTTTTGATTAAATCCGATTAGAAAATCAAAATTTAACTGGAAATTTTTTACATGGAAAATGTACAAAAAAAGCATGAAATGTGAAATTTATATTTTTATTTCTATTTGTCTATCTTAATACTGTGGGGAACAAAAAAGAATTTAATTTTTGTTTGCCTTTTATTAAAAAGAAAGTCTTAAAAAATAAATCTTAAATAATTTTAATTATAGGGTAAAAGCACCAGTAACCGCCCACTTAAGGAATTTTCAGACTTTGACAACGCATAAAAAATCGTGCATAAGAGATATTGAATATATCTTTATATTAATGGATAGCTAGAGCGATTCTCTATAATTAGTATTATCTGCTTATTTCATTTGAATTACGGTTTAAGAGAAAATTAGGTTTTTGTGAAAAAAGTCAATTTTTTCAGTAACCGCCCACTAAAATCTAGTATGCGCCCATATAAGTTCTAGTATCCGCCCATACAAATTTTGAAGAGAAATTGAAGTAAATTTAGCAAAAAAAAAAATGTCAATTCATTTTCAGTCTTTTTTAAATTTAAATACCTAATTATATTTGTATTTATAAATAAATATACCTATAAAATGGAAGTAAATAAAATAAAATTATTAAATTTTGTCCTTAATTATTGTCTAACTTTAAGCTTTGCTTATACATTCACCACTTCATTAAGTATTCATTAAAAAAACATACAACGAAAATAGTAAAAAAAAATTAGTGAAACTTGATTAGCTTTCTTTCTAATTAAATCCTCTGTTACTATCGCTCTCCATTTACTAATGAATTCAACCTCTCTGATTGCACGATTGGAATCTCGCCCAAAAAATTTTATCAACCGCTGTGAGCTGGAAATTTTTGTTGCCGAATTTTTTCTCTGGATTTCCCTTTCAGCGGTGCTTTAATCAAGGAATAATCGTGCTGGGAAGATTCAAAAACAGAAATTTTGTCTTTGGTTTTTCTTTCCGAAGGTGTTAAAATCAAAGAAAAATCGTTCTGGGCGGACTAAAAAACATTAATTTTTCCTACTGAATGTTTTTCTCTGGCTTTTCTTTCCGGAGGTACTAAAATCAAGGAGAAATCATTCTGAGCGTAATCATAAACACAAATTTTTTCTATTGAATGTTGTTCTCTAATCGTTTTCCCTTTCGCAGGTCCAATAATCAAGGAAAAAGCGTACTGGGCGGGTTCAAAAACAACAATTTTCTCTACTGTTTTTGTAACCGCCCATAGCGGGCGGTTATTGAAATAGTTGTAAAAAGTTGTTCCAGAAGACGCCCATCGTCTTTTTTATTATTAAAAATAAAAAAAAATATTTTTTTATTAAAAATCCATTTAAATAATATAATTTACTATTAAAAAAAAAAATAGTTACATGTGTATTTTTTTTTATTCATAAAAATTTAATTGAATTAAAATTATGAATTCCTTAAACAAAATGAGACTTTTTTCACCGTTTTTAATTTTTGGTATTTCATCACAAACTTAAACCGATTTTTTTAAAATTCCAGTTGGACCTATGCAACCAAAATTTGCAAGAGTGTTGCTGAAAACCGAGCAGACAAATTTGTGCTTTGAAATAAGCAAAACACTTGATACTTTCCTTAATATTTAAATATAAAGTTGAAAGTGGGCGGTTACTAGTACCGGGCGGGCTACTGGTGCATCTACCCTAATTATAATTTTAAAAAAATAATTAACTGGCGTAAAACAAGTTGAATTTTTTTCACATTTTTCGTTAACAATTTGAATACCTTTTTTTTATTTAAATCACCAATTATTGTCACAATTATGAATTTATGATTATTCCATTTCACACAAAGATTTATTAGGTATACCTTTTTTTTTATTTTATTTTTAAAGCTTATGTTGTAAATAATGCAGCTTTCGCATATAAATAATCATTTACATTTGAAATAGAAACAAAACCAAGTTATCCTGAAGCATTTTTAATATTTAGAACGAATTTTTTTTTATTTATTTCTGTTACTTATTATATTCAAATATTTTTTCGACGAAGCATAATTTTGAAAAAAAAAAAAAATTAAATAATAATAAATAAAAAAAATTTCATATTTCTCAGTATTGTCTACTTATAAATCATATTTTATATTTAGAAAATCTGGAACAAGAAGTTTTCTTTTAATAAACAAAAAAAAAGTGAATAACTTTATTATCAGTTATCTCACCTTACAAGGTTCTTCTTAATACCTTGTTCGCACTTCAACATTTATCCGGATAAATAAGTGGAAAATTCCACTTTCTGAAACTACCGTTCGCACTTGAGAAGTGAAAAAAATTTGACAGTTCTAGAAAACATATAAATAATCTGAAGTTCAAAAATAATTTTAAAATTAAATTTCATTTTTTTTGATATTTTGACGCAAAATAAACGGTTCCAACCGTACCAAATCTATCAAAAAGTAGCTAAAAGGAACTAGCTAAGTGGAAAAATAACTGGAAATTTAAATATCCCGAAAAAATTTTTGTATGATAATATCCACAAAGTTTCCGGAAAAATCGAAATATCCGGAAAAATATTGAAGTGCGAACAAGGTATAAGATCTTGTATATTTTTCAATAAACCATGTTTTATATGTATAGTATAATGGTTTACAATTCAAACAGCATTTAAAAAAATTAGTCTGTTATTATGAAAATTAATAGTTTATGATCTAGTTTGATAAATTTTTAAACAATTTTTTAGAAAAATTTAAACTAATATGGTTTTACAAACAATTTTTTACAAAAATTTAAATATTATTTCTATTTTCAGCAATAATGAATTATTTAGGAATTTTCTATCGCTATCAAGAGACAACAAAAAAAGTTTTCTGTGACATAAAAACATTAAAATTTCAATCAGCGTTTTTTACATTGCAACTGTACATATATACATATATATACTTCTAGTCCTCTATCAAAATTTATTTTAAATTAAAAATGGCATTTTCAACAAATTTACATTAAAAAGGATAAAGTGAAACACGAGAAAATCACACATATTTCACGTTGTCATGCAAAGAAAACCATATTTTTAAATTTTTTCCTTTTCTTTTTTTCTTATAATAATATGTATATATGTACAATGTACTTATATTTTTTACCTTGGGGGTTGAATATAAAATTATATTTTCTTAAAAAAAAGGAAAAAAAATTATGCTAAAAATATTGCATAAAATATTCATGAAAAAAAAAACTAAGAATAAATGATTTTTTTTTTTTTGAACTGTCGATTGATTTTTATCAAAAACAGCTTAACCAGAAGCATTATTCAAAATGCTCGAGGGCACATACAATTGCAAATAAAAAGTAAATTTTCATAAATTATATAAAAATTAAAAAGGAAATAATATTTAATTGAATTTAATAATCTGCGAATTTTTCTACATTAATTATTTTTTTTTTTTTGTAATATATTATTGATTAAAAGAAAATTAAAATTTGGGGGGAATTGAAATGAATTTATGAAGATCATCTTTATGTAAAAAAACTTAAGCCGCAGTTAGTTAAAAAAAAATAAATGAATCCTAATTTCTAATTAATTGACTATGTGTTAAAAATAATACTCGAAGGAAGCCGAATCACAGGTTGTAAGAAAAAATTTCATAATAGTAGAAGAAAATAATCGAAACGATCACCGTATCATTAATATAGTATTTTATTCGCTTTATTTTTATAGAACTTATTTATCGAATAGATTATGTCAGTTATTTATGTCAAGCGTTAAAAATGAATTCAGATGTGACATCCCATCTGAAAAAAGCATCGTTTAACAAAATTACGACACTTAAGAAAATCTATTAATATTTTTCAGTTGAAAGGTTTCAAATGCATTTCTAATATAGAATGCAAATTCATGTGTACATTCATATTTTATAAGTTTCTAAATTCTTTTTGTTTTCTTACTGAAGCCATTTTTAAAGTAATATTATTATAATAACAATCATATTTATATGTATATTTAAATATGTAAAATATCTATTTTATTAAATGCAAATATTTCTATAAAAAATCGATATATTCTGGCGCGACACACGAAGAATAAAGATGTATAAAAAGTGAAATATTTTAATCATATTATGTATAAAAAAAAAAACCAACAATAATCCTAAGACATAATAATATTAATCTTATGAAATTCAACGATACAAATTATTTTCATGGAAAATATTGATAATCCCAATATGTTAATTTCATTAATATTTTAATTATTTTAGGGAATTAGAAATAAATGTATTTTTTTTTTTTTAATTATAGTAAATACATAGTAATAAAAGCAATTATTATTATTCACACAAAGCAAATATTATTATTCACACAGGAAACTTAAAAACTTCCTGTCTCTGAATTTAATAATAATTACTTTAATGTTTCATTATATAAAAACTTATTTGTGCTGGCTTACAAAAGTCACCATCATGTAATCCTCGTGGCCAAAAAATGAACTTTAGCTTTGTCATAAAATATTGAATTAATATTAAAATAACCCTTTTAAAAATTATTTAACCTGCCACAAAATTATTAAATTCGTTCTCATTAAGAAACCTTAATAAATAATTTAAAAAAAAAAATTATATGAAATTTAAATTACAATAATTATGTAGATACTACTACTATACACAACATATGTATGTATGTATACGATGTACATTAAATATTTTGCATACATATTATATTAAATGTTGATCTATTTTAAAATGCTCATGGATTTATAAATATTATATAATGTAATATCCTTTCGGTGATAAAATTTTTCCTTTTTTATGTCTAACAAATAGTCTAGACAAAAAGGCGCTCATATTATGACTCATCGAAAATATTTAGTAAAAATTTAACATGATATAAAATTCCTATTTTTCATCAATCTAAAGTTTTATTCATTATTATTTTATGGTTACGAAAAAACTTTTTATATAGTAAAATTTTTAATATTCCAATTATTATCAAAATAGGTATAATTTTATGAAAATTTGTGATTTTAGAATGACGTGTTCAAAATTAGTCATACCACAAAAACCAATTTAGGAAAATTCGATTTAGAAAATATTTTTTAATTTTTTTTATTCTATTCCATAAAAACGTAAGCTTTGAGTAAAAATTTAATATAATTATATGGTAGAAAAAATTTAAACAATAATTTCCATAATTTAAGTTTTTACATAAAATGTTTACTAAAAATTAAATATTCTATTTATATAGACAAAAAATATTCTTAAAACTTCAAAATGAAAATTCTTTGCTGCAAAGATAGTGTAAGTGTATAATTCTAAAACAAAATTCAACAGAAATGCAACACTATAAGTATACCTATATATACACATATATTGAATTAAATTCTTTGATTGATCGATTGATTGACTCATAAGTATAACTAATTTATCAAAATATTTTGAAAGTATTTTGGCGACCAATGAAAAAATTAGGGTATCAATATTTTTCAAGCTGTGAAGAAAAGAATTTTTATAACAATCTAGATTTTAAAACACAATATCACTTTACAATTTTCTAAGCAGAGTGTTATAAATAATTGTTGATTTTTTCTTAACTTTACTAAGATGTTTGTTCTTAATATATATATTTTTTGTTTATCTTTTAATATAGTACTGAAGCCACTGAGAAGAAATGAAAAATAAACACTATTAAATTTAAAAAAAAAAAAATAAATTTATGTTGGATATATACAGACAGAACAATAAAAATGAATCACAATAAAAATGAATTGTATAGTGTATCCTTCAGAAACTGCAATATTTTCAATTCCATCAGTTAAAAAAAAAAAATATAACTATATTTACTTTAAGATCACTGAACTTGTCAAAATGTAAACAATAGTGCTCATTGTCCTGTTTTTCCTTATTATATTTAAAAAAATGTACATACATACATATATATATTGTATAATTTGATTAATGGAATTTTTTTTTTCAATGAGTGTATGTATTGTAGAAATACGATGTCTTTCAGAATATTAAACTAAATTCTAAATTCATTTATCACATTTCCAGGATAAGGATTTTAAACTTTTTATTCTAGTTAAAATTGACCGAAAAGGGTGAATTTTTTATTTATTTTACCCAACGTATGTAACTAATTGAGAGGGAAAATTGGTCGACGATGGTTAATTTCCTATATTTGAAAACCCTCATTATCAACCGCCTTCAACAAATTATTAATATGTTCTTACCAAAGAAACTGAAGTAAATATAGCTTCAAAATTAATTTCAGGAAAATAATAATAAAGTATAAAAACACATTAAAATTTACCATCAGGATGTCCTGTAGTAAAGTTTTTGTAAACAATATATGAATAAGTTTTGAGGAAGTAACTTAAATTTGTATTTTATTTTTGTCTTGAAAGTTCTCATATTTTTTTATTGTTTACTTTTGCGGCCAATTTACTAAAGCTTATTATACCGTAGTGGACGATTTTTTTCTTAGAAATCATTTGAAAATTTACTTGAACTTTTTTTATACATTATTATGTACATTTTAAGTTGTTAAATAAAAACTAAGTTCAAGGGAAAACAAATTCAAATAGATTGTAACAATATATTTTATGTGCCTGAAATTTCAAACATAACAATGAGAATTTATTTTCAAAAGACGAAATATTGAAAATTTTGTTTCAAAATAAAAGAACTATTCACACTTTAACATTACACTCAATTTTACACTTGAAACGAAAGATAGATTGTTATGTTTATAAAATACATATACCAGTACGAATATAGATATTATGTGGAGAAGAGATTTTTATGGAAAAAAAAATACTCGGAAGATGAAAGAAATTTATGTACAGCTTTTTAAAAATATAACACTCAAATATTCTTTTTTAGGGACTTGTAAAATGTTTTCTATAAGTATCAATAAGTAGACTTTTTGACCATGTAACTGAAATTAAAACTTAATTAATTTTTGGCGAAATCTTGAAAATATTTCGTTTTAAGAAATTATACTTTTATTGTTTGTAGCATCATCAGGTGAAATGATAAAGCGAATAATACACAATGCATTATCTAAATTAATATTTTTTTTTGAATACAAATTTATATGTTTTTTTTTTTTGTGTGAATAACATAAATATTATTTTGAATAAATTATGCTCATATATTTTTCAAAGAAAAAAAGTTTTTACTTTTAATGAATAATAAATGTTTTCCTAGTCTATTAATTGAAGTGTCAACACACTGGCAATTTATTATGTTTTCTTTCTAAATATTCTAGAAAAATATTATTATTGCATTGAATATTTTAATAACTTAAGTAATTTTGTGAATTTTTTTTTTTATCATTGAAGGAAAAATATTAAGTAAGTTTTTCATAAATGTGAAATATAAGAAAAACAAACTTATGAACTAGCGAGAATTATAATTAATTAGAAATTTGTTCTGACTTTGTAAAAAAATTGAAATGGAAAAAAAAATTGAATGGAATAAACACCTATTTAGAAATCATGTTTGGTCCGTTTCCCATAAATTAAAAATCCACTAAAATGCTTATAACTGAACTGGAATATAATTTATAAATCACTTTCATTTTGGAGAATATTTGAATTTTAAAGTTAGAAGCTCTCAATGCACCAAAGGTCTCTATAATTTCCATATAAAATTCTGTTACAGATTAAAATAATTTTGATGAAAATTATTATGTAGATTTGATAGATTAAAAAAATGCTCGATGCCTGATTAAGTTCAAGGATTAGGATTGGAGGCTGAAAGTTCGGCTTTCGATGAAAATTGAATATATGGATGGAGATCGCCTGAAAAAAAACTTTATCTGAAAATATTTTAAATTGAAATAGTGAAAACGGACTCATTACTTTGTTCTATATATTTTTTTAACAAGAGATTAATACATATAATTATCACTGTTAACCGCATTAATATATGCTCATAAATTAACATATTTCTTATTAACTGTAGTAGGTAGGTACGTTAGAAACAAAAAATATTAAAAAATTTACTTTGAATTCATAATCCAGGGCAAATAAACTCCTTGTTTTCTTCTAACTATATTATTTTTTCTTATTCTATTTGTTCATTTATTTATTTTTTAAAAATTGCAATATTAGTTTTATATCCCTTAAAAATATTGTATATGCACTCAGAAAAAAAAAAACAAAAAATTGTTTAAAGAAAAGTTTTTTCTCCAGAAAATAAATACAATTTCATAATGAAAAAACTAAAGGTCAATAGACCTTTTCAAATTTTACAAAATTCATTATTTTAAATCCATTATTTTGTTACAACACCCAGATTACATATTTTTGACTTCAAAGCTTCTTCAAAATTAAATTCATATTTATCTTAAAAATATGTATTAATTTTGATTCTCTGTATTTGAAATTTCAGTAATCTGGAGGGTGAAAAAAAATTATTTATTTTTCCTTAAAAAATAAAATTTTATTATCAAAGAAAATTAGTTAGAAAAGCTGTGAATAATTATAATATAAGAAAAGTAGATTTATATAATTATACAAAAACATTTTACTCTTATTATTCTGATTTCATTACATAATAAAATATTAAAACAAAATAAAAAATATCAAAACAATTATGTTATTGACAATATAACAAAACTCATTCATTTTTAAAGAGACAATGAATAAAATATCTTAAAATATCATAAAATATTTTATAAAGCGAAATTATTTTTATATGAAAATAAAAAAAAAAGTTGTCGCTTGCAGACAAACTATTAATATAACGAGCGAATGCATAAATTGAACGAAGGTCTCCTAAAGAGATTAAAAAGTCAAGTTGCAATTTTTAAAAGCAAAAAAAAAAAAAAATTCAATTTAAGGCTTGTTCTTGTTTTTTGTTTTTTTTTTTTTGTTAGACTCTTTTTCTTTTTTTTTTTTTCATTCTGCAGAAGACCATTATGTTGAATAAAAAAAAAAAATGTAATAAAAACATTAAAATAAACTTCTATATAAAATATCCCAACTATTTTAGACCAAAATGTTTTTTTTTTTTATGTTCTTTCTTATTTTTTTTTTTTTCAAATTAAAAACTCTGTACTTTTTTATACTTTTTTTTTTTTTTAGCTTTTTATAAAATAAATTTGATCCTTTAAAATGAAAAAAAAAGTAAAAAGAAAGTTCATTTGCAAGGATTTTTTTATGTTATGTATGTATCCCTAAATGCATTTTTTTTAACGTGCTAAGATATTGTTACATAAAATTTAAAGTTTTAACATAACAAAATAAAAAAAAAATTAAAAAAAATTTTTAAAAACAAAATTTGTTTCAGACAACCATTGTTCCTTCGCTGTTTTCCCTCTCTCATTATTTCATATTTATACAATATTTTATGTCATAAATTTTTAAATTTTCTTAAATAAGTCATCTGGGAATCAAAATTATTGTTGCATCATAATTTCAAAGTTTTTTTTTTTTCGTTCATGAGCAGCATAGTTAGTTATAAACTTTCATTTGCTACAAGGGAAACACATTAAAAAAGAAAAAACTTGATGGCGAAATATCTTAACAACAAATTTATGGAGTTTAACATAATAAAAAAAGAAATATTGTTTTTACAAGAATAGTCCAATGTCTATACAGAAACCGTATAAAATATTACAATAACGATTATCTTTGTTAATTTTTTTTTAAACTATACTTTTAATTAACTAGTCAAATTTTTGAGAAATTTTCTTAAATAGCCTAGTATGTATGTTTGGAAATTGCCCAATAATGCTATATTGAATACTTTTGGATAATTAGTTAGTAACTTTGACGCTTGAATTTTCGACCAGCATCATAAAAGTTCGAAAGTTATTTATGAAAAATATTCAAAGATTAAATGAATTTTTAAGAAACAAATGTTCAGTTGTACATGGTTTTACTATACATAATAATAAATATTAAATACAGAATGATAAGTACTAGATTAAGAATACAGAAAGATTTATAGCTTCATACAACATTTTTTCAGCCTTTTTTGGTATTTTTATGTGAAGGTGTTATTAAAACTAAATAAAATTCTTTTCATTTATTGATAATTGTCATGTATTTTATTTTGTTTTACTAACACATTCACATAAAAATACCAAAAATAATGTTGTATGAAGCTATAAATCTATGTTTATTCTTAATCTATGGTACTAGCTAATGCTTTTGCTACAAATAATCGTTATACTTAACATAAAATAATAAATCCTATATTGCAAGTCATAACGATTATATCTACACTATCAAAAAGTTTCGAAATAAAAGAAACATTCTTTTTTTATTATTTATTAGGTTTAAAAATATTTCTTATTATTTTTTGAATCGAGTCTACTGAACTAAGAAAATTAAACTAATTTGTTATATACGCAATATAAAATAAACTGTAATATTCTGTGATAACCATAATATGAAGAATTTTTTTTTTACAATAAAAATTCAGGGCAATAAATGAATCACTATTGTTTTATTATATAGAATTTATAGAATGAATAAAAAAAAAAATTAGATATTTTTATCTTTAAGAAATTATATATTTTTTAAATTATCAAAGAATTAACTTTTTTTTCTTTCTTTTTTAAAACTTTTTTTTAGATTAATAGAATTTGATTTCAAAACGTACAATAATAAACATCTTAAAAACAATTGAAATAAACAACTCTGAATCTTCGTGCGTACACTTGTTAATAAAGCATATATAATATAATGAATTTTCATAATAATATACACACATATTTTTTAATTAGATTTAATTGGAAAACAAATGTGTGAATTAAAAGTATTTTTTTTCTTTCATTTCGTACAAGTCTAGAGACCTTTGATAGTACACTTGGGGCTTATTTTTTTTAAACATAAGAATATGCATGAAATAAAATAAAAACGATTTTTTTTTTTTATTTATTTAATTTTTTAATTTGTGCTTCTATTAATTCACAAGAACTTTTTCCCTTATTAAATACATTAAAGCCCCATTAAAACAAAAGGAAATTAAAATTAATGAAATAATAAAATTTTATTAAATATGTCAAAAAGTTCAATTAAATCTTATACTGCGAATGCGAAATGTATATAATTTAAGAGTGTCTTGAAGACAAAAAGAATTTAAGTATAGATGATAAGTGAAATATATTTTAAAAAAAATTCTACCATATGCTCAATCCATCACGATAAGTCAAATTCTTAAAAAAAAAATTTTTTTTGATTTAAATTTCATTTTCGAATTAATTTTTTGTACATAAATAAAGTTCACTTTTATATTTTGATAAAAAAATTTAATTCAGATGTGTAGGGTGAAATACTCAATTATTTATATCAAAAAATATTCATTAACAACATTTGAAAATTTAATACCCATACTAGAACTAGACTATAGTATAGGTCTTTATTATCAATTAAAAATAAAGAATATGGAATAAAAAAATTATTTTTGAATTATAATTGCTATACATATGTATTAAATATCCCTGTAATTAATTATAATATACAAAACTACAATTACATAAGAAATTAAAAATCGAAAGACTAATATGAAATATCAAAATTAAATTTTTTTTTTTTACCTATTCGTTTTGTATAAAATAAAAATAAATTCATTACATAAAGATTGGAATACCATTTCGACAAATAGGATGAAACATTTTTCCTTCTGTAACATCTATTGCTTTAACATCTATCTCACCATTATTCAATTTAATATTTTGTTCAGAGTAAAATTGTATACGGACTAAAAGTCAAACAGTAACCCCAAAAAGTTAATTATAGGAAGAATTTCATCAACAATAATGAATTTAAAAACACCCACTAAAATACCCCGCCTCTTTACATGAAACCAATTTGTAATTGTTAATCACATGCAACAACCTCTTTAATCAGGCTATATCCTCAATTTTCATTCATGAAAAACGATTTTAATGAGGATTGATTGTAAATTATGAATTTTTATCATGAAAAAGAGACCTCACAAAATGAATCATTCATCACAATAAAAATATATATATATATGTTTGTAGGTATTTTATACATCATTTTATTCACATTAAAATATAATATAATCATCAAATATAAAATATAACATAAATATGCGATATGTGCGTACAATGATCTCTCTACTATACTTCCATTCCATTTTATATGTTGCTCATCAAAAATCATATACTTAACTTCAGTCATATAAACATGTCATTAATTAAATAAATCTTCATTAATAAAAACAAAAACTTAATAATAATGTTTTTTATTTTATTTTTTTTTAATGTACTTATACTAAGCCAATGTTTTCTGCTGCTGGGTTAATGTCCATTAAGATATTAATTTACAATCAACAAGTGTACTTAACGTTTAAAAAATATGTTGGAAGTTAATTTTATTTTATTTTTTAATAATTGTAATAAGGTTGAAAAATATAAAATGAGATTGAAGTATACCTTTATTATATAATATAAGTATTGTGTTTGTGAATCTACATTATATTAATTCTTTCAATTTAAAAATAGATTTCAATTTTTAAATGATTTATGAATATTAAAAATTTAGAATATGAATTAAATTATACCTAAGATTTAATTATTTTTTAAATAATAGTAGTTTTTCAATTAAATAACAATTTCATAAACTTTTTTACAATTTCAATCAATTCTTTTTTGTTATTTTTCATTTTAATTTAAAAATTTTATAAATTATAATATATGTATGTATGTACGTAAATTTTATATGTTTACTCAATATTATATATACGAAATTAATTAAGTCACAGGCAAATTATAATATACATAATCGAATTAGTTCATACTTCTTATTTGTTATAAAAAAAATTATATGTTGGGGATTCTTGTGGATTTATTTAAGAATTTGGGATAAAATATTTTATTAGATGTACATTTACATGAATTTTTCCTAAATAGAAATTAAATACATTTTGTAAATTAACAAAATATTTTTAAAATAAAACTTCAACTAAAACCGGGACGAATATTTTCATATATTTAGAACTTATTTGCATGAACACATACTTTATTTCTTCTGTTTTTATGACATTTTTGTCGCATATATTATATTATTCATGAGAAAAAAAAAAAAATCAAACCAATATTTGCGGTTTACAATTTTTTCATTATATATTTCCGGTGGTTGCCATATGTCAAAATCATTAGAAAAAAAAAATGTTCGCTATCAGAAAATAATATATTTCCAAATATTTTTACCACGCGATCAAATTATCTTTTCAAACTAATCAGCATAAGCTCGAAATTTAATAAAAACCAATTTTCATTTTGGAATAAAAAAAAAAAAATTTATTTTATTTTGAAAAGGGTTCCTGTCCACAATTTGACCTCATACTTATTTTAAATGAATGCATATAAGTAGAACTTTACAAAAAAAAATGTATTTATATGAACGTTAAGTATATATATAGATTGATTTTATCTTTTTGCTTTGCACATATTTAATAAACTATTTTATGTTAACTTTCTTTTAATTTTATGTATTTTTGTAGCATTTACAAAGTTTAGAAATGTTTTTAAACTAAAAAGTATTTTGAATTTTCTATTTAAACTAACCTTTCCACACAACTTTATTAAAGCTAAAAGCTACTATCGGATAAAATAAATTAATTTACGTAAAAAACAATTTGTCTTAACTCTTAAAAATCATACAATTAAAAGTCAAAGTGTTAGCGTTTTGTAAAGAAATTATTCTAATGGTGCGAATATAAGTACAATTGCTAATTTAGTTCTTACGAAAAATTTACAAGAAATTTACCCATAATAAATCGAGGCATAATTATACTCGACGATTTTAAAAATATTTTTCTGGAATACCTTTCCTAGAAACTATCAATATTATAAAGATTAATATTGTTAAAATATACAACATAAATACATTATATACTTATATATATGTGTACATATATTTTTTTAAATAAAAAAAAAATCCGGGTGTGCGGCACATTAATTTTCTTTACATTGTTATTGGTTTTACATCAGTAAGTCGAATTTTTTACACCTGGTTGTGTGAAATAAAAAATAAAAAAAATTATTCTATGTTACAAAAAAAAAGGTTCGATTTTTTTATTATACAATGAAAAAATGTTAGATTTTCTTTATTTACGTAATAATTATAATTTTCATAATATTGTTTGTTATATGTATGTAACAATAGGGAATATTTACATTTTTTATAAGTTTTTTTTTTTATTAAGAACCCATCAATAAACATGTAATTATAGGCAGGAAATTGGGTATTTTTTTTTATTTATTTTTATGTTTGTTGAAAAATAATGAAATTTTTTTTTTTCCTTTTTGATAAATTTAAAAATTAGAAATGTCCTTATTGAAAAAAAAAAAACAAAAAATTTAAAGGTAAATAAATATGTACATATTTCTAAAAATGATAGGGTTCAATAGAAAGAAAAATAAAAATCATATTCTCTAATGATTAAAAAGGATATTTTTGTCAAGTAGACAGAACATTGACATAAAAGCAATTAACAATACATTTTAGTAAAATGAAAAAAAAAAAATGTTTTTCATTACAATTCTAAGGATATTTAAAACGTTGATAAAATCTAACAAAAATATTAGTACCCCTTCATTTTTTTTTTCTTTCAAATTTCAAAGATAACTAAAATTAGATAAAAACTAATTTTCTTTCATTATGTAGTCCAATTACGGTTCGGTTTCAGCTCCGCATAATAAATAGAATATTTTTTTTGCTTTAAAATGAATGTGTCATGTTTGTGCTACCCTCATTATATTTATATATTTAAAATGTCGAAAATAACGAATTTAATATCGAAAATACAATTAATAATAATCATCATTATTTTTGGATTTTAAATATTATACTTAAGAAGCAGTTATAGAATCTAAACATATAATTCAAAGAATTCAATCTGAAACAGAATCATTAACGTTAAATATGAAAACATAATAAAAAATCGTAGAGGAAGCTTTTCAAATATTCACGACAGAGTTAAGTTAGAAATCATTAATTAATAATAAGAATTCACATTTATGTCAATATCATCATTAAAAAAAAAAAAACCGACCGGGAATTAAAATTGGTAAAATAATCCATTTTATAATTAAATATTATCGTATCTATCTTTAATAAAAGAAATTAAAAATTTACGAAATTTTGAGTAAAAATTCTCAACTCTTTGAATAACATTATATCCACAAACCACCCACTAAATGATTATTGTTGTTTTAAGCATATTATATGTAGGAAAACGTGGTTTTTCACAACGGAAGAAACAAACAACCACTTTTTTTTTTAAGACTAATAAAAGAGGTAAATTTTTATATGAATTTTTGGTAAAAAATAAAGTTATCTTTATTAAAAAAATAAAAAATAAAATAAAACTGAAAACATCATGCAAAAAAAGGATGTGAACATTGCACTAAAAGATTGTGGTCATAAATTTTAATCTAACAAGCTGCATGGCAAATTTCTAACAAGAAAAGTTATTGTCCTATAGCTTAATTTTGAAACAATGTGTATTTATCATAAATTTATTTTCAGTAACATTGAATGAAAAACTTTGAAATAATTAAAATTTACTTTTCATTTTTTCCGGTAATAATAATGTGAAGTTAAAAATTAATCTAAACTAGATATCTCAAAATTAAAACAACTTACCATATGTGCACAACATAAGTGCAGCACAAGTATGCAAACATATTATACACTTCGTATTAGATGTTTGATTTAAAAAAAAACTTTTAGTTCGACATCAAAATAATTATACTTACTATACAAAAATATTCAATGTATTTATTTGTACAATACAACTAATAAAATTGTAGAAGTAGAATATCTTCACGAAGATAATAACACAAAAAAAATCAAATCAAAATTTGTTACGTTTATAACAAATAGTAACTAATTCAGAATTTTAAAAAAGATAACAATGTTTCAGCATTAAATCATATGAACTACATAAGAAGTATAATTTATAACGTAATAAAAACTTTTAAATGTTACAAATTGTTGTAATGTAACAATTTTTAATACAATACATTTAAAACTAGTACTATGAATTTATTTATGTCCTTTAACAAAACTTTTAAAATTAATCCAAAAATCTTCTCTATGTGAAATGTCAAATCAATGGATTTATTATGATGTATTACAGTCAATCGAATAAATTTTGTGATAATTTTATTCGAACTTTCTATATCTATGTAGGTGTATCATCGCAAAAACATTGTTTACAAAAAACAATTTTTTTACCAATATGTCATATGAAATTTTATTGTAAAGGTATGATAAATTTTACTAAATTTCATTTCATTTTAGAATTGCTCATCTTTTAAACATTATTTTAAAAACTATCCAATTAACATTCAATAATTTTTTTTTATCATTATAAAAACTCAATTATGCCAAACAAAAAAAAAAAATTCATGCAAAATAAAATTGAACAATGTTAATTCGTAAAAAAAAATAAAAATAAATTAAAAAATGTCTATTTTCGACGTTTCAATCATTTCACTGACAACTATACTTATTAATCGTGGAATAATTAAAAATTTATGCAATTTCTATGTTTAGAAGAAAAAAAAACTTTTTTAAACCTATGAATATAATATATGTACATTACACATTAATATGTATATTATGAATTATAATAAAATCATTCTGTATTATAATTTTTTTTTGTACGTGATCAAAAATTAAACCAATTCGTTTCGGTTTGGTCAATTTAAGTTCCCAAAAAAAATTTACATAAATAAAAAAAAAATAAATTAATATAGTTTTATTTTCCTTTTCAACTTTTCCAATTTTAGTTATGCAACATAATAATTACATTATGTAAAAGCTTATTGGCGGGAATTAATTTATTCATTTTTTTATTATTATTTTTTCTTCATTAATGCTAAATTTAAATATAACAATAATAATAATTTTTTAAACGATTGAAATTTTACTGAAAAAATACAAAAAAAATCAGAAATAATTATATATTGTACACATGACAGATTCACATGGCATATTAAAGGGCCAAAAATTAATTTAGGCAAATATATATATTTAAAAAATTTAACAAATAATAAATGCATTTTATTTTGATATTTTAATAATTTTTCTTTTTAATTTACAATTTTAATAAAATTATATACCTAATTTTCTATTTTAATTGTTTGACACTTTAAAAATAGAAAAATTTAATATGACCACAAATATTGTGGAAAAATATAAATATTATTAATAAAATAATTTTATACATATGAAGGGAAAGATGACTTACGGTCGTTTATTACCGAATTGTTACATTATAATTTGATTTGATAGAATTGAAATATTAAATGGCAATACCGGAAAAGAAATAAACTAAAAGAATATGTTTTAGAATTAAGCTCGATGAAGCTGTTCTTTAAACGAAACATATTAACTTAAGGGATAAAAAAATTAAATGTTAAATTTGTGACTAGTTAAATATGTATTTTTATTAAAAATAAGTTTTGATCTAGGTATGTATCAATCAATAGCTTTACTAATAAAATTTGGCAGGTTCCAAACTTTCAAAATACTACAATTCACTATTTTTAATTCATACTTTAAATTAATTTAATATAATCAATAACAAGATATTCCTATTGTAACGAAACATAATTTTTTAGATCATTGCACAACTAACACATTAGAAATGTTATAAGATATGCATTAATATTTGAGTTAATTATAATTTCCCTCTTAATGTAAATGCCTTCAAAATTTTTGTTTCAAAAATTTGCAATAAATATCTCAACCTCAAGGCTAAAAACTATTGAAATTAAAATTTTAACAATTTTGAATAAGCTCACTTTGCATTGTTTTTTCAAATCATATATAATTTAATTACATAAAAGTATAATTTATTTTCCAAAAATTTTTAACTAATTTTCAGTTAATTTAATTTTTTTTTTCTTTTATCACTATTCAGATTATAATTATGCTTATTCATGAAATTGCATCTAATTTGAATGAATCCTACATTTCATGTAAAATTAATTTCATTTAGATACGTACCCCTTTTAAAAAAAAAATACAAAATTCAAGTCAAATAGTTATAAATCAATGAAAAATAAACAAACTACAGATAATTTTACTGTATTTTGTATAATGTAAAAATCTAAATGAAAATCAACGTTAAACAAATTTAATATGTACATATAAAATTAAATTTATTGTTACAAAAAAAAAAAAAAACATTGTTTTGACATGTTTCCCTCTATTTTTGTGAAAATGAAAATAAAAATAAAAATGTTTTATTTTCTATTTAGTGCAACATAACAAAAATGTCCTTTTTGTTAATTTTTATACAAAGTATATAAATATAAATTTTTTTCTTTCTCGTGATTTTCATTTAACATAAAACGGTTGTCAACCAAATATAAATTCAAAATATATAAAAATAAGTTTTTGTTTTTTTTTACATGCAATCCCTAATAAATAATAAAATTGAGGTCAAAATAAAAACCTATAAAATGTCACACGCAAAAAAATATTAAACCCATTTTGAACATAAAAATAAAAAACATGTTAATAGAAAAAAAAGAAAAAAAAACTAAATAAACCGAAAATAAAAAAAAAAATCATAATCCCTTTGTAATCCTTAGATAAAATTATATGTCCTTTTTTTTTGTCGCTAATAGAAAAAAAAAACACAAGCACACACAAATCTAAATTTCTATTGTTGCTGCAATCTAAATATAGAAAATAAATACTACAACAAAAAAAAAAAACAACAAAAACATATAATCAGATTTCATATAAAATTTAAGAAAAATTTTGAAATCAAATAATGGGAAAAACACTAAATTTAATCAATCAGTTTAACGCAACATTCAAAAAAAAAGTGTAATTTATTCTAAAAATTTCGGATGTTGTTTCATAAGTACTTTTTTGGAGAAGAAAAGATAATATTAACTTTAAAAAAAAACCTTTATTATATTTTATCTAAAGGTAGAGACTCAAAAACCGGAACATTGAACATACGCAAATATGGATAAAATAATTCTTTAGTACAAAAAGTACAAATTAAAAATAACATTTTAAATTATTTTAAAATAACTCTTCAACTTCTAATTTAACTAATTGCAATTTAAAATTATAATTTTGAAATAAATTATAATTTTATTTTCACGTTTTTTTTTTTCAAACTTAACAATTCTAAAACTCAGACAGAACAAAAAAAATGTTATTTACGTTCCGAAAAAAAAAAAAAAATGTTTCCTACCTCCTACATAATTATATGTAAATTTTTTATAACATATAATTTTTTCACATTTTTGGTACATACTATTATAAAAAAAAAGAAAACTTTTTCACGTCTCGGTTAATCTGAAAAATTCATATAATTTCTACAATGATTTTCATAACGAACAAAAGTTTATACTAAAATTTTTTTTGCATAACATTTTTATGCAAATTTTTATGAAATATAGTAAATTACATCTAGGTATACCTAACATTACTTTATGGCAAAAAAAAAATGTTTTCTAAATTTCTAATGGATTTTTATAACATTTTTTTGCAATTGAATGTTACTCACCATATAGGAAGTAACATTTGGTCTTTATTACTGTTTTTCAAACATACAACGGTAATTGCTTAATCAAGACAATGTCCTGTCATAGTTAACAAAATAATAAAATTTAAGGTGTTCAGGTGTATATATAATAATCTAATCTACATCTTCCTTAATGATCAGCAGGTATACGTACATAATATATATACCAAGCAATTAAAAATTAATTTAAGTCTGAAGAATAAAAAGTTTTGAACAAACATTAAAAATATTTTTATTTTTAATTTGTTTGGATTACTTCAAACTTTTATTCATTTCATTTCTTTCTGAAGGTACTCCTGATTTTACAGCTCTTAAATTAAGGTTTTTGAACAAAATACTTACAGTAATCATTAATTTTCATTAAACTATTTAAACCTTACCTGAAAATATAAAATAATACATATTCTTTATTATTATTATTATTATTATGTACATTTATATATTATTTAAAATGCAAAAATATAGATTTGATAATAATAAATTAATAAATTTATACTTTGTTAACTTAATAAGCCAACTATATATAAAAAAAATTAATTATAATGGTTTCTAATGTTTCGGTTAATATGTTTTAACCTCGTTGCATTTTTTTTTAATTATTTTGAAATTAAAGGTAGAATAAATTCTAATTTTAAATTCTAATTTCACAACGAATTCATTTGAAAAATGTATCTTTTTTCTAAAATATGTGTTCACAATACAACATATTTTGTTTAACATATAAATTTATCGATATTTAAAAGAATTACGAAAAATTTTGAACAAGTTTTGAAAGTTTTATATGTACAATTGTATTATATACCCACTTTATTTCCTTTTTTCCCAACGAAAGAAAATATATTTCGTTGTTTTTGTTGTTGAAAAACGTTCACTTTTCCAATACTATAATTTCTATTAATCAAAAATTGGGGTAAAAATTGATAATTATGCTATACAGAGCTTAAATGTGTGTACATGTAACAGGAAATTTCTTTCGTACTTTATAAACTTATTTTAACTCCAATAATGTTTTCATCCAATAAGACCACTTTTTCAAAAACATAATTTACTTTACCTAACAATTTTTTTTTTGTATTCTGGCAATTTTACTTTTTGGCAAAAAATACTATTTTCTGATAACATCTAAATCTAAGTAAAGGTTATACAAATTTAATTATAAATTTTTTTTCTTAAATATAAATTGAAGTTAAATGATATAAAAACAGGATTACTTTTTCAATCAAAGTTATATTCCAAAAAAAAAAAAAAAATGAACAACACACATGAAATTATTTAAATAAGCGCAAACTCAATATGCTATAATTTTTATGAAAATAAATAAGGGCGCTATAACTTATCCTAACTGCGGTTGCAAGCTGTGTTAAAAAAACAATAATCCTGCATATGCATTTAAAAAGTGACAAATAAACCATAAACGCGCGAACAAACAATATCCTGCTGTGACAAAATGAAGCACCTTAACAAAAATCTATTTTTCAATATGTTCCCGTTGTTTTTGAATCCTTCGTCCTTCTGTGTTTATTTTGGTGAAATAAGAACTATCAAAACAATGGGAGGTTTTATAATTTATAGGCGATATATAGAAAACTGAAAATTGTCACAAATATATTTTATTGAAGAAACTTTTTTTTTTTTTTCTTGGATAATGAAATTCGATGCAATATATAACATAAAAACGGAAATTATAAATCACTAGAAAATAAATCCTTGAAGTAAAATAATACTCATTTTAAATAAAAATTCTATTTTTGGACTTACTTAATGTAACGAATATCTATATATGTGTGTTTTATGTTGCAATGTTAAGTTAATATTTTAAATCAACTTACTAATGAATATTAAACAAACTAAATTACGATATGCTTATAACATATTATATAACTATCAACAAAATATTTGCGGTATTTTTAAAATTTCTACAATTTAAATAATTTAAAATTTTACAATAAAAATTTTTGTTGAAAAATTTAAAAATTTTTATTCACCGGTTAAAATTAAAGTAAAATAAGGCAAATTCCACAGTAAAATTTATATTTAGAAATGGAAAAAGTTGAAACTTTCTGAATTAAGCAAACAGCAATTTAAGAAATAATTAAAAATTATAATTGAAATAATAATTAAAATAAATTGAAAGGTTTTAGGTTTAGGAAAAAAAGATTAGATATCTATAACTTATTTAATTTCTTTTTAATCGATAAAACTCAAATTTTTCTCTAAATTTCGCAAATATATTTATGTATTGACAATCTTTATTAAAATTATGTTAAAGACTTTTGTTTCTTGAAAGCAATATCTCGCTTTCAGTCTTTGTCGTTTATAACATTTTTTGATTCACCACAAAAAAAAAAAGGATAATTTTGTAGTTGTAATTTTCACATCATTTTTAAAACATTAAAAAAAATAAATCAACCGACAAAAGGCATTTTATCAAAGAAAAGGGGTTGAATTTTTAACCAATGCAGAAGAACCTTTTAAATAAATTTTAAAGGAGTTTGTTATAACGTTCATTGAAAAAAATCAATAAAGGATTTATATCTCTTCAATTTAACCACTGCAAAACCTATATCTGAGGCATTTTTAATACTTTAGAGTGGTTTTTGGTCAATGGTTCTTCACGATTAATAGTCCTCTTTACTTCAATTAAAGACATAAATTTAAATCTGAAGATATTTTATTATGTATGTATGCATGTAGATAATTTTGAATTTTGCTCTTATTATTAAAAATAATGATATTTCAACTTTGATTTAGAAAAGTTGATTGATTTTTTTTTTTAGTTGGAAGTTGAAAAATATAAAGTTTTTATATGATACTAACTAAAAATAATAATAATAATAATAATAATAAAATGTGTAACTCTGTTATCTGTTCAATGAAAACAATTTTCCAAACCTCAGAAAAAATAATTTCATTGAAGAAGTTATACCTATATACGTTAGTTAGTATAGTAATTTTAAAATATTATTTTATCATATATTTTATATAACTTTTATTTATCAATTGAAATTTATTCGGAGAAATAAATATTCTTTTAATAAATCAACAGAAGTAGATATCTATACTTGAATATATTTTTTATTAAAAATAAACCAATTAAAATAAAGAAAACTCTTAAGACCGTTGGAAAATAATTTGAATTAACCACTTCAATGAATTCGAATAACTTTATGAATCATTATTTCATCCACAGTTTAAAAATACTTAATGTATAATTATAATCCCAATGAAAATAAGATTTTATTTATATAATCAGCATGAAGTGAACAATAAAAATATTGTTTTGTTGTTTATCATTTAAATTTCTATTAATAAAATCTTAAAAGATTTCTATTATTATTAATCCGTACTTAATTATTATACCAATATTGAAATGAAATCTTTATTCTAAGGATTTATAAATATGTACATACATTAAAGGTTTCCAAATTGAACGTGTTAAGGTAAATTTACATTGTGAATTAAATAAACATCTGAATTTTGTTTTTTTTTTAAGTTTCGATTCGTAATAATGTTTTAAAATTAAATGAAAGCAAGTTTTTTTTAGTCTTATGTGATTGGTTTAAAATTTTATAATATTAGTCTCATTATAATTACCATTTCGCAGTCATCATTGAATTCATTTGTATAAGATTATCTATATACTCTAAAAACTAATTTTTTATAATTAAGTCAATCTGTCTTGGACATTAAACTTCGATTAAAAATAATTTAAATTAATTTTCTGATAATAGTTTCTAAAATGTTAATAGTACGTTTTTATTTTATAATATGACAAAACTTGACAATTTCTCCAATTTTTGCAAGTTTCTCTTAGACTTATCTGTTCAAACTGTTTTAATGAACTGTGTGTTTTGATGTACATACTCTTTTCAGAGTTATATATAGTTACTTCAAAATCTACAACCATAATATCAGAATCCCTGAATTCTACCTTAAATTTACATCTTCAATAACATCGTCATCTGTAATTTTCAGAATAAAACAGATAAATTATTAAATTTTTAGTTCGCAACACTGCCTAGTTGTTGAAAAAGCATACGGGTTTCGGCGTCCTTATCAGTGGTCGATCGATATATAATTTTTTGAAAAAATTACGAAAAAATTATAATAATAAAAAAATTGCTTCCAATCACTGTATTCCCACAGAGTAATATATAAATAAAAAATAAAAGATAAAGTTAGATTTATAAAGTGTAATAAAAGTTAATGATTTAATCACACACTTAATTAATGCTATTAAAATTTGCGTTTTGTAACATTTTCGCAAAACATAGGATTCTCTCTAATGACATCATTTGAATAAATTTTTTGAAATAAACTTTCATTCATTATTTTTATTTTTTTTTTAGTATGTATATAGTAGTAGTACATAATGTATATTTTTATCGAGTAAATGTACCATAATCAAAATATACAAATTACAATTAATTTGTCACTTTTACTTTTCCTTTGTTTCTAATTAAATTTCACTTTAAATATAAGGAATTACAGTGTATTCCATTCAAGTCAAAATAATTAAACATTGTTCAGAAATTTGATTATAAACGACGTTATAATCATTAAGAAGATAATAGTTAGTTATTCAAAGAGCATCGTGATTATAATATCATAAAGATGTATTCCAAAGGAAATAATTATCAAAATTGATATAGAAGAAACCATGATACAAATACATAATAATAAGCACATTTGATATTAATAAGTATTTTTTGTTTCAGAATTGTCATGTCCCAACCAAATCTTCTTATAAGATCAACCCAATTTTGTATAAGCAACACATGACCAAATAATATTTTAATTTTAAATTTAAAGCTATTGCACTAAAAGTTCTATATTTTAAATTTAATATTTTTTTTTTATATTCTGGCAAATCGTGGTTAAATTATGAAAAATGAGAATTTAATATAAGCACTATGGATATGTGGACATTTTTATAATATTGACACTTTTTTTAAAACAAAACAAAAATAAAATTAAAAAATTTATGGAATATCATTAAAATTCGTCACCAACTGTTGGATTTTCAACACATTTTCTGTTCAATTCAATTTCATTCATAATTCATTAGTTTTATATTTATTCATTTTTATTCTTTGTTTTGTGTTAAATTTATTATTAAAAAAAATGACAAAAAAAAAAATAAAATTTTAAACACAATTTTATTTTTTTATAATTTCTTTTTAAAATTTATTTTCCTTTATTTATCTTTTTTTTTTGAATTTTGTTTCAGTATTTTTTGGGGATGTTCCACCTGTTATCTGTTCAGAATTTTAAACAGACTTTCAGTTGAAAAAGAATATAAAAAAAACAAAACATATAAAAAGGAAAGAAATAACCAAATATATATACTTATAGGTATATAAGTATTTTGAAAAACAAGAAATTTTGAAAAGGAAAATAAACTTGTCATGTAGACTGACTTCTTATGGAATTTAATAATAATATTTTGTATTTGTTTTGTTTAATAATAAAAACGTACTGTATACTTAATACTTATGTATCTTACATAATGTTTGGACAAGCAAGCATCATTTTATATTTTACCTGTTTCCTTCTATTTTTTTTTTTAATTTTTTATTATTCTATTGACGTGAAAATTGATTCTGATGAAATTTTGAATTGCTATAGCATAAAAAAAATTGAACTCATAGAAAAAAATAAACCTTTTGATAGCCTTTAAATAATGTAAATCTTTTTTATATTCAACCTTATATTAATGTTTCTAAGTAATTTTTAATATAAAATATGTTATAAACTCATTAATTATGCTTATAAAAAGAGTTTCCAAAAACTAGAAAATTAACAATCATCAATGCAACATTTACTCCCAGCGTTACAGTTTTAGTTTGTAAGTGTCCCTTCATCCTACCTACTACAGTATACAGAGGAATAACATAAAACTTTCAAGAAACATCAATTAAGTTTTTAAATTAAAACAAAAAAAACAAATTAAAAACTGCAAAATTTGTAAATTCAGTTCAATAACAAATATTGAGTTAATAGGGGTTTAAAATAATTTCAAATACACGCAATCGCCTTAAATTCTACACCTGTTTTAAATTCTCAAAAAAAGAATTAAGGTTTTTTTATGTTCTCAACAGAAAACAAATATCTATAAAATCTATATAAGCAGGTAAATATTAAATTTATTAAAACTACCTGAGTTGTTGAATGGAAAGGGAAAATGCGTGTAATAAAAGCAACCATTACTAAGCAATTTGATATGGTGGCGTTATATTCAATATTTTTTTTTATACATATATGTACAGTACGTATGAATGTACCTCGTAAATTTTTTTTGTTAGGACAAAAAAGTATGATATTCTTTGAATTAATTTTTAAAACCAATAATGTGTCATCATCTGGCATGACTAATGTAATATTTTAGGCGGCACAAAGAATATCCCTTGCTTCAACATACTTCAATACAGAACTGGACGTTCCAAATAACATTAAACTACCAAATTTTCAACTTTAGATAATCATTTACTATCAACATGACAATACACATAAATAGTTTGAAAAGATATAGTATTTTTAAAAAAATTCTAATAGAAAAAAAATAATATCTATTAATTTGGTTCTCAGTAATAAATTACAAATATTCTTTTAAAAAAATATTTAAAGAAAAATATATCTCTTGCTTAACAAAAATGTTTTTATTTTATTTTTTTTATTTATTTTTTTTCAAGTTACCTGACAACTGACATTATAACATAATATTAAAGTGTAAATTTAATAAAAATATAAGTAGAATGAACATACAACAAGAACAAAAAAAAAAAAGCTGTAAACAGTAATACTTCATCAACTTCTATCTTGTTAAGATAAAATTGAAATTTGGGAAGTAAAAATAAATTTTTGGAAAAAAAAACACAATACATAAGAAGAAATATTGTTCTGTATAAAAAAATTAAATCAATCTTTTCACTTGTATTTTTTTAAAAACACAAATATTTATACTATATGAAAAAATTGTGTTCCCAATATTTTATTTATAGATACTCTTAGTACCTTTCTTCTATTTTGATAAATATATAAAAGAATTTTATTTTGCTTTTAAAAAAATTTTTCTTATGTCACTAGGACTTTTTTTATTCGGGAGCGATATAAGTTTTTTTCTAAGATTTGATCTTATAATGAAAAATAATTCCAAAAACATTTTAAAAAGATTATGTTCAACCATAGATTAAGAATACAGAAAGATTTATAGCTTCATACAACATTTTTTCAGCCTTTTTTGGCATTTTTATGTGAAGGTGTTAGCAAAACTAAATAAAATTCTTTTCATATATTGATAATTATCACGTATTTTATTTTGTTTAACTAACACATTCACATAAAAATACCAAAAATAAAGTTGTATGAAGCTAACAATCTATGTATATTCTTAATCTATCGTTTAACTTAAGTAATCGAATTTGTTTTAATCAACGAAAAATTGATATTCTAAATTCTTATACTTAAAGAGCATTCGCTAAGACCAGGCAATTATTTATTTCCCTTTGTAAGGAATTTTTTTTATATACCTACCTAAATCAAATCATTTTATTTTATTTAAGAAAAAAAATACAATATTTTCCGATAAGTTTATTTTATTAATATTTTCTGTCAAGGATAATAAATAAAAGCTAGATAAAATAAAGTAACTAAGCAAATTTTGATTTATTAACACACCCCATTACCATTATCTTAAATTATATATTAAGCTTTATAACCGATAATTTTCGATATCAAAAAATTTTCATTTTTCTTCTTCTTTTTTTTTCTCTTAAACAGATACTTAGATATATATGTAAATATTATGTATAACATAAAACTCCCATTAGAATGTTTTTTTTTTTTTTTTTGCCCAAAAATCTCGTTAATTTATCATTTTTATTGAAATTCAATTTTTTTTTTGACATTAAAGCACATATTTTTATGTTTATAATATTTATGTAATATGTTTAATAAAAATTATATGTTTTTGCATGAAATGTTAAAAGTATATACATAATATTATCGAATGACTCATTATTTATTTATTCTTCAAATTTTATATATGCTGCTTTTTCTGAATAAAATATTTTTTACACTTTTATGAATCTTAATGCCTTTAACTTTATTTGCTTTCCTATTTTTGTATATTATCATCATCATTAAATTAAATTTCAATATAAAAAGTCGATAAAATTTTGTTAATTCATGGAATCATAAATAAATGTCATATTTACAATTTCAGGTATATAAAGTTAATATCTATACATCAGGATTGTAATTCAAATGGAAATAATTTATAACTTTGGATTTTTATTATTAATATTCACAAGAGAAATAAAATAATATTTCTTTTTTTTAATAGAACAAAAAAATTACGTAAAGGACGGCCATATTTAATACCTATATAAGAAGTATGACCAATTCTGAAATTAAAATTTTTTTTTTATTTCATTTATTCAAAAAAGATACCTACCTATAAATCTAAAAATTGTGAACATGTGTTTCACATACGATAAGACAAAGACTTTCTGAAAATTTTCATAATATATTGTTCTGAAAAGCTAACATAAATAACAACAAGATAGTACATTCTAATGTTTCATATATTTTTTGGTGTAGTTAATAATATTAAAAAATTTTATTAAGTGTTTAAAAAATGTACTAAATAGGCACAAAAATAACAAAATAAATTTTCGAAATCATAACAATTGAAATTTTTGTTTAGAAATTAGTAACACTAAATCCAAATTTAATTAACTTTCGAAAATTTTTAGAAATCACTCAACCAAAAAAAAACCTATCTACCATTTTCCAAAATTTAATTTTCTATTCATAAAATTTTTAATATTTTTATAAATAAGAAATGAATTGGACAACAACATGTGTCCAGTTAAAAAAAAAAAATTCAAATGTACGTTTTTCATTAAGTCTTTTTTTTTGTATATATAATTTTGTGCAAATATATAAAGCATACTATCGAAATATTTGGCGGATATTGATGCGCGGAATTATTCTTCCGTTAAATGAACTTTGAAATTTTCAATTTTTTTCCCCTTGTTATGTTTTTATTATTTGAAAATAATATTTACTTTTACAATATTTTCCAAATTGAATTCAATTGCAAATAGAGGCTTTTTAGTGGCAGATTTTTGATATTTGACCAATATAAAATGTGCTTTCTCGTAAATTATCCAAATAATAAAAAGCAAAAATATATATGTTTGTATTTAATTTGATTTGGCAACAAAAACATTTATCTTTGTTTATTAAAAAAAAAAGAATAAAAATCAACTTAGACAGAACAGAAGTCAAATAGAAAATTCACTATATAAATAATGAAATAGAGAAAATGGTTCGCTATATACATAAAATGATATAATATTATACAAAATGAAATGAAAATAGATTTTTATAAATGTTATTCAAAAAATTTATATGCATGCTTTTACTAGTACTGGAAAAAATTCTGTATTGTTTCACAACAAACTGTGGTGTTGGATGTCCGTATTAAGGCACCTTAAAAGTGTTTTTTCTTATACGATACCTGTATCAACAAAGACTAAAATTTGGTCGGCGATGAGAGAATGTTGAGTTCCAACTCATGAATTCGAATATTAGAGATTTAGTGTTCATTAAACTACTCATATGACTTTTATATAAGTTTTCCAATTATCATCCGTCATACCGTTTGTAAAAAATGTAAGTTAATATTTTAATATAAAAAAAATTATGTATTATTATGTTGTAACGTTTAATATTTCAAAAAATGTGTAAAAAACATGCCGCACATTCAATTACCAATTTAAAAAGCAATGTTTTGTGTTCAACACTCATTGAGATCATTATTCTTTTATTTAATCAGATGTTAATTGAAAGTTTTTTTTTTATTGAAACATTTATTGACAAAAAATACTTTTTTTTTTACAAGAATTATTATATGATTCAGCTTTTAAGAGCATTATATTTATATTTATATATTTTATACTTATATTATATTATTATATTATTTACTGCACTATACATAAGTATACGACATAATATATTACATACATAAAATATTTAACAAAAAAAAAGATGTTTGAAAAATGTTCGATAATTTCTGTTTCTGTTTAAAAATAATCAATAGGCTTTTTACATCAATACTAGATATAATATAATATAGTGTAGTATAATATTATTTTGTGTGACACATATGGAATTTTATTAAGCGTTAATTTTTCAATAAATTATTTTATACATAAACTTCTTATTTATAGTTACTATAGGTATACATACGCTACACGTAGCTTCTCAGTTAAGTCACTTCTTTTGTTGACTTCTTGCATATTTTTCTTTATATTTAACATATAATAACTTTTATATTGTATTCTTAATCGACGTCATTATTTGTAATAGGTCAGTGAACAATTTAATTTAATTCTACCATAAAGGAAGTATAAATAGAGAAACTAGTCCCATACAAAAAATGCAAATACAAATAGTGAAACAAAAAATCCATATCACAACCCCATGAGCTTTTTTTTTGTATTTTTTGAGAATTCCACTCTCACAAAAGCTTTTAAAACTTTAAAAATTGTATAGAACTGTTGTTATTTTGAAAGTTTTAAAAGCTTTTGTGAGAGTGGAATTCTCAAAAAATACAAAAAAAAAATATGTGAGTCTCGGGACACACGGAAGAAGTGAAACTTCATTGCAAGTAGTATTTTCTGGGAAGGCTAAATAAATATTTAAAATGGCCAAGTGCATATAAGATATGACGCCGATCGATTTTTTCGACGGCGACTAGTTGATTTTTGCCCTTCGAATGCTGCGGTCAGTCGACTTAAAATTACTTGTTTTGGGGAATTCGGCGGCTTAGAAAAAATTAAAACCCAGCGACTGCTTATACCTTGTTCGCATTCTAATTTAAATTCCACTTATATTCCGGAAAACAAATTACCGTTCGCATTACAAAATTTGATGAGAAGTGGAATTTAATGATGTATACAAAAATTTAGAAATTTGTTGTTGAAAATTTTGACTTTTTATCTCACTTTTTATCAATTTTATTTTGTTTTTTTTTTTTTTCATTTTGACTCGAATTTTACAAAAAAAAATTGTTGCCAACTATAACAAAATTTCAAAAAGTGAGTGAAAGTAACTATAAATATAGAATTTTAACTCTGACAAACTAGAATATGAAAGTGGAATATACATATTCCGGAATATATTTTTATATGAAAAATCCAGTAAATTTTCCTGAAATATTCCGGAAAACAGCATATTCCACAAATATTCTCCTAATGCGAACACCATATTAGAGATAAAAGCATTTAAAAATTCTAAAATACTTTTTAAGCTCAAAAAGTTTACTGGCATAAAATTATTTCAAAATGGCTAGATTTATGGCAACACTGATTGCAGATGATTTCTACTATATTTTAAGCTGTAAACACAATTCCGGTTATTAGCGACAATAATGTATGAAAAAACAGCAGCGTGGCTTAAATCATGTTTTCTTTTTGTTGCCCGAAAAGTTTAACCTAAAATAACTTTTGCAAATATGCCTGAAAAATTTCATGTTTATTAGTACTTCTTCTGAAAAGGAATTGTAAAAAAATATTCCTCCTGCATTTTATTAGTGTAATTTAATGTCAAAAATAAATTACACCAACAAACTACAAATTACACTAAGAAAAATTAATATCATAAATAAATTATCTACAAAATAGGTGCATTGGAACATTTTTATTCAGAATACATATTTGTATTCCAAAAAGTTTTTGAAAATTAGCACTAATAATTAATAAATGAAATATTTGTTATTCAATAATTTAAAATAAATTATATTTCCCTTTCAATCGAAAAAAAAAATAGTATTTTCGACTTTAATTCTGAGCCAATATAGAGTAGGTTATTGCGCTGATAAGCTTCATTAAGTTGCTAGCGGCTGTCGGTTTTATCATCAGCTGAAAAAAATAAACGGTGTAGCTTTCTCAACAAACACACCAATTCTATCACATGTTTCATTACTAACATTGCCAACTCTTTTTATAAGCACAAAATATTGAACTCAATTTCCACTAACAATTAATAACAATATTTTTTCTTATGAGTTGAGTGGAAATTTAATATCATATGTCATATGTATTCTATTAAATATTTTAACATAATGTAATATTAAAAATAGATATAACCCAATAAAATAAATTAAAGAATAAGTATATTTTTTTTTACAAAATTTAATTATTTATTTGTTAATAAATTATTTGAAATTTAAAATACGGGAATGTTTATTAAAAATACTTAATAGCTCTGTTTAACTGGACGCGACGGACGCGACGGACGTGACGTTAAAGACGTAAGAAATATTAAATGTATGGAAGTGTATGGAGACGGTTTAACTGGACGTTGACGTTAACGACGCGACGTTGACGACGTAAAAAATTAAATCTATTTTAACTTTTTACGTTATGCCTTGTTCAGACAACGACTTAATCATGATTTCGTAATCATGATTTACGTAGATAATCATACTTTGAAAACGTGTGTGAACGCGATTATGAACGAAAACAAAAAAAGTAAACAACATGAAAGCAAACAAAATAAAAACATAAATATTATTTGCTACTCAAATTTTTTTTTGTTTTGTAAATAAAGAAAATATGTCAAAAATAAAAGTCAAAAATAACTAGGAATGAGTGGAAATGGGTAACATGGATGGTAAAAAACTATAAACTCATCCCTGAAATTTTTCATGATTTTCGATAATCATGATTTCCGATGACACTTTTTTTGTATGAGCAAATCATGGAAAAAAGAATGATAATCACAAAAAGTAAGATTATCATGATCAGAGTTCATTGTCTGAACAAGGCATTAAGGACGTTGATAATCAAAGCATTCTGTTTTAATGCCCGAATAAATAATAAATTTATTTGAAAAAAGTAGTGAAAGTTGTTTTGTTTACCAAAGCTTACTTTTTAGTTTTACAACGTTGAAGACGTCCAGTATAACTGCAAAAAATTTAATCACAACGTCTCTCACGTTTGTAACGTCACCGTCGCGTCGCGTCCGTCACGTCCAGTTAAACACAGCGGTAATACACAAAACGTAAAAAAAAAAAAATTATGTGTACTCCTGGCAACGCTAAAATCTATTTCATTATCGAAAAAATAAAAATAAGTTAATGAAAATGAAAATGATTCAGTCAGCGTTACCAAATTAGGGGTTTTCCCCCTAGATTCAGGGGTTTTTTTTGTTGACAGAGGGATTTTTAGGGGGTAATTTGTTTCAGGGGTTTTTTAGGGGTATGATGTATGATCTTAAAAGCGAAGATTTAGATGACATTTGTAATATTTTTGATTGCATTTCATAAGATACCTTATTTGCTAATTTTATTATAAATAAATAATTTTATTATTTATATAATTTACGATGTGCGTTATATATTTTTCTTCAAGCATCTATTTGAAATCCTCATATGTATATAAGTATAGCTGTTATAATATCTATAAAAAAAATTTAGGGGTTTTTTAGGGGGAAATTTTATTTTTTTAGGGGGAAACATTTGAAAAGGTTGGTAACCCTGGATTCAGTAATGAAAATATTGTAAAAAGTTAACCTTCTCGTGGAATTTATTAAAAAAAATCGAAGAAAAATTTAAGAAGAAATTGTTTTGATTGTTTTTATTTAAAATTAAATTTGAAATAAATAAATTGAATATAATTTATAAAAAAATTAATTGAATAAATTAATTGAACGCATTTCTCCTCAAAATGGCTGCTTAAAAAAAAAACTTAGAAAAAAAAAATATAAAAAAAAATTGGCTTGCCTTTTTTTTTGACAATAATCGTTATGATTTTGACAATAGCCGTTCGGATTTTGCCTTTTTTTTTGACAATAATCGTTCGGTTTTTGACACTTACATTTTTTTCACTCTCAATCACAATGCCTCTAAAGAAGTTTCACTTCAAAAAAACTCATGGGGTTGTAGAGTGGAATTCTCAAAAAATACAAAAAAAAACTCATGGGGTTGTGATATGGATTTTTTGTTTCACTATTTGTATTTGCATTTTTTGTATGGGACTAGTTTCTCTATTTATACTTCCTTTATGATTCTACTAAATGTATATTAAATGCTAGGTTATTAAGTGCATGAAGAAAAATAATTCTTCTTAATACTTTCGCCCAGCAAAGTTTTCTATTTTGTGCAAATATCAAATTATTATTAGAAGCTAGATTAATTTTTTTATGAATTATAATGCTTTTATCGAATATCAGTAATATATGCATTATAAAGCAAATCCAATTGAGGCAATTATTTTTTCACACTAACTTAAATTAATATCGGCCCACCTAATCTAAGATCATCTCAGAAAAAGTATTGTAGTTTTTATAAACTATCAATTTCTTTTGGTTTCATCTTTTTTATAAAGCTTTAAAACCACTTATCTAAGTATTTATTTCAATTTTGTTTTTTTTTTAATATTTCAATTTATTTATTTATTTAATATTTCATTATTTCACAATTTCATACATATAGAGTTTTAGACTTAACCTAGCCTTTACAACTAAGAATTCAGCTTTAATGTTATATACATTTTTTCTTGTTTATAATATGATATATTTTTAGGAAAAATTTAAAAACCTGATAAATGTTTTTTTTATATTTTAATATCTTTAAGTATAGTTAAATATTTTATTTTAATTTAAAAAAAATCTAAATTACTTTTAGCAAATTTTCCGTCGATTTTCAATTTTTCATCCACCCTTCTTCTACGAAAAAAAATTTTTAAATTTCATTTCCCCAATAAAAACCTTGAATAGTTTAATCCAATTCGTAACATTAAAGTTTTGTAAAATTACTTATAATAAAAAGAAAAAATCATGAAAAAAAATAATCCCTATAGCCACTTTTAAGTAACATTAAAAATAAAAAAACTAATCTCTTTACTACCAAAAAAAAAAAAAACATTTACACAACAATAAAAACATAAAGAAAGAAGTAAATGAAAATTCAACCAAATAAATACAAGAAAAAAGTTTTTTAATTCTGAAATAAAATTCTGGCTCCAAGTGTATATGTACATATATATTTATTGAACAGAAGAAAAAAACTTTGTAAATTCTTTAAAACTCAATGGGAATATTTTTTATGTATAAAATAAAAATATAAAATCAAACTTTTCTTATTTAAAAAAAAAAATAAAAAATTTAGCTTCCCCATTCATATTTCTTTTGACCATTCTCTATCAAAAAATATGAGAAAAAAAAATTTTCCAAGGATTTTCCAAATTTTTTTTTTTTACTTTATTTTCTTAAAAAGTAATTGAAAAATATTTTAAAAAATAATACCATTATCTTTTAAAATTTTTATTTTTTTTTGTCCCTAAGGCTTTTTCTAAACTTTATCTTTTTTTCGTATATTTTATATGTGCCTATCTTATATGTACATTGTACAACATATACATAAGCCCCTAAATTTACACACAAAAAAACTTCTTACAATAAAAGACAGATTCTTGTGAAAAGAATAAAGGTACCTAAATTGTCAAGTTATTGCTCTAATATTGTATTTTTCTGAAGTTGACATCTAATTATCATCAGTTTGTTAAAGTATAAAATTTATTCAATAATCTGAAAATTTTATTAGCAATTACTTAAATGAAAAAAAAAAATATTTTTTATAACGTAAAATCTTTATGCCTTGTTTATAGCTAATTTACCTATCTGAAAAAATTGTACCGTAAAAACCGATTTTCTATGTTATTATTCTATTTATATTTAAGCAAATTTACTGAAAATGAAGATATTAATTTTATCTATTTTTCGTAAAAAGAATTTTTTAAAAATATTTTCAAATAATTAAGATAATTTAATTAATTTTTTTTTTGCTATCTGAAAAATTTCATTACTTCACAAAACTATTTTTTTGTTTCTTTTTCATTTCGTTTCCTTTCTATCTGAATTTTTTTTTTCAGATACCTTTCTGCCAAAATTTTATTTTTTTTATATTTTTGCAGTTGATTTTTTACTTTCAGATAAAATTAGCTGTGAATAGGTTTCCGGAACATTCCTCCAAAAATTACTTTACTATGGTAGCTATAAACAAGGCATTATAATTTTCTATAAATATTCACAAACTTTAATACTTTAGCTGGGTGGAAATATTTTGTTCATAAACTTTTCTATAGTAAACGCATAGTAAATTTTTGTAATTTGTAAACTATAACCTTGATTCTTAATACAAATAATAGATATACTTACAACCGAAAAAATTTTGTTAAAATTGTACGTAGCATATAAGAAAAAGTATATTTAGAAAAATATTAGATATATTACAATATCTAATTAAGGATTATGCTCACTGTAATTAAATTCTGCTATAATGTTAAGTTCCTATCTACAGATTCTAATTTATTCATTATACTTAACTCTATACTTAGAATAGTTTTCTATTCAACATACCAAAACTCATTTAAACAAATTATTTACTAATGATATTTACTAATGACTTTTACTAATTCAACGACATTTTCTTAGTTGAAAATAAAAATTAAGTTTAATTAAATTCGTAAATTTATGCTTTTTTGAATGGTGCCAAATCTAAAATTTACATATAATTAAAATCTTTAAAATTTTGTTTTTCCTTTCTCTATAAATACATGTTGATAATTACTTTTAATATCCTTATCACTGTATTTTATACAATCATTTTCCCATAATTGATATTTACGATGAATGAAAAAATAAACTTACATGAATATACTTCCATAATATACATATATTTTTAAGTTTTATGCAAAGTAGAACATTTTTAATTTGTTATTTTATCGATTGCTCTAGTTTTTTTACTTAATTTATATGAAACTTGTTTTTCCCTGACTATATACAGTAAAGGAGCCAAAGAAAACAACATAAAATATTAATTAATCCATAATAAAGTTAATAAATTGTTTTTCTTATTTGATTTGAAAGTTTATTTACAAAGTTTTTATTGAAACTCTTATTTAAATTCTATGATTTAAGTAATTATTAATCAACTTATAACATCCTGTATACGGTAATTAAGTTTCATTCAACTCTTACACATCTCTAAAGTAATAAAAATAACTCGTAAATAATTCATAGACTGTACTTAAAAACTTAAAAAAAAAACAATTATCACAAAATCATTAAACTTGCTATTAAAGTTTTCTATATCTTTTGAAACTGAATGAAATCAATAAAAACAATGTTACTAAATAAAAAGAAATAATACTACGGAAAAAAAAAAGTACCAACAATAATTACTTTTAAAACAAATATCATTAAAACTCACAATTTTAATTTTTTTTTAATACTGCAAATTATAAAATAATTTTAAATTTTCAAGGAATAGTTTTTTAGTTTAAGGAAAATTTTAAATTCGAAGAGTTTTTTGCTCCAGCTCCGTTATTAATATTTACTGAAAAAAAAAACCATTTAATAACTGTAATTGCAAACCTTTCCATTTGAAATGAGAAAAGTTATTTATAAATTTTTTGTCTTTCTATGCATGAAAGTTTTAAATTTAATTTATTTTTATATTCATAATGTAAAACTATAACTAATGAAGTGGAGCACATAGAATGAAATGGCTTAACATAGGTACCTATTAAATAAAAATGTCCTACATTTGCTAAAATTAAAAAAAAAATAAATAGTAATAATAATAATAAAGCTATTTTTATAACAATTTTTTAACAATAAAATGAAATTTTTTTCCTACATAGAATGAGAGTTAGTGAAAAATGAAAAATCGATATATATACCTACTTATTTCTTTTTTTTTGTATACAAATCACGTTCATGTTTTTAAATGCATTCAACCCTTTCTAAAGCATTATCCTAGATTTTTAAGTAATTTTGGTTTTTTCTTTATGATATTTTATTTTAATGTTGAAAAAGATTTTTATTATGTGTATCGTGGATCTAGAATACGAATGAATATATTATATATATATATAAAAATAATACACAAAATAATTGTATGAAATAATTTTTTTTAATAATTGTATCATAAATTAGGTGTATTGTGTTCACTATATACAAAAATTATTTTATGTATTATATGTGTTGAGAGGTTGAGGCTATATATGTTGTTATATGTTGAGACTTAATAATCATACTAAAGTAATCTTCCAATATGGTTCAATTTTAGCTATTTATGTAGGTAGCAAAGATATACAAAAATTCTAGCAGCTACTATTTTCTATTAGTTGTCAAATCAAGTACACTATAATTATAATAGTAACAGATTTATGATCAAAAAAATTTAAATTTTTATTTTTTTATGCTGAAATCAACATAGAAATTACATAACAAATAAGATATTTTGCGGAATCAATTATCCTTAATTGACATTTAACAATTTTTTTCACATCAAAATATTAACATAAAGAGAATATTTGTGCAAACAACTTCAATCTTCACAAAAAAAAACGTTTTTTAATAAATAAAAAGATGATAAAAACAAACCATAATACTTCTGAAAATGTTGTCTGTTTACAACACAGAACCTTGACTTGTCAGAAAAATATTTACAAAAAACAAAACACATATAACACCAGTTTTATGTGCATGAAACATATCAAACTCTTTTACTTGAACAATGTAAAAGCAACATAGCCTATCATTGTAAAAATTCCATACATTTTTATTAATTTTCTTTTTTTTTTATAATCTTAATAAATAAGATTTTTATTCAGATATTCAAATTCTTAAGGTTGGAAATTCTTTTCAAAAAAAAATCATATGTCTCGCATATTATATTTAGTTGTTTTTTGAACTTTTTTAACATTATTTTGTTTAAAACGACATATTTGTCAAGTGACATATTTTTGGTAGCAATTGTAAAAATTCTTTGCTAAAATAATTATACTTGACAAACTTGAATTTTAGTTTTTGTATAGACACAATCAACATATACAATTTATCGCACGAAATTTATTATTGCCAAAGGCATCTTAAATTATGAAATAAAAAAATTTTTAATTGATATTAAATTACAGGTACGGTAGGTATATTGATATTTTGTTTCTCAATTAGTTCAATTTGGACAAATTTTCCAAAAAACTACTTTTTTATGCTATTAATTCCAAATAACAAAAAGTTTATTTTATTTCAAATCACATCTAAAAACTTTCCCAATATTGATTTTCATCTGCATAAAAAGGTCAAGGACAAAATATTTCTATATTTATTTTTTATAAAAAATGCTTTTTATCTCCGAGAGTATTATACATAAAATAGGTCCATTTAGAAAGGAGATTCAAATTTTTAAGACTATTAAGAGGCAGAAATATATAAAAAAAAAAGCTTTTTTGCAGTTTTTATGTGTATCTATGAAAATTCAGCCACACCATAATTTTTTCGAGCACAATTTTAAGTTTCAAGTGAAAAAACACTCAATAATTTTTCACGGGAAAAAAATATATAATTTAAAACTTTTGCATGTGCATTGAAAGCTTTTTAAATAAATTGCAATTTGATAGAACAAGAAAAATGAAACCAAACTTTTTATGGAAAAATCGATTAAAGTACAAATTAGGGACAGAAATTATATCATTTTTCTTATATTTAATTTTAATAAATATATACACATAACTAAGCTATTAAAGACAATATGTTTTTCTTTTACTGAAATGGAAATGGGCGGTTTTCTTTTTTTTTTTTTTTTTTAATTTACAATATAAATTTTATGTATACATATATTTGTTTATATGAATGTTTTATTTTAATATTTTTATAAAAAGCATGTGTTATTACATCATAAATTCATAATTTATTTATTTTTCTTAATTCAAATTTCAATTTCATCAAATAAAAGCATTGACGAACGAACATTCGAATAAACAACTGCGATATTGATTATTTGTAAATTGAATTTTTTGTATTTCAAACCCAAACTTAATAAATTTTTCATGATTTTTATAATACTCTTAAATATGGTTCTATTCAAGAATATTATTTGTACAAGTTGTCGAAAGTACTTATTTTAAATGAAAAAAGTTGTTAAATTATTTGAGATATAAATTATTTCTTTTAGTATCCGAATAGGAATAATTTTTTTATATGTTATCTCTGGCATTAAATGTTTTCCTTATCGATCATTGTACTTCGTTGACGGCTATTACTTTGTATTGAATTTAATTGTTATTTCATTCTTCAGTGTATAAAACATGTATTTCTTTTGATTTTGTTTTTAATTTAATATATTTTGTATTTTGCAGATTTATTGTAATGAATTAGTCTTATTTTTCAAATTGTAATTATATTTAACTATAAATCTATTGGCTCCCGCCTAATGTAAAATGAACTCAAATAAATATATATAAAAATAAAATATTATATCACCTGAATAGTAAATACACATCCTATATATAAATGACCTCAACGTCATATTACCTAAACTAAAAACCTTATACTCACTTTCAAAATGTTATCAGAACAAATATTAGGAAAATCACCATTATATATATATATTATTATTAATATTAAAATTAAAAGATATTCTTACCTTTGATAAATCTGAATTTTCTCTTAATTTATCCCAAATTGTATGTTGTTCGGCTAAATTAAAATTAATAAAACTAATTATGAATGCAATAAAAAGCATTATAGTTTCATTTACTGATTTCATTGTTTTTAATTTTTTATTTTATTATTATTTAAATTTAATAATTAATAATAATTATGTATAGTTTTGTAATAACTTTCAATATCTTTCTCTACTGAAATTGTATAATTTTTAATTTTTATTTTAAAAATATTAATTTTATTATTTTATATCATTCTATTATAATATATTTACTATACTTCTTATTTATAATAATAAATAATCCATTGAAGTTTTTGGGAGATAATTATAGATAGTTTCTGAAACTATTTTTATTTAATTTTTTTTTTTTGTATTTTCTTTTAACTTTCAGCCTATCTAAGAAAAATTTCAATATTTTTTCTTTAAATGTACAACACTGAAAAAAAAATAACTCAAAATTTCACTCAAAAATTATTTTCATATGTTTTTCGTTAATTTTTTTTTATCATATTTTCATATGATTTTATTCAAACAACAACTGGTTATATTTTTCGAATAATATACCGAAATTATGTTTAATACTTTTTTTTTTTTAATTTTTATTCAATTCTGGCAGCCACAATAATTTGATTTGCTATTTGGGAAAACAAAAAGAAAAAAAAAATTATTTAAAAAAAAATAAATATAACAACACTTGAAAAAAAAAAAACATTAATATTCAACCGCACTTGACCTGATGTTTTCTTTTTTTTTCATGCTATATTTTTCAGTGTTTTTGTTGATGATGGCTCTTTTTTTTTTAAATTAAAAAAAAAATGTAAGTATTATGAAAAATAAAAAAAAAATAAGATACAGTTGGTTTTTTTTTTTTTTTTATTATTATTTATGCATCAAAGCAGCAACATTATGATACAAAAAAAAAATTAATATAGAGTAGATATTATTAAAATAAATGAATCAAGCAGGAAAAAATAAAACTTTTTTTTTTAAAGTACTGCTAAATCAGCATTAAAATCAGATACATAAATGCACAGAAAAAAAAAAAGTAATTTTATTAATCTCAATGAAAATTTTTAAAAATGTCTTTCATAATACAGAAACATATGATTCACTTTGGATGTGTAGTTCTCTATCTGAATTATCATTCTGATTTAAAACCGAAAAGTATCTATAGGCTAGGAAAAGCCAAAAGCAAAGGAAAATATATTATATGCTTAGTTCCATAATACCATTTAAGCATTAGTGAAACAAGCAAACTGCTCGTAATTTCTAAAATCCCATTGCTTAATTATCAGATTATTACAAACTTGTTGTGAAAAAAAGAAATATTTTGAATAACAAAACTACATTAAGATTTAATTCTAATTATAACCTTTATGTTATAACCTTTAAGTTACAATCGCTGAAACGTGCTAAAATGAAGTAAAAATGCATAAAATCAAGCCTATGATATCTAAAAAAACAGATATATTAATTTTTAAAAAAAATTCCTACTTGTTGTTATTTTCTTTAAAAAAAAGACTAGTACTAGATTAAATGCCAAAATTCCTAAAATTTAGTACGTTATTTTAGAATTAAAAAAGATATTGGATATAATCTACTAATAATAATGTATAAAAAATGTGTTCATTAAATTGATATATTAATTTCTTTCAGTGTTAATAAAATTTTATTATATACTTTTTTAAGCACACTGAATTAATAAAATGGGGAGAAAACAGTATAATAATTCATGATATAAGATAAAAATATAATATACGATGGGTTCAAATGCAAAATTATGCAAAAGATTTAGTAGAACAAAAAAAAATGTAAACATAAATATGGCAAATTCTAAAATTAAAAACAGTTTTTATTATTCTGAGAAAATTTCAATTTTAAAAATTTTCTGGTTCATTATCATTTCACACAAATTAAAAAAAAATATGCATAAATGTACACTCTTCTAGATCAGAAAATTATATAGTGGTGATGCATTTTCATCACAAAATAAAATTCAATTTTTCGGAAGATATAACTATTTGAGAAATAAATTGTAATTTAATCTAATAAATTATCAAGAACTAATTAAATTTTGACCCAATTTCGAATTGAGTAAAACGGACAGCATTTGTTAATTTTTTCAATAAATTATTATATAAATGATCAGTAGGTACGCGTTAATCAAAACATTAATAAATTATTACAAACATACTTATTTCGAATTCAGTTCTTATATTAAAATTCAGAAAAATTTAATAACAAAAATCTTTCTGCTGTTGACATTATTGTAGTTCTGTCATTTCTGTGCAGTAATTTTAAAAAAGTAAAAGATTACCCGAAAATGAGTTGAATTGTTAATGAACGTATTATATTAAAAATAAAGTGGACTTTCAAATACAATATAGTCATAAAAAAATTTAATTACAAATAATTTATTTGTGAAATTATATTTTTCTTATTCTATATAATTTAGTTATTTGAAATGATATTGAAAAATATTTATATCTTTTATTAATGGAACACAGACCAAAAAAAATTGACATTGTCATAACAAACAAATAGCTAAAATCATTATTTTTAGCTTCAGAAATTTTTAACTAACCCTCGTATTTCAATTTTATTGATTTCAGTTTAAATAATAGAAATATATAGAACACGCTTTACATTGTAAATAAAATTAAATTTCTCCCTTATTGAAACAATCTTGTGTAAATCAAATATTTGGACCAATTTATGACCATCAAGCTATTCTATTTATTATGAACAATTGATGATAATAAAATTTTATTATTTGTATATTTTTAAGTTAAATAAAATTATGGAATAAATAAAAAAATGCGGGTACAAAATAAAAATCCTTGAAATGTTTGTAATCACTATTATTTGCTCCTTTTCCCATAAATTTATCTATATAAATAGCAGTTTAGGTAGTTGAGATAATTATAGTTTGGTTAGTTATCAAATTTGATTATTATTATTTTAAAATATGCATTAAATTATGTATTTCAGTGAAAACAGAATTTGTTTTTATTTATTTTCATCGGACTTTATTCAATTGTTTTGTTTACAATATTATTAAATCCATTATTACAGATATAGTTAAAATAGAGCCGGAAAAGTATTCAACGCTTTAGTCATTTATTTGAAAAAGTAAAATAACAAATTTTATTGAAAATATTAAGACATCACAAGTGAGAAAACTATTTAAGGAATTTTTTTGAGAAATTTTAGAAATTTTTGAATAACATATTATGACAATAACGCAGGTGCAAGTGATTTTTGTGTGGTACTCAATTGCGCAATCCAAAATATAAATAAATACCATACATAAATACAAATTATTAAATAATACAAATTGGCGCATTTAAATATATTTTAATTTTACATAATTTATTTAAATTTCTAAAAATAAATCGATTTTATTGTAATTACAAAATGTAAAAATAATTCTTGGTCGTATCTTAAACTTTATCTCAAAAATTAGGTATGCGCTCTATTCAAAACAAATTTATCAAAGCCAGAGTCATTATTTTGAAAATAGTTATATTCGCTGACAATCACTTAAGCTGAAAAATCCGATTCGAAGTTGAAATTGAATTAAAAACCAAGATTTCTATTTTCAAAATTTTCTAAAATTAAAAATAAATTATTTTTGATTATTCAATTTTTTTTTTCTTTCTCTTTTATTATGAAATATATTATTTATTACAAAAAAAAAAATAAAATTCATTATTTTTGATTTAAAAAAAAATATATATACCTATATACATTACATTTGTATGTAAATTGATTTTTATTTAAGCTTTATTCTTTATTGATTTAACAAATTAATGAATTTTATTTTATTTTTGTTACTATAACGAAATAGGGAAAAGTGGAGCGAATTGCACTGAAAAAAAAACTATAGATGACAAAACAAAAAACTTTTCCAATTTTTTTTTTTTTTTTTTACATAATTAAATAAAAAATAAACGAGAAATTCATTCAGCTTTCCAAAAACTAAGATAATTTTATTATTTTTTTGTTTTTTAATTAATGAATGAAAAAGAAAATAAATTCCTACATAGGTACCTATTTTTTAGGTTATGAAATCAACTTCAAAGAAAAAAAATCTGTTACATGAGAAAAAAAAAAACCATCAAAACAAAATCAATAATTAAAAAAAAAAAAAAAGCACAATCTTTTTTCGTCGTGTGCAATGTCTTAAAACCGGTTTTAAAATAAAATAAAAAACCACACACTTTTAAGTTATACTTTTTTGTGTTATTGTTCTCATTCAGTAAATAAACAAATTTTTTTTACCTTTTTATTATTAACTATTTTTGTTTATAACTTAATTTTTATTTTAAAGAACTAAAAATTTCACTTTTTTTTACGGCAGTTTTCAAATAATTTTTTCGTTTTTTATATAATTCATTTTATAGTTTATTTATTCTTCAAAAATTTATTGAAAAACAAAAAATAAAATAATGAAAAATTAAAAAATTTAATAATTTGAAGTTTAATTTAGATTATTTAAATAATTTTAAAAATTAAAAATTCTTATATAACCCCCAAGTCAATAAAAATTTTCTTGTTTTTTTTTTTTTCAATCTTTCTATACCTTAAAAAAAATAAATGAAATGAGAAAATTTTGAATTTTTTTATTTTTATTATTTATTTAAGGAAAATTCCAACAACAAAAATATTGTTGTACATTAAAAGCCCGCAAAAAAGCACTCAAAACAAAATTCTATCTGAACATACATTTTGTGAAAAAGGAAGGACGTAAAAAAAAAGAAGAAGAAATGAAATGCAGCTTTTGCCCTTAATTTGAAAATAAAAAAAATACATTTTTTTTTTCTTTATTATTCTATGCTTTTGATTATCCTTTTTTAATTCTCATTCTCTTCATTCTCTAGTAGGTGAATTTTTTTTATGACGTCATTAAAAAATTTGTGTCCTCGTTACGAAAAAGTTTTGTTCTTTTTTAATTTTTCATATAAGGTTAAAATTTTCTCAATTTCTCTTTTCGTTTTTTTTTTTTAGTGTTAAATATAATATTAAAAAAGAAAATAAATAAATACAAAAATATAGGTATAGGTTTTTTTTTACATAATAATAATTTTTTGGAAATATTTCAAAAAATTTAAAATATATTTTAATAATATTTTATGATATTTTTATTTTTAAATTTAAAAAAATTTTTTCTTTAAATTTTTAAATTCAATTCAAAAATCAAAAAAAAAAATAGAATATTTTAATAAAGCACTTTAATTTTTTTTTTATTATTTATATTGATTAAAAAAAAGTTCTTTTTTTAAATTCAGATTATTATTATATTCTTTATTCTTAATTATATATTTTATTTGATTATTATTTTCAATTTTTTTAAGTCATTAATTAGTAAAATTTGTTCAATTTAAGATTGTTTTTATTTCATTTGTTTACACTGGTTAATACTAAAATTATTATTTTTTCTTATTTTAAATATAATTTACATCTTTTTGTTACATAAATTTCTTGTATTTATATACATATATATAAATTAATATATATATATTAACCGCGTCAGCAGAACTTAATTAATTCCATTTTTAAATAATTTCGTTTTTTTTTTTCAAGCAAAAAAATTAAAAAGTTATTTTCTTCTTTTTTTTTTATTATTATTATTATATTCGTTCTTATTTCTTATTTTGTTCAAAATGACAAGACGGTCCACAAACTACTAACAAAAAAAAAGTCAAGTTTTTTTTATTTCTCTCTATATTCACAAAATAAAAATTGTGTAGAAAAATGAAAATGTGAAAAATATTGTTGTTGTTTTTATGTTATTTTGAAATTTGAAAAATGATGTTTGTTTGTTAAGTCTTCTGCTTTTTAAGTAGTAGGTAAGTTTAATATAGTTTTGTATGAGTTTTTGAGTGAGATTTTATTATTATAGATTTTAAGAGCGAATGAGTTTTATATCTTTTTGTTGTTTAGTTAGTGTGTAGTTATTAATTAATAAATATCGTTAAACATAAAATGTAATGATTATTAAAGATTTTTGAGATCAAATTCATACATAAAGTACAGTTGATAATTTTCATACAACAAATATTATTTTAGTGCTAATTTCGAACATTCTACATTCATAATAATATCAAAATTCAACCGACTGCATATGTGTTAAGGTAAGATACAAATATCTATACTATATTCATTCAGCCCAAAGCAAGAACAATTTTACTTGAAGTCAATATAAAGTTATTTAATTTTTTAAAGTAAAGTTCACATCAAATATCATTGCATTGTTATGAATATGACTGTTAAATTTGAAAAAATAGATGATGTACTTTTTATTCCAATGGTAAAAAATGGTAAAACAAAATTGTGTGCAGATACATATATATTTTAACATTGATATAATAATGTAGTCTGTTTGAGTGAAAATACATATTACTTAATGATGAGTTTCTCTTTTATTCTGGTCGATTAATAAAATAATTTGAAATCATAAATAGCTCTTAAGAGAAAAATAAGAAGAAAAAAAATTGTTGCTTTTTATTTTGTTAGTTTTACTTGGGGTAAAATAACTCAGCTGCTCTATTATAACTTTATAACCAAAATATTGTTGAAATATAAGAATGATTTTCGTTCACCAATTTTATGTACATTATTTAGAAGAAAAAAAATCATTGTTAGATATAAGCTGAATTTTCTTCTTTTTTTTTAAGGAAATTGTTATTTTCTCCTTTTGAAATTGGGAAACTAAAAATAAAACAATATCAAAATTTAATATTCAACACCAATGATGACGTTTTTATTGTTGATTAGGACGAAATATTAAGCTTTTTTTTTATAAGTTGAAATATTGTAATTTTATCTAAAAAAATATTCGTATTATAGTCATAACATTTTACTTGTATAATAATTCAAACTTTAACAAAAAATATGTATAAGTATGTAGTTTATGGTATAGATAGTGGATTAAAAAGTATAATGTTTAGCAATTCTTCGGACTTGTGTTTTAAAATAATTTTTGATATGTGAGTAGTTGTCGAATTAAGAAAACTAAAAATTTTCCGAAGAAAAGCCGAAAAAATGTCTTACATGAATAAAAAAGGGAAAAAACCAAAATAATAAATTAGTAAAATAATATACTAAAATATATAATAAATAATAATTTATTTTATTAAGCAACTTCATATGAATTTTTTTTTTAAATTTTAGATAATACTTAAATACAATATTATCAATCTTTTCCAAATAACTTTTAAAAATGCCAACATTTTGAACTATTAGATTTGATTGGAAAAATTACCTTAAAACATAAATTATAAAATAAATGTAATTTCCTTTTGCATGATAATTTTCATTACAACTTTGATAACTTGCACACATTTCCTTGAAATCTCTTTGGAAATATTGCTTTTTTTTATTTTTCATTTCGAATATTATTTTTCATTTCAAAACAAATTCTTTCAAGAATATTTTTGAATACTTACAGTATTGGGCAAATCATTTGCAATGCTTTGTTTTCATAATCTTCACTTTAGTTTTTCCAATTTTATAATTTCCTCATTTAAGAGAGATTCAAAGCGCCTAAATTATTTACATTCAATTCTCTTCCAAATTTAAAATGGCATTACAGCCAAATTTTTGTGTCCCTTGAAACCAAAAATTAAAAATATTTTTCTGTTTTCTTTTTTTGCGGTTTTTGTTTGTTTTGTTATAAGTATTACAGAAAATAAACGGCCGAGAAAACTGTACGAAAAACCACTAGTGGTATTTAGCCAAACCCTATAGAAAAGAAAAATTGAAAAAAAATACATAATTGAAGCATTTATTAGAAAACTTAAGAAATTTAAAAATCCAAATCAATAGCCCTGGATAAAATGATTTTTTTATTATCTGTTTCCAGTACAATCTCAATAAATATTAACAAGTTTTTTCAATTTCAGCCAAAAAAAAATTCTTAATTTAAAAAATCCGGTTCACTCACCCTTGAGGCCACGTCTTTATTCACTAACATATCAAAAAAAAATTTGTAAATCATGAGAAAAAAGTTGTATCAGACACCCCTCACAAACGAGAAAAATTGGTGGAAAAATAAAAACGTTTACAAATTTTTGCAAAATACTGTGCAATACAATTGTACAATGTACTCGTATATGTACTGTACATGTATTTGAAATTGGTATTAAAACTTGAAAAAATGAGTATTATTAAGAATTATTAAGGATTTGTGAAATCTTATATGATATCGGTGATATTGGCATCTAAAAATTGAATCGCAATATATATAAATCTTATAATATTTTTTTGCATACCTAATATGCATTAGAAGTAGTAATCTATATTTTACATTACTCAATCTAAAAACCAATATTTAATAGCCCGATTAAAGCTACTATTAAACATATTATATAAATACTAAATAAGCAACTTGAACTACAAGCTCTGGAATGTAACAAAAATATACAAACCTTGTTTTCATAATTTTAATGAGAAAAATATAAAATATGGAAAATTAGAAAGTATGTATGCTTTATTAATTTAAAATCAATATGTTGTACCATCTAAATTTATATCATGGATAAAAAATTATTTTTCCTTTAGGTGCATTTTGTGAAATTCATTTCAAAATTGTATAATTTTATTAAAAAAAAAAATATATGAATCAATCAAAATTTATTTTAATATTCAATTCCCTGAGTTAAAGTTTTTTTTGGATTTCTCTATTCGAGTGATGCTTAATTGATTTTTCTAGTTTTTACTAAAACTCCTTATATTTCTTCTTCGTAAGACGCAAACATTGTATGCCCACATCTCCGCTTGCATAAAAGAATCGTTATATCGTACTTGTATACGTACACGTACAGCTTATTAAATTAAATTATATGAAAAAGTTTTTCTTGCAAAGTAATTAAAAAGTATTTTTAAAAAGATAAAACTTTCATTAAATCTTATGCAAATTTTTTTTTACGAAATGCACATAAGTTTTTCGTTTTTTTGACTTAATATTATTTACGACAAATTAAATATTAAGTAATTTTTTTTTTTTTTTATTATTAATTATGAAAAATGAAGCTAAAGTTCCTTTTATGTGCATATTTTTTAGCGAGAAAAAAAAAACTTATAATTATATGTAAATAGTTTATTTTATTTTTCGCATAATGAATATTACATGATTAACATTATTGCAACTGACTATTTATTATTGTGTACAAATATTAAGATGTACGGAAAAGAAAAAAAAATATTATAAAAGAAAAAAGCTATATGTATAGTAAAATGTTATTTTCATATTTTTCTTCTGTAAAAATAAATAACTATTGTTAACAATTCATAGAAAAATTACAATACATATTTTTCACCATCATGAACATAAAAATGTTATAACAGGCAATTTATTTTTTAGTAATTAATGTTATCATATTTTCGTATTTAAAATAAAACATTACATTTTGTAGTCGTTATTTGGTGATTAAAATAAAGTTAAAAAAAAAAATTTAATTTTCATAGATCTTGAAAGATGTTATTCATCATCAACTCCCAAAGTGTATTTTAGAATTCGTATAATTTTTAATTTTACGTTGTAATAAAAGGGATTTCAATCTATTAAAAGTTTATACAAGTGGTAATTTGACGAAGTTTTAAATACTCAATTTGGAGATCAAACAAAATATATTAAGTTTTTATATTTGGAACAAATTAAAGTTTTAAATGACCAAACAACTTGAAATATAAATTCTCAGAATATAAATATCTAATTTTTAGTTTTTGAAAATTCTGTATATGAAATCTTTTTAATGGACTTAAAAACATTTTTATACTAAAATGGAAAATTTTTCAAGTACTTAAAGCCTTTTATAATTATTATGCAAAATGTAATAATATAATATAGCAACACTTTGTTCATGAATAATTTATAAGAAATTAAGGAATATAGCTAATTGTGGTTATGTTTTAAATTATAATTACCCGGATAAACTGAAAGCATCATGGGTGAAGAGTATGTATATTAAAATATGTGAACATTTTGCGTTCAGTATTAAAATCCACGAGGAATTGTGTTGAATATCAAAATAATGAAGATTTCAGTAAGAAAAAAAAATTAAACAAAGCAACACTCATTTAATAAGATTTTTCCACCTCAGTGGTAAAAGTCGATACGCGTTTAAGAATAATTATGAAATTTTTTGTTAATTAGAATGAAGCAGTAGTTCGTTGTATTACAAGTATATATTTTATTTAAGTTTAAGAGTTTATATTTATCCTTTACCTTGAAACTTAGGACCTTAGGAGTTAAAATGATTTCAGGTTGATAAACTAATCCCTTTCATCATTTATTATAGAAAATATAATAAAGTAATCAATAATATATATTATAATATTTAGTTACATAATACAACATATATATTTGTATTAAGATATTAAGGATCTTTATGCGAAGTTCTTATAAATACTGTTCAATAATCCTGGTAAGTTTCTGAAGAAAATAATATTATCTATATCTATAACGTCAATAATATTATGATGAATAATAAAGTTAATTTGACATAGCTATAGCTACATACTGGTACATAGTATCAAAAGATTTTTAGTGGACAAATTCCTCATTAAAAAAAAATTAATAAAAAAAATTTTCAACATTTAATTCGTTAATGTCTTCTTATATATAAAACATTATGTTATTAAAATATAGTGTGCTTGAAAATATCTTTTATTGAAATAACATTTTATATATTATTTGTGTAACTACAAGTGCAGTTTCTGTTAAGTACTTACCAAGAAAAACAAATAATTCATTTTTTTTTTCAATAATGTAAATACAATTTTTCTAGCTTATAATTGTAATAAGAACTAATGTTGTAAAACATTGTCTTTATCTTTAAAAATGTCTCCATGTCAATAGTTGAATTATTATTGATTTCAAGAATTTCCCTGTGAACTCGTTTAGATTCCAAATAATTTTCATAAATTTCATTTAATTGCATTTCAATATATGATTTTGATAAATCAATCTCATTAGATTTATGATAGTTATCCATTATTTCAATTTGATATAAAATATCTTTTTGAATGTTTAATAAATTTATTAATCGTTTTTCATTCGGGGAACTATATGTTACAGCTTTCTTTGGCTTATCAGAAATGGTATTCAATATTTTGGTAGGACAATGATGACATTCTAGAAAACACATTTTTGTTTAAAATTAATACATTTTTTTTTAAATGAATATAAATGATGAATAAAACTTTGAAAAAAAAAATTAAATAACCTCCAACCAGCTCATAATCATCATCAAAAAATAGCTCCAACTTACTTTTAATCTTTGCATAGCCTCCATCTTCGCTGTACAATTTTATTCCCACAAAATTAATTCGATTAATATTTCCAGGAAATTTATATTCCATAAAAGATTCATTTTGATTTTCACGTCCAATCTTAAAATGATTATCATACCAAGTTGTCCAAAAACCATGAAATTTTGTGCTATCAAGAAAATCGACGGTTGTGACATTTTCAACAATTCGTTTTTTCTCAATATTTGAATAAATTAATGATTTTTTTGGTGTTGGATATCCGAGATCAGCCCAAAAATACTTGGTGGCATTATCATTTTCTTCACGATGCATCAAATACACGTAAACTTTCTGATCAGTTTTAAGTTCAAATGAAAAACATTTGGCATTTTTTGGCACCGGAAAATAATTGGCTTCATTTATTTTACTATTTTTATAATAAACTGAATAAAAGAAATATTTTATTATGAATATATTATTATAATATATGTATAAAACTACATACGACTAATAGCTGATGTTCGAGATTGTTCAAGATGTTTAAATCAATAACAGGGAAAATTTTTTTAATATCATAATTTTCAAAATTGTAGTTTTTTTCCCCTCTAAAACGAATATATACATATAAATATATATAAATTTATATATTTGTATGTATCTAACTAACCCAGGAATCAAGATAATAATATCTTAATTCCTTGAGATAAAATTCATATCATAATAAAGTAAAATTTATCATAAATATTATCAGCAGAACTAGACCATTTGAGATATTTATAAAATTCTCAAATATCCTTTATAATCAATACAAATTACCAATAATCTCATCCTCTGGGGTATTAATGCAATTGGAACCATCAAAAATGCTTCCATAAATAAATTGTACTTTAAAATAAAAAAATGAACATTTAAATTAATTCAAATATCAATCTGATGTAATGCAAGAAGTTAAACCTTTTAATATCAATCCGAAAATTATTATGTAATAATGTTTTTGGAAAATCATTTTTAAACAATTTAACAATTTTCAGAAAATTATAAACCAAAGCAATTGAAAGCTTAAATAAAACTAATAATAAAAATAATCTTGAGAAAAATATTATGATTCCAAAATAAACAAACCAAGAATAATAACATTGCAAAAGCTTACAAACAATTGTGTTTTTTTTTTTTTTTTTTTGGAAAATTCATAAAAAACGAAAATAAAAAATAATAATGAATTCACTTTACAAGGAGCAGAATATTTTTTTTCTATGTAAAATAAAATTCAAGTTATGATAAAATATTCGACAACAAAAACAAAGAATAATATACGTAAAAAAATTCAAATTTATCTAAATTTTCCTTTTGAATTAAATTTGAACTTTGATATTATATCAAAGAAGAATAATATTATCCTTAAAACTGTCATAGACAATTGCAGAAATTGCAGAAAGGTATAAAAATATGGAAATAGGTGCTTACAATTAATATCAATACATATATATATGTTTTTAATATTAGAACAACATTACGATAGAACTTGCCTTAGTACGTCATATACCCTAAATGACACAAAAATTGTAAACGGAATACAGTGCCAAACATCAAACTCAAAAAAAAATTTAAATTAATGAAAAATATTATATAATTAATTTAGTTTTTATTTTTATGTACATTTACTTCATATATTTTCACCTATGTTTACATTTCAAAAGCGGATCATTCGAGGAAAACAGAGGGCACCTCTAGTATATGAATTATAATATTTTACCAATGTTATGCATATAATAGAAATCATTTTCAGTAGTTTTTACGACAGTTTGTTTTCAACCTTACATAATTTTAAATCGAATTTTATAATTTTAAATCGAATTTTGGCAGTAACATCAAATTACGTTTTTCCATCCAATCTTTGTTGTTATTCCACAGGAGAATATTGAACGAATATTTTATTATCGTTATATTTTCTCAAATATCTAAGATGTCGTTTGGCATAAACATTAACTGTTGTTTTTTTTTCTTAAATTATATATGTACTTAAAAAAGACAAAAATATCATTCGACCTTGAATCTAAATGTTTTGAACTTTAGAGAATTTGGTAGAAAGAATAAAATTAAACTTTTACAATGTTTTTGATGATATCTTGAGAAAAAATAATAATAATATAACTAAACAAAATATATGTATATCTAAAATAGAAACTTTAAAGCCCGTTTTTTTCTTTTTTGCAAATAAAAACTTATATATTATAATGTGAAACACATTATTATATATATAGGTATATTTTCGTTTTAAATTAATTTAAGGAATTGTTTTATAATTTATTATAATATAATGTAGTATTTGTATATAAGTTATATTTAACTATGATGACCGTATACACCAGAAAATTTTAAAAGTTTATAAGTAATGTAGTTGTCATCCATGAAAAATTTTAATTTATATTTGTATATAAATAAAAGGAAACTTGTAAGAAGATGAAAATTTTAAGAAGATTAAAATCAAAACAACAGATAAGATCATAAAGTATTATACTAAAGAAGTAAAACTTTAAAGTTTATTTTTTAAAAAATACTTAATTTTTTGAAGTTTTTTTTTATATATATATTTCATAAAAATTTCTGGATGTTAATAATTATTTGATATAACTTCAACCTAGATTCCATAACCAATGCACTAAAATCATTCTAATCTCCAAACTCCTCAAAGAACCACAGGATAAAAGTTAGTAAAAAATCAAAAACGTTTTTATTCCCTATAATACCAAAAAGTATCATGTTTTGTTATGTAATGTTTTGTTATGTAAAGAAGATAGTTTTTGAGGAATTACTTAGTTCTTAGTACTTTTCAATATTGTAGCAATCAATCTAATTTTCGAATTGTTTTTTTAAATTGAACGGCATTTTTTATCTGAATTAGGCTTATAAACATTTTTTAAATCTAATATAGTTATATAGTTTTTGGCATCTGTAAAATTTAACAAGAACTTTACAATTAGTAAATCTTAGTATTTGTATTATGATATGGAAATATGGTATTGTATCCTTTTTTTTTTGCAAAACTAAACTATGCATAAAAAGAACTATGCATAAAAAGAACAAAAGTGAAGAATACAATTGAAGTTTAATTTACCTAAATCGTAATAAATTTAGCTTATACTAGTACGGAATATTCATATATTACTCTAAAACTATTTATGCTTAACATTATCCAATAAGGGTTAAAGACAGAATTGAGTTCTTTATGGTATTATTTTTATATATACATGTTACATATATTATTTTAAGTCCTAAAGGCATGAAATGATCTTAATGTAAAATTCCAATATGTACTTTGTTTTTAGTTTAAATACATGAAACACAGAATTTGACATAAAATAATTTTTGACTCAAATCATTTCACCTGTGTATTAAGTATATGTTTCCATTTCTAATTTTAATTTAATAAATTATTTTCCTAAACTGTTACAAATGAAAAGACCAATATTTTTATAATGCAATGTGATTGATTTTTTTTAAAGTTCTTAAAGTTTTTTTTGTTGAAAGTATCCAACAATAGGTATATAAAATAATTTTTATAATATTGTTGTTACTTTATTTTTTATTTTTTATACTCATAAATTTTTTTTAAAAATTGCAATGATTACAAAAAGTTACAAAAAATAGATTTGTAACATTTTATAAATTAGAATTGTCAAGAAATTATGTGGAGATAATTCACAAATCACAACTCAACTTCATTTCACTATTTATCCTTACATTCTTCTATATTATTTAAAATATTCCTTTTCACTAAATTGCATCGATTTTTCACTCACATTAACTATATGTATGTGCATTTTTGTACAAAGAAAATCAACAAAATTTACATAATTTTTATTTACCTGTGTGGTTCGTTTTCCAGAGCAAAATAAATTTTTTGTTACCATTGGAAAACTTTTTAGCTTCAATTATAACTTTTATATTTTTTTTTTGTTGAACTAATTTTTTCAACTTTTTGTAGATATATGGGTAGTTAAAGATAATATTTTTTCGCAATTTTCAAGCATATTATAAAAAGTAATCATTTTTGTTTTATTACTTCTTCTAATTTAATTTGAATTTGAATATACATACAAATTTAATATTTTGATAGTACTGTCAAAATAAGCAAGGCATGTTTACTTTAAGCTTTCATGTGTAAAATATTAGTTGGTTATACAATCATCACAGACGTTACTTGGTAACAACAAAAGGACAAACAAATTTTATAACAATAAACTAACATTTTCTATTTAAAAAATAAACTTTTAAAATTAAAATAATAATATATAATATTATTTTAAAAAAAATTACAATCAACTCAAACTTATTAATTAAAAATGCCGAAAATTTACTACATTAAAATTAAGCTTGAATTACATAGTGTTACTTGTCCAGGAGTTTGGTTGTGTACCAGTGGCTACTTGGAAATAACCATAAAAGCGATGAGTTATTTCTTTAAAACTGGTCCATTAGAACCGAAATTTCCAATTCTGTGTCATGATTTGTTCATAATTGAAGGATATTTTCAGCAAGTAGAGTCTCTAATAGAATTGGAACAAATTTTAAATCATGAAAATGTTGAAATATCACTGTGGCAAAACGGACGAAGATTAGCTTATTTCCATGGGAAATTAGGACAAATTATGATAAATAATTCTAGTTCAAGGTGTTTTCACAATATTCAAGTTCTAATGAAACCATCGCACAGCTTTCCAGGAATAATTTCACCAAAATTAGACATATTTTGTACGGCATTCGTAAAAGAGCACAGTAAAGACCACAAAAAAAACGACTGCTCATGTTATCATAGAATTATTGCTCCGCCGCATATTAAGCAGAAATCTTTTCATTGTCACAAGGAAATCATGGAGTTTCGTCGTCAAAAACCCGTATGCCACATAAAAGGATTAGAAAATCCTATGTGTTTGATCAAAAATACATCATCGTTGGGGTCATCTCCTACACTGCGATCATATCGTTCATTAAAATCACCTAGAAGCAAATCGCAAATAATCAAATCCATAGAATTAATGAATTATTATAATTCACCAACAATTAATGAAAATGAGAACTGGAGTTTAGCGAAATATACTAAAAGTCCGAATTATCACAGCTACTTATATAAAGAATGCAATTGTGACATTTGTTCTCAATATGATGATATTTTTACCCAACCCCGTTATTAAGAAGAAAAATTCTATAATTCTCTCTTAACTTGAATTAATTGATTAATTGAATTTTTTGGAACAATTTTACGTTTTGTTTTTTAATCAAATAAAATTATAGTAAAATATCTACATAAATTATATATATTATTTAATTTAGCAATTTCAAGGGTTTTTTAATCATAAGATGATCTGATGATTTTTGATTTACTCTTACTATACATTTGTTTTTTTTTTCTCATACAGAATGTGCAATTGTGGGTATGTTTGAATTGAGAATTTGAATTTTTCTTTTGAATCAATACTCACTTTTGCGATTTGAAAATTTGAAGTTATCCTTGAAACCTTTTCTTGATTTTCTAAGCATTCTAATATACAATTATATTACTCGCTTACTCAGTCAGTACTTAGTTTTGTCTGTAAATTATAGATTTCTTTTCCTCTGAATAAACTATAAAAAATATTAAATCATAAAAAATACATTTTATAAAAAACAACGTTTTTCTTGCGCACTAAAAAGTATAAAATAATTTAACTATGAGCTTCATTTTGGTAACAGACTTTATAAGTTTTCTCCGGCTCATTCAGAGGATTGTGGACACACATACTTGAAACTGATTACAACAGTCTATAACTAGAAACGTGGGCGCATTTTTGAGGTAATACTGTAAATGTGTTGTAAAAATGTGCCCCACGTTTCTAGTTATAGACTGTTGTAATCAGTTTCAAGTATGTGTGTCCACAATCCTCTGAATGAGCCGGAGAAAACTTATAAAGTCTGTTACCAAAATGAAACTCATAGTTAAATTATTTTATACTTTTTAGTGCGCAAGAAAAACGTTGTTTTTTATAAAATGTATTTTTTATGATTTAATATTTATTTTCTACTTTTCAGTTTTGAAGCTGAAACAAAGCAGAATTTTTCTTATAAAATTTGATTGTCAAAATTACGAAATTTGTGTGTTTAATCATGTCCTCTTTGTAGGTACAAAATTTGAATAAAATCGGACGAAGTTTTGAAGTCCTCTCCAAGAAAGGTAGAGCAGGCCAATAAATTTTTTGTTAAAAAATTTGTGTGTTAAATCATTTCTTCTTTTTATGTACCGAATTTAAATAAAATCGTATTTTTGAAGTCCTCCCCATAGGACGTCGCTGGGTAGGAGGCCAATAAATGTTTTGTTACGAAATTTGTGTTTTTTAAGTACCAAATTTGAAAGAAATCGGACGAACTTTTGAAGTCCTTCCCAAGGAAGGTCGCTGGGTAGGAGGCCAATAAACTTTTTGTTACGAAATTTGTGTGTTCAATCATTTCTTCTTTTTATGTACTAAATTCGAATGAAATCGGACAAACTTTTGGTTGTGAAAATTTGATTGCAAAATTTCTCGGGCAGACAAACAGACGAAAAACTTTTCAAATCACGATTAAAGTGGTAGAATATTGTGTTGTCATCGGGTTCAGAGCTATATTCAAAATTTCGGAGCTGTAGCTTGTCGGAAAGTGGTCTAAAATTTGATTACAAAATTTCTAGGACAGACAAACAGACAAGCGAAAGTGAGTTGATAAAAACGTTGTAAAAATAAAAACTATCGATATTTTACTTAATTTTGGCTAAAAAAATCCTTTTTTGTTATCTAGTCATTTATATGTAAAATATAAAATTATGTCAATTTTGGTTTTATTAGTTTTATTTTCTTTTAACTTGAGAGAAATTTCGATATATGTTAGACAAATTTTCTTCACTAACCAATAAAAAATATATATTCAGGTATGTACAGGTATAAAATCATATTTATGTACATAATGTATTTACATAAGCTCTAAATATGTTTAAAAGGTATTATGTAAGTAAAGCCTAATATTTGAATATACGAAAAAAGCTAAATTGTATTGAAAATAATATATATATGAATATATGTACAAGTATAATATAATATATTTCGTATAAATATTCGATATGATTTGAATTTCTTTATTTTTGATGTAAAAAAAATCAAAAATGTTTAATATTTGTTCAGTTTTAAATATTATGTACATATGTATTATATATGTATTATGTATATATTATGTATGTATAATGATAAGGGTTGTGGCCAATACTTTGTGTATAAACAAAATTGGTTTTTTAATTTATTTAAAAAATGCCCAGAAGTAAAATAAATTTAGATTCTTCTCATATTATAGATACGAAAATTATTATTTTTATTATTATTATGTTATCATTTAAATTTATATGATTATCATCGTTTATCTAAAAAAAACGATATTTATTGATTTAAATTTAAAGATAATTTTATTTAATTTTTTTTAGATATTTTGAAAACCTTATTTTCAATTATTTCATGGAAAGCCTTCTTTTCTTTTTCTTCGCGAATCATATAAAAAATTGGATTTATCATTGTTCTACGAGCTTGAATGCGATTATTATGAATTATATTTCTCCTATATCATCAACACCCATTTTTTAGCTTCGGATGAGCGATTATCTTGTATCTTGTAGTGCTTCCCTAGACCTTTCAAAAGGGGTATTTATAACTTATTAGGAATTATTTATAAATAAAATATAGATAAAAGGAATACAAATTTAAGAAAATAAAAAATTTTACGAAAAAAAAAGTTGTAACAATAGTTTTTCTAAATGAGAAAATATAAAACGTATGAAAACTGAACAAATTTAACTGAATAATAAACTTTTCCGACACTTATACATTATGTATGTAAAAGAAAATTACAATATTTTATAATAATTTGCAGGAAAAAGATTTAGCACTTAAACATCCCTATTACGAAAGCCAAAGATATTTTTAATTTTTTTATTTGAAATCATTTTTTCCTAATTCCACATTTTCAGAAAATACATTAATTGAGTTAACTGTAACTATATAATTCTTTTTCAAAAATTATCAAGTACCTACCTATCGTAAATATTTTCAGAAAAATAAAATTCTATAAATATAATATATATTATTTATAAATTAAGTTTTATTATCATAATTCTCTGATCGAATTTATTTAAAAAAAAAACATATGTACGTATATAAAATGCTTAATACATTCTATATCTGAAATTCTTTTTCATCATAAAAAAAGATAGCAAAAATCATTTTTTTTTTTTTTCAAAAATATTAATATAAATATTTGAAGAAGGATATTATTTTTATCATAATAAATAATCTTATTTAAAAAAAATACACTAATTTTCATTAGAATACCGCCAGCATAAGGCTTTTTCTTATAGGACATAGTAAAAGTTTATGTAAATCAAGGAAAATTTTAATGTAGAATTATTAAATAAAATTTGTTTTAAGCAATTTCTTTACAATAAGTAATAACTATTCAATAATTATCTAATTATTTTTACTTATTAATTAATGTCTCTTTTTAGAGGTCTCCAATCAATAGTTATAAACTGAGTTCCCAGAAACCAATTTTTTTACTGATTATTTTATACTAGGTAGCGAACATATAAACAAAAATTCTGTTCAATTTTTCTTTTTCTAAAAATCTCATCCAGACTGTTACGAACATATATAAAAAAAAGTTAGCCAAATCGGTGCAGCCGTTCTCAATGTATGCGTTTTCCAATGAACAGCATTTAACTTTTATTTATAGATTTGATCTATCTTTGGCAGTAGAAATTTAGAATGTAAAAACATAAGCATTTAATTCAAATAGACAAATACACAAATTGGATGATGGCTCAAGTTTAATGGAGAAAAGTGTATAAAAAAAATTATTATAAAAAAATAGAGTATAAATATTTATAATCACGGATTTCATCAATTTCAATTTTAATAGAGATTTTCATCAATTTATTATTTTGTCTTTTCGTTTTGAATAAATGTTTTATAAAATGCATAATAAAATTGAATATCTAATAACATATCAACCTCCCCCCCCCAACCCAATTGTCGAATTCACTCTTAAGTTATGTTTCCATGAAAATGCTATTCTCACTATATCGATGAATTTCATTAAAATAGAATTTGAGAATTGGATTTTTCGGAAAAGTATCACTACACCTCACAGTGCATTCGGTACTCTAGACCTAGACTTACAAGTGGAAGTAAAAAAAAAAAGTAAAAATTATTTGTTAAGATTTAAATTAACGCTATTATATATTTTTCCATCAAATATTCCATTTTCTATTGAAATTTGATTTATTTTAGATTTTTTATTTCATATTTGTTATGATATTCTTTTACATTTTTTTGCTTTTTTGTTAATCTATTAATTACCTATTACATTCTTGCCATTTGTAAATTAAACTCTGATAATGTCCATTTGAGGTTCAATAACATATTTTATTAAAATGTACCGAATATAAATTTTTTGATAAAGGCCTGCAAAAATACCTAAATTTTAAACAAGTAATCAATAAAAATAAAGCACAGGTACAGAAATATTAAAACATTCTGAAAAATTAACATAAACAATTTTGAAACAAAATTCAATTTCCTATATCCTTGAATTATAACTATAAAAAGGATATTTAATAATATGTTTTCCGAAGGAATATATACATATATGTATAATACATTTGTACATACTTGCCAAATTTTTCAATTTATTACTTTTCTCTCCAAAAAACATGATAAGAAAAGTTTGACTGATCATAAATATTAATTTTCTATTTTTTGTTTTTAATTTTTTTTTTTGCTCCTTGAAATATAGTAAACATATAAATAAAACAATGCCAACCAAAAAGGACAAATTTCAAAAATCTATTGAAGTGAAAAATTAAGAAATTTATAGATATCTTTAATTGAGAAGCTTATTGAAGCTAAAAAAAAATATATATATGTGTACATTGTATATAATATATATATTATATTGGTTAGTATACACATACACTGACATTAGAAGGAAATGTTTCAATTAGTTTCAAAAGTCTGAGATTATAAAGAGATTGTCAAACAGCTTCGTTTAATATTTCCTATAATTTAATTGATTTTGTTGGTATATTTTAAAATCATGAATGAATGTAATGTTGAACCAACCATTCTGAAAATGTTTTCTTTAGTTTTTATTCATTAAAATAAATTAATCTTGTAGCATTTAGATTTTTTAGAGATTCCGACGACTAAAAACTTATAATTTAAATCTGGAAATGTAACCCTACAAATTTTATATAATATTCAAAGTAAACAAATGTGTTTAATCCGGGACTACATAGCATGTGTACCTTACCTATATATACATATATTATAATTACGTAAGTATGTACTTAGCATAATTTATGTTAATGATTAATTTTTTCTTCTAAGATTAAAATTTTCCTTTGATTTAATAATTAAAAAAGCACAATATTTATTTTTATAAATTTTATTCTCAAAATTTTACAATTGATATAATCATTTACTAATTTTTTATTAATATCAAACAAATGAATTTATTGCTGAAACAAAATTCTAAACAAAAATTTAATTCCTATTTTAAATTAGATTTAAAAATTATCAGTTTTTGGATTAACGAAATAGTTTTTCTATTCAGACAAAATCAAATAATGTACTCAAAACTTGGATAATATAATAATATTATTTAAAATTAAGAAAATGAAGCAAACTGGAAATGGTAGACCCAAAAACATTGACCTTACAAAAGTAGGGACAACTAAGACCCAGCTCATCATTACCGATATGTTGTAACTAAATCTCCACCCATTATAGTAACTTAACATATTTTTACCATTTTGTCGTTCGGAATAGAAATAATATTTTTGTTGTTTTAGTTGTTCAAATAAAAAAAAAAAAAAGAATTAATTCGAAATAATAGAACATCTATCTTGGTAAAAATTAATCCTTTTCTCCTTTCCAATCAAGCAAGTGCATTGAATTTTATTAAAAATTAAATTTAAACAAAAAAAAATAGCTACTGAAACAAAGGAGGTAAAATCTAGACTAGATCATTGAAGTGTGCGACCATAAACTTAAAAAAAAACATATTATGTTTTAGCAAAGATGACGATGTCATCTTTGGTTTTAGCATAGATTAAGAATACACATTTTGTATTCTTAATCTATGGTTTTAGTCATATTTCGCTTTGAAAAAAAAATACAAAACATTATCGCTGAGCATTTTATTTTTGTTATTTAATATTTATTATTTTAACATTAAAGTTCCAGTTTTTTTTTTAATTTTAAAAACATGTTTGCCAAATATATCTTTATTGACAAATGAAAAAGAAAGCAAACAAATTATTTGTTCCGAAAACTAATATTTATCCATTCATTTTTTTTATCAATTAAATTTTGTTAATAATAATAATAATAAGTTTTAAGGAATGTTAACAAAAAAAAAATAATTAACTTAAAGTAAAAATTTAGATTAGATCCAAAAGATAATCATTTATAATAAAGCTTCTTCCAAAAATTCAAAATACATAATTCAAAAATTAAATAATATAAAAATATATAAAGCTGCCTTTATCAAAATAATTTCTTTAATTTCTTCAATAATGTAAAAAAAACAAACATACAAAATATAAGATATTGAAATCAATTAAAAATAACAAGAACTTAATAACAATGGAATGTATAGAAAATACTTAAGCTTTAAAAAAAGCTAAATTAGGTATTAAAAATTAAAATTTATTTTACGATATTAATTCAGAAAAGGAATAATAGAATATGAATATAATGCAATATATATATTATTTTTATTCATTGAATATTTTCATTCCTTTTAATTCACTAAGAAAATAGTCGAATTATTTAAATGTTGGATTACTATTTTATCAAACTTTTCCTTTCTGATTTCAGTAAAAATTGAGTTTATAATTTTAATGATTTTCATGTTTTTTCGCCTTATAATATGTTAAAAAAAACGAAAAGTATATGTATACTTTTTTTTTGAGATTTTTAGGTTCCAAAGCTTAAGAGATTTGAAATTTTTTTTTAATTATTTATTTAATTAGAAACTTTAAAAAATTATGTAACTTTTAAACCTTATATTTTACTAACTGTTATCAAGCTCTTATCACAAATACTTAGTATTACTAAAAAAAATTTCAACCCAAAACAAAAGAGGTATATTTTTCAATTTTAATTTTTTTTTAACGACTCCCTTATGTGCGCCTATAATTTTATTAATCATTATTTTATCCGTTAACTGCGCTAAAATTTAAAAAAAAATCTTATAATTCACCCTGTTCGCCACCTCTTTTTATAACTTTTAGCTTTTCTTTCTTAGGAAGCTTTGTGTCTGGTGATATTTCTTCTTCGATTGGAGCGGGTTCTTTTTTAGCTTTTACAATTGGTTTTTCTGTGACTGTTTCTGATTTTTGGGTGGTAGAAGTTTTTTGTGGAATTTTTTTCTGGGTTGGAGGAGCAGTCGCCGGTTTTTGAGTTGTAGTTGTAGGTTTTTCAGTGGTAGTTGTAGTTGTGGGTTTTTGAGTTGTTGTAGTAGTTGTTGGTTTCTGAGTTGTTGTTACAGGCTTTTGTGATGTTACTGGCTTAGGTGTTGTAGTTACGGTTGGCTTTTGTTTGGGGGTTGTGGGTTTTTGAGTTGTGGTTGTTGGTACTTGAGTTGTGGTAATTGGTTTTTGAGTTGTAGTTGTTGTGGGTTTTTGAGTTGTAGTTGTTGTAGGTTTTTGAGTTGTGGTAGTTGTAGTAGTGGGCTTAGGGGTCGTAGTTGTTGGCTCCACAGGCTTAACAGTTGGTTTCGTCACCTCAGGTTTTTCAGATTTTATTTTCTCAACTTTAACATTTTCGTTGGAGCTTTCATAACGCACATTGCGCACTTTAATTTGAGGTTTTTTAGGCAATTTTATTTTCCCTAAATATCTATTAAACGGTGAACCTAATAACAAGCTATCGTCTAATTCTAAAACGTGGGAAATACCAGCTACTGACTTATCGAATCCATGTAGCGAACCTTGTATAACACCATTCCAATCAACGCGTAAAATTGTAGTTCGTTTTGGATGCATAAAATTCATCGATTCAAAATTACCAATGAAATGTAATATTTTTTCACTTATTTGATTAGGAAAAGCATTATTGATAACACGGAAAGGTAGTTCTGCTAATGCATGGAGACGCAATAAAAATAAACGTATTGTTGGAAAATTTGAAAGAACTTGAAATATTTGAGGATGTTCGGAATCACGTGAAGCTACCAAAGGTACCCATAAACCTTCATCGTCTGGTGATAAATTATCTGGCAATCCTGGTAAACCATCTAAGAAAATTTCCTGTTGACCACGTTTCAATCCTTTCAAATGATATTTAAGCAAACGAGATGAACATGTTTCAGCAACTATTAAGAAATCCTCATTTGGGCTCAAAGCAACACCGTTAGCGAATGCTAATTGATCGATTAAAACTTTTGATTCATTTTTACTTCGATCGTAAGCGAATAATCTAAAAGTAATAAAAAAAAAAAATAAATAAAAATTAGCAAAATATTTTTCAATTTTGCTACTAACCTTCCCGATGGATTTGCTAGTGTTGCTAATATTCCGTCTTTAATCGTAAAATCAGATGAAGAATCTGTCCAGTAAATGTCACCACGTTTATCAACAGCAACAGAATTAAAAGTTTTAGCCGGCCGTTGTATTTTGCCATCAAGAACTTGATGAGGTGAAATTAAATTTTTCTTTTTACCATTATCTAAATCAACCTGCCAAATACCGTAGTAAGCATCTGCCACTATTAAATTATTACCAATTGTATCAAATGCTAAGCCCAATGGTCGACCGCACTTGTGTTCTTCGAAAATACCCTCTGAAGATAAAAAAAAAAATTATTTTTTTAACAATAAAATATTATTTAAGTTTTTATAAAAATTATTTCATTAAAGCCGCCATTTGAAAGTATCACTTCACAGATTGTAGCATTATGAGAGGCACTACAGACCACTTCCAAAAATTTAATGATAGGTAGTTATACCTATCTATTTAAATTTACCCGGGATTGCGTGTACCTACCTACCAAAACAGAATTGACTTGAAAAATGGTTTGTTTTATATTTTGTTTGATGAAGTTGCTTACGTATATAGGAGCATAATATCTCCTTTTATTAAGTTTAGTCAAATTTTTTCAACTTACCACATGGTTGTCCAAATTTTGCTACATGTGTTATGTGATTTTGTGTTATTTTAATAACTTCACCACCATGAATTGTTGTGTAAACTTCATTTTTTCTAGCTACAAGAGCTTCAGGGCCATAAACACGTCCAACTAGTAACCGTTCACCATTGTCCAACAAATTATTCAATTCCAATGAACCTTTGAGCTCTTTTGATGTTGTCACACTAAAAAAAAAAAAAAGTCTAAATAAATTTTGGAGATAGGTAATACAAATAAAACAAAAAGCTTACGTTTACGTTATCGAAAAATTTATTAAAAAAAAAAAAATTCAATTAGGTATTGATTCATAAAAAAGTGAAATTGATTTTTTTTTTTTTTGTCAACAAAATACAATCTCAAATCACATCTCATAAGAAATAAAATCCCTATTAAAACTTTCTTTTTAATTTTTTAATAAAAAAAGAAAAAAACAAAATTTTCATACTTTTTAAAATTGAAAAAAAATAAAAAAAATTCTTGTTTCTTACTTGTAAGCTTTCATTGGAAATGTTGTTGGTGGTGGCAGTCCCGGTATTAACACAACTATTAAGAAAAATATCCAAAAATTAATAAATCGAATATAAATTTTTCGAAACAATCCCATTATGTTCTAATTTTGTTTTTTCAAAAAAGACTAGAAATTAATAATAAAAATATTATATTTATTTTAAAAAATAATTATATTGTTTTTTTTTTTACTAAATTTCTTTTAATTTTTTTTTTTTTTCACAAAAATAAAAGAAAATACAAAAAATAAAGAAAGAAAGTTATTGCCTGCCGTACATTAAGGCACGATGACGACGAATATGAAAAAGTGTTGCCAACTTGTGAGAACGTGAATAAATTTAGCTGTTTTAATGTTGAAATTTTAAAATATTCACTTGTCCAAATAGCGCCATCTATGGTAAAAATTAGGGGATACTTCCGTGAATAGATGAAAAAAATGTTCTTTTTCAGGGATGGATTGGGTGAATAATTTTTAACATAACATTACATTTTATTAGGCAATATTATTTGATAATTTATAAAATCTGAGAAACACTGAAGCAAAGCCACTAGATTTTTTTTCTTTTTTTGAATGAAAAATGCCAGAAGACATCCACAACGAAGGTGAATTTTGCTTCAAAGCCACTTTAAAGCCGAAGTCTGAATCACTTCTAACTGCTTGCGAACATTTTAAATTAGCAAAGTGGAAACAAGGCACAAGCTGCAGTTTTTAGAGTTCTAAACTGAATGTTGAATAAAATGACACGAGCTAAATAATGGTAATTTTTATAGTGTAATTGAAGGGCTTAAAGGGCTGATGATGCGAATATATAGCCTCTCACAACCAACTGCCAACCTCAACCTTCACGTGGTGGAGCCTGTTTAACACAAATGAGGCAATGGCGACCGAGGATTGGGGACTGTTCACATATTACGTAACGCTTTTTTTGCCGTTTTTTAACCCCCCCCCCCCCCCCCGTAGCAACAGATCGTAACAAATTCCGAAGACCCCCCCCCCCCCCCCCCCCAGAAGAATAACGTAACAAAAGTTAAACACCTTTTAAATTACTTTTTGAACAATTTTTTTATTCGAATAAACAAAACAAAATTCATTATAACTTAAGTTTTTTTTTGCGTGCATTAATACTATATTTAGTGTAATTTTTTTTATAAAAAGGAGGAAATTTGGTAACAAATTTTCAAACCCCCCCCCCCCCCCTAGGCTGTTACGTAATTTGTGAACAGCCCCTTGGCGGTATAACCATAGATGTATACGCTGGGAATAAATAACCTAGCCCTAACTTACGGCCCTCCAAAGATGGAGGTTGGGCGTGGGGTTAACCACCCCACCTCGTAAAAAAACAACAGTTACGTAACCTCAGAGGAGGCCAAGACTCGAATTGGGTCGCTGTGCCATTGAAGAAAAAGAATTGAATAATAAATAGTAGTTACTATATCAATCAAAATTTGTTCTAACTCCTGGTACATAATTCCTCCAAGATCAAATGCAAATTGAAATCAAAAATACCATGGTATAACACCTGCGACAATAATATACACGAAAAAAACGACATAATGTCTACACTCTGCAGACCTTATGTTATGACGTCTTCATAACGAAAACATATTTGCTTATAATCCTACTGATGCCGCTCATTATTAAATCGTAATTTTGATCATTAAGTATATACATATATTTCAATTAAATTGAAAAATGAGTAGAACTAGACTGAATAAACATTTACTACGAATTGGTCATGGATTGATGTAAATCGATGAAGTCAATATAGTCTTCATCATCTTTAATTCAGATTGAGATAGAATTTAATATGATATGAAAATGAGTGCTTACTTTTAACATTATGAATTTAAATAAATGATATTAAAGAGTTAAATCAATTTCAATCTAACAATTTAAATCTTAAAAAAAATTATCAAGTGGCTAAATACCAATGTACTTATAATGACATTTTTATTTTATTATACCTTATTATTCGCTTATTCAAGTATGCAAATGTATTATGCACTCCAAACTATGTTTATAAAATATAATTTTGAATCAAATTGCGTAAGTAATAGAATTGCTACTTATATAAACATCATCCAAAATAATAATTTATTTTTTCAATGTTAAATAATGCATATAACGTATCTAACATTAAAAATTAGGGTAAAGCAAAATATAAATATATAGGTACATAGAATCCTATAAATTTTGGGTGATTCTTTGAGTAGTATGAAAATCATCATTATATTTTCTTTAACAATAACCTAAGCGGTATCGAATCTAGAATTTTTAAAAGAAATAATTTAAATAAAGCAAAGTTTTGGTGGGTATCTAATTTCTGATCATTTGAAATATTATTTTTCTTTAATCCTTGTCAATATCAAAAAATCGGGGTTGTAATTATTTTATGAAAATATATTTTACTTAAATTGGGGTCTCAAAAGATTACAGGCTTCTGATCCTGTTAACTTGAAAACTATCTATATAATGTTTTTTTTTTTATATTTTCAAAGAGCAAAAAAGTTCGAAATCCTCTAATTTGCATTATTTCTAAAATGTTTATTTCGAACTGCGGCAAAAAAGAATAATATCCTTAAATTCAAAAATTATTTTTGCCTAAATATATATTTATTTGATTTTGAGTTTATGTATATCTGGAAAAACGTAATTAAAGACTTTAAATCATTGCGCCAAAAAGAAAATATTTTTCACACTGGCAAAAGTATCTAAGATATTATAAACTGAGTAGTTTCTCCTCGGATTGCAAGATCTAGACGAGAAATAATATTAATTTATTAATTTATTAATTTTTTTTAATAAAATTATAAGCCATTAAATTAGTTATTTTAATTCTTTTTATTAAAATACTGCTTGACATTAATGTAAAAAGATTATTGTAAAATCAAACAAATTTTTTAGTTTTGATAAAAATGAGAGATTACTGAAAACTACCATTTTGCAATTAAGTTAAGGTATGTAGGCATTTGTATTATATAGTGTTATAGGTATAGTATACACTTGTATGACATACGTTGACTAATGATTGATGCTCATGTTCTATTAGAATTTCTGATGAATTCTTATTATCAAATGTAAACTAAGTTATGAACTAATTTTCAATCATCAATCTTTAAAAAAATTCAAGAGTAAAATTCTTTAACATTTTATCATTTAATTATATATTATATTCAGTATGTTCCTATTGCTTTTTTAAACCCTTCATCATATAATCATAAATAAATCTGTTATATGAAACACGCCAATAAATTAAATAACACTTTAAAAATAATCGACTTCCACTTGCATAGAGATAAATTAAATATTTTATACAAATTTTTTTATACATTATACTTTATGTGAATGATTCATTCTCATATTAACATTATTATAAGTAGTTGCAGAGTACTATAAATATGCAGAAATATTAACTTGATAAAACGAATTAACTTCAAATCCGAAATATATTTCAGTTCAGATAATTAGATAAAATTATATTCTAATAAAATTGTTTTACTGCTGCTATATGCAAGTAAAAACTTATTTATCGCTGGAGTTGAGTAAATACCCTTATTAAGTCTCGGTATATACCTATAGGTTGTGGACAAAGTGATAAATAGATCATTATTCATAATGCCCAAGCAGTTTGGACAAAAGTGAACGGTCAATATCTTAATAATTATTAAAAAATTAAATTGACCGAGCACTATGAATAATGCCTTTTATCTATTGGGCCTTCTGAATCGATAACAAATAAAATTATTTATAATTGATTCATGTTGAATTTAAATTTTAATATGATAATTTTTAAATCTGAACGAAATGAAAATTAAACATATTTAATAGAATTTAAATTTGAAATTTATCAATTATAAATAATTTTATTTGTTATCGATTGAGATAACGCATTCATTGATCACTTTGTCTGTAAGTTATGCAAAGCACATCATAATTATTCCTGTTCCTACACTATATACTTACTAAAATGAAAAAAAAAATATAAATTACATTATATTGTAATTTTTTTTAATTCCTATAGTTTAAACTTAAATATTTCAAATCTTAAATTTAAATTGATTCAAATCTTAAATAATTTTTACAATATTAACTTATCATTTCTGGGTTTGTATATCAATTATTGTGAATGAATTGTAATAGAAAAAATTTAATTTGGATTGTATACTTCTTATAATATACATTTATTTGTTTTTCGTTTCAAAAAAAAATTATTTTCATGTGTGTAAAATTTATGATTTTGTTGAGTGAAGTCAATATGCAAATAGTCAAAAGATTTTTCCACACGAGATATTTTCTTATGTAATTTTTGGAGCACAACGAATATCATCCAACAGCATTACTTATTGTAAGGGAAAAGCCATATTAAATAGGAAACAAGTCAAAGGATATTAAAAAGAAGAAGATTATTTGTGGGATTGTGTCCCTAAAATATAATTGTTGATTGAAGTTGGATAGGTTTCAGTGACGTTTATAAGTGCTCATTTTTTTTTTAATTAGAAGATATGGATATTATAATATACGTATTATTTGAAAGAAATTTTCCTGTTCTTTTTATTAAAATTTATCAAAAATAACTTGAAATTAATAAAAAGTTAAACTTGAAGTATTCGGCGGTTCTGGGTATATGTAATTTTTAGATTACGGAATTTGGTTCAACGTCTTAGTTAAATATGTTGCGTATTATTCCTTAATTTTTGGTATTACTTGAAAATTCTTCAATTTTGTAAACAAGAAATATTAAAATATCGATTTAGATGTAGATATGAACATTGTAAAATCTCTGACCAAATATGTTTCATTATTATATTATTCCATATAAAATAAAATTAGTGGGGTTTCCTTGGAATAACAATTTTTAAATTATATAAATTTCATCCTTAAATACACGTTTTTATCTCAAAGAAGGTAATAGGAAAAAAGTACCGGCATTAGAAAATTATAAAGCGGTATCTAAAGTATTACAGCACGATATTTCAATCACGTGTATGTATTGTACTGTGAGTACTCTAAAAATTTACTGAACACAATCAAAATGTTTATATTATAATTGTTTTTGTAATTGTAGTGAATTTTAGTTAGTTATTTCGAATCTTAAGCTTTCGAATCGATTTTCTACAATGCAGAACAGAAAACAAGAAAAAGCCGGCGTAGCAGTGTTCTTGCGCAAAAAGTTTCGATAGAATTACTTTCAGAAACGCTTTAACGACTTTTGTTAGTCAAAAATTATATTTCATTGAAATCTTGCAAGATTTATTTGAGTGTATAAAATTATTTTCGTTTTCAAGAATTGAAGCAAATCTTTTAATGTTTTTTATACAGGTTTTTCACTTTGACTTTTCACTTTAGAGATGTTTACAAAATTGTAGAATATCGTCAAAATAAAAATTTTCACCAAAAAATATATTTAAAAACTATATTTAATTTTGTGAAATTTTATATAGGGAACAAATTTAATTTGAACTGTATGATGCTACTGTTGTTATGTGCAAAAACTTTAAAAAAATAAAACAAACAAGAAAAAATATAATAATACCATTAACTTTATTTTGTAAGTTTTTATAAAAGTAAAAAACTTGTACTTTAAAATGTAAAAAAAAATGTTTTGAACATAAACATAGATAGAAACATAGTTCTACTAGTTATGTACAATCGTTGACTAAACTAAAGAACTATATACACAGTTTTGTTTTTGTCAAAAAATATTTTTTTAATTTCCTTTTAAATTGTTGTATTATTTAATAAAAAAAATAGTTATATAACTTTATGTTTCTTCTATAAAAAATTTCTATCTGTCTCTTTGAACTTGTATTAACTAATTTTTCATAAAAAATACTCTTTTATGTATGATCGAGAATACATGAATTTCATATATTCCCGAACATACATAAAGGGGTATTTTTTTCTACACCTTTCTGTATATCGAGAATATATGAAATTCATGTATTCTCGAACATCCACATTACATCTACTGTGGGGATTATGTTTAAAAATCAAAATTAAATTCCTTAATTACTCAATATTAAAAAAATATTTGTTCTACAAATAAACTAATTAATTTTAAAAATAAATATGTATTGCATCTATCTATTTCTTTTTTAAATATTTATCCATAAATCACAACAATTAAGCAAGTATACGTATCCTTAGGGTATACGTATCCTTACGTATAAATAAATTTTAGAGGAAATTTTCATTTAGTTCTAATTCAATTAAATTAAATTGAAATTTTAGCGAAAAACAACTGTCAATATTAAAAAATAAAAAATTATTAAAAAAAATAGCCTCAAGGCATTTTATAATAATCGTTTCAAGAGGGTGAATGATACACTCCTTCGTAATTAATAACAAATAAATTTAAATTTTATTGATGCAAATAAAAATGTTTGCATATAAATTACCAAATTAATATTTCTATTAGTTTTATTTCATTAGTTGTAAAAGTTTACATATTTTCTTATAAGTCAGTAATTCCCAATATGCTGTTATACATTTTATATACGCATATTAAATATACGCACAAGATAGAATAACAAAATAATTATCGGATATAATCTCGAAAATGTATACGAATTTGTATTGTGTCCTTATAACAAGATTTAATATAAAATATAGTAGTATCATAAATACATACGTATTAAAAATCTTGAGTTTTGTATAAAATAAATTTTGATAGTTCAATACTGGATAGGATACTACATCTAAATTTTAACACTATCTTTATTGTGAAATATTAATTATTAATTATATATTACTTATATATTACTTATATATATAATATATGATATTCAATGTTTTCATGAAAAAAATATCTGATTAACATTTAGAAGTATGTATATTAATAACTCTTATTAAAGATCAACAATTTAACATAATGGCAAAATACGATAAGTTATTTATTTATGTACTTAATAATTTACAATTAATACGAATTTTGTGGTATATTTAGAAAATATATGTGGGCTTTTAAATCCATATATAAATTTCATTTTTGTTCCCATCAAAGTTATTTCTTTATAACTGAAAAAAACTCTTAGTTCTTTTCTAGATTTTTTCTGTTTAGCCTATTAAGATCGCTTAAAATTTTCTCAAGATACCAAATACGGAATAATTTTGGAAATCATTCTAAAAGATCACTGAAATATTTTTTTGTAAGCAATTTTTTCCATATTTTATCGTGTGAACACTTGAATGAGCAAAAAAAATACTTTAAAAAAGGGTTTTTCTGTGAATATAATAATTTTTCTGTTTATTTTTTTTTTTTCTCAATAATTTTGATTCAAAATTCTTTTGTAAATGAACTCATTCAGAAATTCGTCAACAAAAAATATAATATCAAAAATTTTTCAAACGAATTTTATTTTTCTTCCGTTTTTTTTTTTTTTTATTTTTTACCATATCAAAATGAAAATTTGCAGAAAAAAATTATCATTATCACAAAGAAAAAATATTTTTAACAGCATATGTTTTTCGTATATGGAAATTATTAAAAAAAAAAAAAAAAATTCCATAAGCAATATCCTTTTTGAAAAAGCTGAGTGTAATTAAATTATGCTTTTTCCACATTTTGATGTGATAGATAGGTTGCAAAATTAAATCTGTAGACAACAAGCAAACATGGTTCATGTACATATTTAGCTACATATATTTATATTTCTATAATAACATTTATATATCATCTAAAGTGGTATACAATTATAATTTTTCCAGGTCAAATACAATATAAAAAGTTTTTTTTTTTTTTTTGAAAATTATGAGACATAAAGTGTCATAATAAATCATTTTTAAATTCATATGAATAATATAAATAATGTTATATGAATTTATAACTGATTTTCAATAATTTGAGTTAATATTATTTAAGTAGGTATTTTTAAATAATATTAAAATATGATTTTATCTTTAAAATTCGAAGGATATGTACATTATATATTCATATATATTCATAAGTGTATTAATATTATTTAAATGACTACGTATATAACAAAGTTTGTCATTGTTACGGCTGTGTTGCAATCAAAAAAAAAAAATTTTTTTTTCAAAATCGTTTTCTGATTAGTTAGTCTAAATCGTTTTCGTTTTATGTTTGAATATTCAAACGAAAATTTTATTCTCATTAAAAATAACATAACAACAAATAAAATTTTTTTGCAGAAAACTTGAATAATCTGAATCTGAATTTGGATACTATTAAAGAAGTAGCATGAAGCTTAATATAAGGGCGAAAATTATTAAATGTAATTATAAGTATGTATTTATGTATATGCATAATTATGTAGTTTTTCATGTCAAAAAAGTAATTCATTTCTCGAAAGTAAATATGAAAATGTCTTCGTTATAGCAATGATAGGTTTATTTATTATTAAGTTTGTTTGAAGAAAACTTCAATTTTAATTTCAGTTTTGTGTAAATTAAAAAAATTTCTTGTTAGAAAATGAATTAAATATTAAAGTTTTATTTAGAGCTCCATGTTATTGTAAAGTTTAGGTTATTTAGATACTTATTTTTCTTTTAAGAGATTTACTTTCATTTAACTTACAATTTCATACATAAGTACATGCATATGTAGATTTACTATAATAATTATTCTATTAAGTAATTTAGCATATAAATTGAACTATTTGAATCTAATTAATGCATTGAAAATTTTAAAATACGTATACGTGTGCTGTTAAAAAAATTAATATGCTTTCCTTTTAACATGAAATTCATGAAAAGTGTTTTTTTTTATTATGTACATTGTGGCGTATATTTAGATGTATAAAACGAAGTAAAATTTTATTGTAAGCTGATAATATACCCAAATCAATGTCACAAGCAGAAATAGAAGACTATTCTAATGTTATTAGAATCAATTTAACTTTATTCCTTGCTTATAAAGTTTTTTTATTACAAAATGTACAGATAACAAATGTATATATTATAGAATGTAGTTAATCTGTTTTGAGATTAGTTATATATATTACACTGATCAAATGATAATAAAACAGAAAGCGTACAATTAAAACCCTAACAGTAACACCTTACCCGAGTTCCAATTTTTATTTATTTATTATTTAAATAAAAAATAAATTAAGATAACAATATGAATCTTATCAATTATCTGTGTTGCATGTAATGCAGAAACAAAATATAATGATAGTGTTATAGTAAGTTACCTACATAAATGTACGGTGCATATTATTTTTTTACATTAACTTTCATTGAATATTATTTTGAAATATACTTACCTAACTGACTTTATAACTTAAATTGTTTGTAATTTAATTTAATATTTTACTCTACTCTACGTTATCCAGAAATTACTTATATGTTATTCTCAATCTAATATATACATTTGTAGGCTTCTACATAACTTTGATTGATTTTCATTTTTGTACTGATGATTTATGCTTGTCAAAAATTTTGAGTATTTATGTAGAAGTTATTGCAAAATGAAAATATTTTATTTTAAGCGACATTCATATTAATTCACATATAAAAAAGGATAGTACAGAATTTTACACTAAAGAGTATCCAAATTCAACAACAGAAAAAAATATTTCTCCAACTTTTGATAATAATAATGTTTGACGTCTATTGATAAGGGGAATATTTCGAATATCCCCTTCATTTGCTCTCAATATTTTTTAAATAAAAAACAACATTCATCATGCTATCATGATGGTAAGTAGAAATAAAATAGAAATAAAAATAATTTTAAGCTTATCCAAAATATTGAGAAAGTTTTTCAAAGCTTTCGTGATAATATTACATTTAAAATATCAATATTTTCTATCATAATCATTATGTATTTTCAAGCTATTGTGTATTCCTTTTTTGTAATCAGTAAGAGTTCAAATTGAAACTTTAATAAAAACAGCAGCTTAACTAATTAACGGTTAAGGATCGGAATACATATATTCTCTTTGAAATAACGAAATTTTAAAAACCCAAAGTTAAAAAATCGTACAAAAACATGTACAACTTATTTGTTGGTACATATATGTACTTTTTATAGACTACACATTAGATTAATATAATTTTATACATATAACATATAAAAATATATGTTTTTAGGCATGTCTCCACCGAAATATATTTTTTTTTCAAGGTCATTTAATTTTCATTTTAAAAGTAAATTCATGTAGGTAGAGGCAGGTTTACCTATATCTTATCAGTGTACCTACATATAAAAAATATTCTCTATAAAATAAAATAAAAAAGTTTTATTAAAAATAATGTAACGATTAATTTTTCTACTTATTTTATTGGTTTAATTCAAAAAGTGCATTGATTCACTAAAAACTAGAATATTAGCATTTTAATTTCAACTTAAAATTTAATCTATACCTACGAAGGAAAATCTAGGTTTTAAGATTAAAATCGAGAAAAAAAATATTAACACTCTATTGATGGTTTTGTTTATTTTCCGTAGTTCTAATATTTTTGGCGCTGAAATAATAAAGTGAAGTAGGTATTAACATAACATTATAAAAAAAAAATCAAAAAGAATCCACTTTAGTTCAGGAACCTCAACGTTTTGATATTATAATGTTCATAAAAAGATGATCTTATTCTATCTCCTCTGAGACTAGATGTTACGTAACTGTTGAATTTGCTTAATCAAAAACATCCTATAAAAAATTACCCCGATTATGATCCATAAGTAATTGATTCGGTATTGTTAACAAATCTCCCACTAATATAATGTGTAATTCATTCAGATACGAGCCCATAATTTAACAGTAAATTTTCTAAATTTTTATCGGAAAATTGAACTATTCACGAAATTAGTATACTAGCATGAATTATAGTTAATTGATCAGAGCTGCTGAAGTAGCCATTTAAACAGCAAAAAGTTCAAACGATAGTATATAATTACTTACAAGCTCTCCTTGATTACTGCAGATGTTGACTCATAGCCAATTTTAATGCAGCGTTCCAAAAATTAACCAGTAATGCCTTGTTCGCGTAAACCCCACTGACAAACCGCCCGCCAGCCGCCCTGCTGCCACCTGCCCTGTGTGCTCACCTCACAAAATTTTTTTATCGAGGTCTTATTTCATTTTGAAACATGAAATTACAACGCGGCCTTATTTCATTTATAAAAATGTAATTAGCCCTCCGAAATTTTTTTTTTGTCGCGTTCTTATTTCATTTTTCAAAATGAAATAAGGCCGCGATAATTTTGGTTGCGGTCTTATTTCATTTTTCAAAATGAAATAAGGCCGCGAAGATTTTTTTTGCGGTCTAATTTCATATTTCAAAATGAAATAAGACCGCAACAAAAAATCCTCACGGCCTTATTTCCATCCCCCACTAAATTGCACTTTATTTTATGAGAACGAAGTTCATTGTGCGATCGGCATTCGTTATTCCGGATAAATAATGGATTTTTAATTTGAATACGAACAAGGTATAAAAGACTAAATTTTTCCCAACAATTGTAGTTACATAATCATTTTATTTAGCTTATTTAGTTGGCAACACCACAATTATATTAGTATTATTTTAATTTTTGTTTGACTACTGAATTTGAATACTGACAGCTATAAAAGAAACAATAATAATAATACTAATAATAATAAATGATAAAGAAAAGATTATTTTTTTTATTCAAATAAATAAATAAATAATTTAAAGGGAATAAAAAAAATAAAATGACAACAAATTTTAAATATAATTTAAATAAAACAATAAGACCGTACAATAAATTCATTCCACAATTAACAAAACCAGGTAGGTATCTATCTACCTTAACTTTAGGCATATCATTAGCAAGCATCTATCTATGATGTATAATAAATTGAAAAATAAAAAAACAACAAAACAGGAAATTACATAAAAACATAATATAAAAATATAATTTTAAAACATAAACGCACAGACGTCCAAGTCCAAACCCAAAAATTTCATCTTCCATCGCAAAATTATGTGTTAATTTATTTTACCTTTTTGTTACCATCTACCTACCTAAATCTAATTGATCAAAATTCTATTAAAAGCATTCTATATTTTTTCAATTAATCTTTCTTGGCGAAGTCGTCTACCTACATTTACCTAACTCCTCATTTCGAGAGACTAAATTTGATAAATATCTCTTCTATTTAAATTTGTGATAGATATATATATAGGTACCTATATAATATATTGTGAAAAAAAATTATAAAATTTCAATCTAATAATAGTAGAAAACTTCTTAATGTAATGTAGAACAATTTTTTTAAGTTTTTCCAGAAACAAATTTACTAAAGTACCTATACCTATGTACCCTTTTAATACTTACTTAATTATCGAATACCTATTATTATTATTTAATAAAAGAATATTAAATAATTGTTTTTAGGTATTTTAAAAAATATTAGATAAATTATGTGAAATAAATAAATAAAAATACTTACTTGTTTTTTTTTAGTGTGCCGAGTGCTGATCCAAGTTTGTGTTCACTACATCGAATCTAAAAAATGCTCACCAGAAGTTTTAGATTTGGCATTACAAAAATTAGGAAATCAAATTCCAGAAAATTTTTGTGAATTATTTGCAGCAATTTTTCAAATTATGAAAATATTTTTATCAACGCCAAAAGGTTTGGTAAAAGATGATGAACTGAGAGATGGCCTAAAAGAATTAAAGTAAATACAATTATTATTATTATTATTATTGTTGTTACTTGTTATTTTATTATTATTTCTATTATCCATTTATAAATAAATTATTGACGAAGATGTATGTAAAAAATACGTATCATTGACTTAGTTAAATTTCGATCACTTTTCTGCAGTTCTAAATAAATTTTGTTTTTCTCTCTATCGAAGATAGTTGACATACACTCTTCACTCCCACTAAAAAAATTCGTGTTTATTTTTTAAAATAGGCTAAAATCAACTTCCTGAACATAATTCTAAATTTATAATATATAATTTTTTAGCTTTCAAAAAGACTGTATTGATGACATTAGTAAAGTATTGCACAATCATCGAGAATCTTTGACGAAAAACTATATTGAAGTTAAATGTCTTCGATCACCTCCTAAACAGCTGCAATGGAGAATAAATATTTCATTAGCAGACAGGTAAATATGTATTTTTTTAGAATTAAAGGAATAGAAGTAAATAAAACACTTGGCATCTAAGAAAAAAATTGTCTTAGATATGAAAAACAACTAATGGAGGATTATCAATTATATTTCTTACTAACTTGCAAACAAATATGTATTAAATTGAATCAATTGTAAAGATTTATGTTTTTATCCTTTCTAAGTGGGAATTTAATTGGATCGACTTTCGACACTTTAAAAATTGTATCGAACATTTTATTTACCACTTGATTCATACATATTTTTCATTCATGCATAATTTCAACTTTACAATAATTATTTCTGAATCAATCTATCAACGGTAAAGTTCAACTAATTTAAAAACTATCTTTTTAATTTTAGTGAAATAGCTCAGTTATCACAACCAACAATAATACTTTACTTTACGGTAAATGGTGAAATACATATTTTCGAAATGTCAATTTCAATGTTTCATCGATTACGATATAATTTAGCACTTCTATTGAGGGAAATGCATTCATATGAAAACAATCGAGGTTTGGTAAAAAAAAATTAAATAAAAATCTTGAAAAGAACAGTATCAGAAACATCTGAACTAAAATCTAATAAATGCTGTTTTTAATGTTTAGCTATTGTTAAAGTTTGAATGATTTTTGTAATTATATATTATATTTCAAGTAAAATGCTTAAATTTTAATATTAAAATGTGGTATTAACATAAGTCAAATGTACAAGAATCTAAATTTTATCGAAAGTAATTGTTTTCACTATTTATTTACTTATATTTTAAAATTGATGGCCTATTTCCGTAATTAACATCATCAATACTTTTTTAAATATAAATAAAATATTTTTCTAAACTTAAATACTATTCAAGCAATAGTAATTTGAATAAAATTAATTTTTGGCTAGATTTTTTGTGATATCTAAAAAATTAAAAAAATGTTTCGCAAGCAAAGTTAATTTAATTAAATTCATTTTAATGTTGGTCAAAAAGAGTTTTAAATTGAAAGTTATTCTTATTGATTTTTTTTTAATATGTTTAGTGCGCGATGAAAGAAATATCAGACAACTTTTTAATTACTAAACTATAAAAAAAGGTGCCATGCGCCGGAGGCGTAAGTGATTGAAACATTTTCAGACATTTTCAAGTGAATTGTTGCTGTCAACCCCTTGAAAACTTTTTAATTGCTTACAAGTGAGCGTTGTGCTAAAAATAGAATATATTTTTAATACCGTAGTAACTTCCGAGATTATTGGTCATAATTTGATCAATATAAAATATTAAAAACATTCTATTCTAATATCATTCATTAACTAACTATTACTAAAATAAAATATCTATATCTATGTGTCATATAATATTTGTTATTTTCATTACTACATAAACTTTATTGATTAAGTAAATCTACGATAAAAAAGCAAAGAAGCACATTTATAAATTAACAAAATATAATACTAAATATAAAAATTACACACAAGAGAAAGAATATTATTTTGAATTTATTTGTTTTGTATTTGGATTAGTTTTTATTTTATTTTTTTAAATTTATATAATATTGAGTATTACCACAGAAAAATATAATGTATACAGATTATCATTTATTTTCATAGCAAAAAAGTTGTATGAACTTGTTTATATGTATACATTATATTTATCTATGCTATTATCCAATGTACGTTTTACTTAAAAGTATATTTGATGTGCCAGTCTAGTTATTAAATACATATTATATACAAATATTAAAATAAAAGTTGTTAAAAATAAATTTAAGATGTCTATTTAGACTATTATCGTAAAGTGATACCTATTTCAGCAACGAATAAATTATCGGTTGAAGTTATTATACTATTTTTTATAAAGCTTTAAAAGCGTGATCAGGTGTCACTTAAGGATAAAGACCTAATAGATATGTAAGCTATTATATTAGCTGCTAAAATATATACACATACTTACATTCATGTAAAACTTATAAAATAAAAAAAAGTGTTGTGAAGTTTGAAAAAAAAAATAAAATTTTTATAAAATACTTTATTTAAATGGAATTTAAAGCTAATAAAACAGCTATTATAGAATTTATATATTTTTATTTAACTTATGAGGAATTTTTGTATAGAATATTCATGTAAGTTAATAAGCCTGAGAAATAAAATTATAATAACGCATTACAGTTAAAAATATTTTAAAAATTTACTTTTTAAACAAAATTTATAATTTTTTTTTTAATTTAAAAATTTCATAATTTACTGCATTAAGGTTAAATAGTTAAATGCTGAGTTGAAGTAATCGTTAAACCAAAGTATTTTCATATTTTTTTATGCAAAAGGGGCATAAAATAAAATAAGAAATTTTTTATGTTTTTTACAATGGATTTTATTTATGTACTCAATTGTTTTGATTTTTTTTACAAAATTTAATAGTTAGTGCGGACGTGCCACCACCAAAACCTAATTATTCTAGTAAACCAGATTAGCATTTAAAATTATTATTCCATAATAAAACATGTTATAAAGTAGCATATTTTACTATTTTTCATTCTAAATAATGCATTTTTCCATTAAGATCTCTTAATTTTTGAGCAGCTTGCTCAGGTGTTAAATCTAAAAAATAAAATTTTCCAAAAACAATTTGTAGTTAAAGAAAATATTTTCATACCTCTTTGAGCTTGACACAGTAATTCAAATCCAACCATAAATTTGCGAATCGTTGCCGATCTTAATAAAGGTGGATAATAGATGGCATGTAATGTCCAATGGCAACTATCATTTTTATCTAAGTCACCTGTTGGGGCACCATGAAAACCCATTGAATATGGAAATGAACTATTGAACAAATTATCGTATTTAGTAGTTAATTCTTTAATTGTTTTAGCCAAATTCTCAATTTGTTTAGGAGTTAAATCAGAAATACGTTTATTTGAATTACGTGATATCAACATTGTTTCGAATGGCCAAGCAGCCCAATATGGTACAACAACCAACCAATCCGGATTTTCTATTACAATTCTTTCTTTTTTATCCAATTCTTTTTTAATGTAATCATCTAATAGTGGGCGACCATATTTTTTATAATATTCAATTAAATGTTGATCTTTAATTTTTGGATCCGATGGAAAGAAAGAGCATGCCCAAATTTGACAATGTGGATGGGGATTACTGCAACCCATAGAAGAGCCTTTATTTTCAAATATTTGAACCCATGTGTATTTAGTTTTGAGTTCATTAAATTGTTTAATCCATCTAAAAAAAAAAATTTAACTTTTCCATTTAAATTTAGAAAATTCCAATACCAAGACTTACTCATTAATAACAACTTCAATTTCTTTTTCTGACATAATAGGTAATGTTTTATTTGATTTAGGATGAAAACACATCACTCTACAAGTGCCACGTGCTGGTCCAGCTTGAAATAGAGGATCGTCTGATTCCGGGGGTCCTGGAATATCTTCTAACAGAGCTGGAAAGTCATTAGTAAATACAAATGTTGAAGTGTAATTAGGGTTGATCTACAACAAAAAAAATTTCAAGTAAAATTTGAAATACAGGTTTGGTTTTTTCGAATTAAACCTCTCCGTTTCCTCGCCTGACACCAGGACACAAGGGGTTCGTTGGATCAAACTCCGGAAGATCATTTTTCTGTGGTAACTCTTGCTGTCCCGACCACGGTCGTTTCATTCTAGAGGGAAAAAAAACTGTAAACTAAATTCCCTAAAACACTTACATAATACATTTTTAAAGAAGGACACTCTTTTCTTTTTTCTTTTTAATTTGTGGAATTTTTTTTTTTACAATGGTTGGAATTCGAAACCCAATTTTGTCTAAGCCTTTGATAACACACAAAACCTAAATATTCTCTTGAAAAAAAAAATCGTTATAATAAGAATGTTAATACATACATTAAACTAACGATTGTTTTTATAGTTGAAATGCACTTTTAAGCTAAGATTAATATTTCAAAATAGAAATACCTATGCGGACAAACCAACACATATTGTCCGTTAAGTGGATTCCTTCTAACATGTTGATGTTCTACAAAAAATAAAATATGTACCTATATCATCAGACAGGAAATAATATAAATAAAATTAATTAATTTACCCGTCTCAATAAATTCTGAAGAAGACATATTTTAAGAATATTCTTTCTATTCCTAGTTATTATTGTCCGTACGTCTAAAGCAATTTGCTTTGATTAATTGCAAACAATATTGGTAATAATTATAAATTTATGTAATGTTATTAATTTTTATTATACAGCCGTAAAATAAAAAAGTCAAGTATGTAGTATATTATATTATTTCATATTAAACATTATTCTTTTTTTCACAAAAATGTTAGGCCAAATCCTATATATTTCCTGATTTTTTTGTTCAGATCTGTAAATAATGAAAAACTTTTTTACTGAATATAAATTAATTGTATTTGAAAAGTACTGAATACTTTTCCCAAAAAAGTAATTTTAATTGACCAAGTACCAGGTAAAATTCTATAACTATATCCCTAAAAAAAATTTAATATTATGTCTTTTAAAAAATGCCATTCAAAAGACTTACTTGAAATTTTACAGCTACGGTAGTAATAAATTATATGGCAATATTTTCTAAATTAAAAAAGAGAGATAAAAAGAAGAGATCCACAATGATCAAATTTATATTAAATATGTAAATTATTTAGTTAAACCATAATAAATAACCATACTATATTGTATTATATCATAGACCAGAGACAACAATTTCTGGAGCTGAAGTCATATAAGATTAATTGATTAAAAAAGATTGATCTACATATAAATACATAATACGGTATAAAGTTGCTATAGGTACAATAATAACTACTACATTTGGAACTCGTATTAATACATTGCCATTAGCTTGGTTAGATTTAGTTAGGTGTACAATTTGACGACATGTTTCGCTAGTGAACTTTTGAATTTTTAAACTGTTTCCTAATCAACTTATTCCAGAGATTGAAAATAAGAAAAAAGAAACAGTTTTCCTTCTTTGAATCCTACAAGAAGACAAAACTAAGTGGAGATGAACAGAAAACAAATTTACATTGACCATGAATTATTTTGGAAATGTACCGCTTTGCTTTTTTATTTATTACAAATAAATTTACAATAGAAAACTATATTTACAAATACACAATATAATATTATTCCATTTTAATTTTTCATCTACATAATGTTGGCGACGTCAATCTATTTATTTTTTAAGGTAGTCTTATTTATTAGGGCATACTATCTTACTATGAATACAAGAAAAAACTTTACACACAATTTACTTGCATATTATGTGCGGTATATATACATACATTCATACTTTTCAATTCGAGTTTTTAGTTTCGTTTTGATAACGAAAAAGAAAATAAATAAAACTTAACCATTAGTGAGAAATCTGAAAATTATTTACTTTTGTTTTATTTAAAAAGGTTATTTTTAATTAAGTTTATATCGTGGCTGTTCTGTGAAAATTATATAACTCTTATTCTTATTTTATTCCCATAATGTCATCTCTGGATAAAGACTTCGCATTACATATACTATATTAAAAATAATTTTAATTTTTATATGAAAAATTTATCTTACTGATATGTCTCAAAAGAAGCTTTTGGAGTTAGAGACCTGTCACAAAATAAAGAAGAATTATATGTGAGGCCAATATTATCTAAGATCTGGGTAATTCAACGTCATCTTATTTGTAGAAAATTAGATTTTAACAAATTTTTTTTTTCTTAAATAAGAAAACATAATACCCGGTCATAGTAGTAACTTCTAGTTGCCCAATAATCAAGAATCCACTTTTAAGTTTTAATTCAAATAAAATTATTCAATAAAAAAAAATGATTCAAAGAATTATGATTTTCCATTATTGTTCGTGTGAAATTGATAAAGTAATAAAACTATTTTCTATACCCGATTTAAAATGGTATTAAATAAATTTTTGATAAGGGAATTATTTGTTTACACTTTACACACCGTATGAAAATATTATTCCAAAATCTGATATTAACTGATACTCATCTAAGATTTAGTTTTAGTATGTAAACAAGACCCACCCATTCAAAAAACAAAATAAAATACAATAAGTTAATGATAATGGAAAAACTACATTGTGGTTGGATTTTTTTTCCATAAAATTTAAATTTCTTATTTACTATTCTTTTCAAATACTGGGATGCCGTTTAGACGGGGCTTATTTTTAAGTCAATAAGTTTCAAATTAATTTCAACTTAATACATACCTTATTTTCAATCCATCATCCCTATCAACGAAAATATTTCTAAATATTTGGATTTTTTCCTGAACAATGCAATGATAAAATTATTTTTTCATCTATTTATACTTTTTATTTATAAATCTAATAAATTTAATAATTACATATTTATACATTATATGAAATATAAATTTTGATTATTATATTACATTTATTTTATATTACATAATATTCGTCCTAACAAACAAAAATCTTTAAACTAAAAAATAAGATAAAGGTATATGATTTTAAACTTAATTTATACTTTCAGGATAAAAATAAGTATTTTTTTTTTAAATTTTAAAGTGATTAAAAAAATAAATTAAAATTATTTTCCAACAGGCATTTAATTAAAATAGGATAAAAACTTTACGTGATAACCTTATCTTAAAAAAAAGATTAAAAATATCTTTCTTAGAACACAAATTATTTTTTCGTTTTTTAACCGAAATCTTTTAATTCAAATTATAAGAATCCCAATATAATAAACATTTAGTCTCGGAAATGTAGTCGATCTTAAATTGTAGAATTTCCCCATCAAAAATATTCAAATATTAACATCCATCCAAATTATGTAATTCTTGTTAATTATTAACAAAATTAAATACAAATAATTTAATCATAATGAGTTTAACATTCAATTTTAACTTTAAAAAACCATGTCTAATACATGCATTCAATTTACTCAATGCTTTTAATAATATAATACACCCGAGCTTTGTTTCCCAAATAAAAAAAATTAAAAGGAATAATTGATTATTAAACTGTTCTTCGTAGACTTAAAACTTTATATTCAGCAAATAAATGGCATGTCAAAAATTGTACCGTGTGTAAAATTTTTAAGTTCGATCGTAGCTCATAATAATGTTCCTATTCTGAATGTTCCTATTAAGAATTCAAACCTAAAATAATTAAAATTAAGGCATCTAAATTTCAAAAAAATTCTGTTATAATGGTTAACATTACATGAATGATCTAAATTTTATGACAAAATGATCATTGGGGGATCATGAATTACAAGTTAAAAAACTATGTTGTATTTTTCTTCTCAACAGAGGTATTTTAATTATTTGATTAGTTTAAATAAAAATTAGAAACTGATTAAGACGGATTTTATTACCTGGCCTCTATTTCCGTAACCCGAAAAGTTATTTGAAATATAAAGCGTTTGAACAAAATATAAAAAATATTTTTTTAAACAAGAAACTTGAATTTTAAACAATCATGTAAAAAACCTCTAACTAGAATATAAGTACCTATTCTTTTTTATGTCAGAAAACAATACTATTTTGTAAGGAATTGCATCATCAGATACTATTTGTTTCTGCAACGTTGCTTTATTTCTTTTAGATAGAATAGCTTTCTCAACTAACATTTCAATAGAAATTCAGAATAAATAAAATTTATGAAAAAAAATCCAAACTCTGAAATACGTTGATAAATTTAAAAAAAAATTAAATTCAACAACATAACTTTTAGCAAGGGAACACATTTACATACTAAGTATTTTATATAATCACAAATTTCTGGAATATTGCTAAATTAAAACATAATACATAAAGTAGTTACAAGTGGCCGTTAAGTTGATCTAAATTACTTCGTAAATATATGGGACTGGTATACGATTTTCCATTAACTAATTCTTTTAAACCTTCTCCAGCGTACGAGACGAATGGACTTATTTCACATTCATCGCCGTGCACTATACCACCAGCCGCTTCAACAAAATTTTTATGTAATCTGTATAAATCTGATCTCGCAGTGATAGGACAATCTTTCCCGGCTGCATCAGAATTCTTTAGAGCTGAAAATTCTTCGTCACGTGGCACTTCCATTGCAACAAATTTTTGTGCAAACTCAAAAACATCAAATACAAACTTTTCTATTTTAATACCATTAGTCTTTTCCGGTACACATCGTTTTCCTGAATTGTCTATAAAAGGAATTTTCTTTTTAGCTACATGTAATTTTAGTTCTTTTTCGTATTTCTCAGCAATTTCATTCAAAAATGTTGAAGCAAAAAAATGATTACAAATATTTCCCGCTGAAAATGTTAATCGATCGTCTCCATTACGCATTTCTGAAGTTTTTGCTGAAATTTCACTATATTCTACAACTTGATATTTGCCATCAACTAAACAAACGACACCAACAGGCTCATTTGGTGTTGATTTTTCAACCACTTTCGCTGCACAATCAGCATTTTCTTGAACACAATATCCAATAAATACTGGGTCTGCTACTTTAATAAGAATATTATCTACACTGTGTGCGTGTAAATATAATACTCCTCTTTTGTTAATATCATCCAAAATTCCTTGATCGCGTAGGGCACGATAGATCCCTCCATTGCCATCGGGAGCTCTGGCAACTCTATTTTTTGCATCCAAAATTATTTTACCATCAAATTCAAAGCATGGCAATGATCCTTGATTGAACATGACAATATTTTCTTTATTCATTCCAAAATAATTATTCGCCCTAAAATAATCCATAGTTTGTTTAATAGTATGTTCAGATGTCATCAAATACCAAATAATTTTTCCTTTCCTTCCAGTATACTCATATGCTAGTTGTTCCAATTTAAGTATGCGCTCTGCTTGAATTCTGAACAAAGATTTATGTGATTGTAATCCAACATCGTACATTCCTTTTGGAAATTCGAATCCCAAACGTGTGCCTAAAAACAAAAAAAAAATAAAAAATCTCATTAGTCAGTTTTCATTAAAATTTTTCAAGTATTTTAGTTAAAGTTTAATAGATTTGCCGGTAGGGGTTTACCGTCCATAATGTAAGATTTTGATCAACAGGAATCGATTACGTCCAGTGAAAGATTTAAGATTTTAAATTTATATCCCCCTAGAGAAAAGGGTATACCAACTACTTCAAGAAAACATTATATCTCCCTTCCTTCCAGTAAGATTAATATATGCGTGATTGAGCGCCCCATTAGAAATAATGATATTTTTTATATAGATAGGCGTCGTACTGTCTATGGCAAATTTGAACCAATGTCAAGAATGTTGCGTGAGACTTACTCTTGTGGTGAAATTTTCGATAACAATAATGGAAACGATAATTTAAAAAACGCTTTATATTCTTCAGTGGCTTGGTAGGTGGAATCATTGGTGTTTTAATATTTACATTATTTATTTTTTTTTAACATTGTTATGTTTCATTTTGTTTAATTATAGTTTATCGTCGTGATGACAGACTTATTTATTGTAATATTAAATTTTGATAATCTGTTTCCTTTATGGAAGGAATTTAAAAGTAAGAGAGAAAAAGTATAGAATATCAATATATATAGAATATATATTTTTAAGATTATATTTACCATTTTGCAAATTATTTATATTATTTCCATAATGAAATAAATAAACAAGTAACTTATGAAGAGTATATTGTTGTATTTTATTTGATCATCATTCATGAAGAACTAATGAATTTTCGTGAATTATCCACGTTAAATTTATCGGTAAAATTTAAAATTGTTATTATTGTAATAATATGACTGTTACTATTTATTGTTTTTCTGTTTTGTCTATATTAAAATAGGTTAACCGCTAAGTAAATGAAAATGCAATTAAATTCCAATCTAATCTTTTGTAAATAGATATGCAATAAAAATATTAAATATTAAAATTATGAAAAAGAATTTTATCTTATCAAACTTAAGATCCTTCAAGTATTATAGGAAATAGTTTTTAAAATGTAATTGATTGCGTAAGAAATTCAATTAATTTTAATTAAAACAATTAAAGTTATATGTTTAATTATGTTAACGCAAAGAAGGTAAACCGAATTTTGGTACACAGGCAACCTTAATTAAAAAAAAAATAAATTCAAAAAAAATGTCTAAGCTTGTAGAGATTCAAAAATAATAATTATATAAAAATTTATATCAAATAAGTCCATGATATTCGAACAGGTTTGAATAGTTGTGGGGAAAATTTTTAAATTAATATAACAGTAGGTAGATAAATCTCATTAAGTATTAACTATTAACTATGATAAAAAAAAGTGTATTATAAGGTGAATATTAATAAATGGATATCTTACACAACATTGTTTTCTCAGTACTCTTGTTCTCTATAATAATAATTTATTGTACAATACTTATATGTGTTAAAAATTTATTATACTCAAATACTATCAATATTTTATTTTAATTTTTACTTATTTTTAGTTCAAAAACAAATTATGGGATTACTACAACGAAAATGGAATAAATAATAATATATTACCGTAATAAATTATTAACTTCGATAAATTATCCACTTTCCACAAAAAAAATATTTTCAGATTAATTCTTATAAATAGATATTTCATTTAAGAATTTTTGTTAATTCTACAAATAAAAGTAAAATATTTGTTTCAGTAGGTATTTTTCTCAAAATATTCATTATAGGCTTTAAGTTATCTGTAAAAATACATTTATAATTTTTTGAGTAGGCAGATACCTAAGTAATTATCCCAAAATCTTAATTTAGACAATAAAATAATAATAAAGAAATCCCTGATTTATTTTTTATATTTTAATAAGAAAAGCGCTTTGATGAGTCCATTCTAAAGATATCTCTTGAAAAAACATTGCATTTTATCTAAAATTAACATATAATATTTATTGCAGTTTAATTACAATTTTTTTTATGTTACGTATGCAATCTAATCTTTCATGCTTGTCTTAAGACCATTTTGTTTTAACATTTTGTATCTATGGGACATGAATGAAATTGAAAAAGCTAACATACATTTTTTAATGTTAAGAATTGATTGGAATGTAGGTTTTATATACAAATGAAAATGTAGGATTTTTTTTTTTTTAATTTTAACAAAGAAACAAAATGTATTTAAAGATATATAAAATTAAAAACCTGTATTTTTGCACAGAAAAATAATGATGCAATTTTGTTTTTCATATAATGTTTAATATTAATTTGACCCTAAAATTCAATGAATTTCAAATATTTCTAAAGTGGGGGGTCTTAAATCTGCAAAAAAAAAAATATATTATTACATAAATAGTTAGCGGGCACATTTGAAGGTGTTTTTTTATATTCCAATTTCAGATGAAAGGTAAATGCCCGTTAAATTAATGCATTTTTCTTATATTATTGTGTTATGATATTATAATAGTTTTTTCTTTTTTCTTTTTTTTTAATAAATTGATATTAAAGAGCAACAAGAGTATTTATTAATCACGTGCTTCACTATTTGTGAAAACATTTTCCTCATCAGTGATTTTCGCGCCTTCTTTTTTCTATGTTAGGTCGGAAATATAAAAAAGTTTCTTCACAATGTACCTACTTATTGATAAATAAATTCTTTCTTACCAATCACACATTATGTATGCTTAGTCTAAATTGAAATAATTTACATAAGTTTGTAAGATTTTGTTCATAAAATTGATAACTGGTTAGTTTTCTTATTTATTTTGATGGTGGATTACGTGACAATTTTAATAATTTTTAAGGTGGGAGAATAAATACATTTTAATTTATAAAGAAAAATTTAGAAACTAATTTTTGATTAAATTTTTAAGTTAAAAATTTAAAAATTTTTTAGTGTCACAATTTTTTTTTATTGAATTTTAATAAGTCTATTATTAACATCTGTGATGCCCAGTGATGCCTGATTGAATTTCAATTTCAAAAACTTATTTGAAAATAATTTTTAAATTGTCAATTATTTAATTAGCTTTCTTTACCCCTTATAAAAATAATAAACTTTATTAGCTAAACGAAATTAAATGTTATCAATGTCCAGACTTTATTTACAAACAAATTATTAAGTAGGGTGCGATGCGAACGCGGCGGGCGGAATATATTATGTATAACTTTTTTAGTATTTTCTTTCATTTTTAAGCTTTTTTGGTTATCAATTAAATTTTTTTGTTTATTTTTATTTTTACATTCTAAAATTTATATTTTAAGTCACTTTACGATAGAGAAGAAAAATAATTTTTTTTGTTGATAATTTTTTTTCGGCGTATACATAATATTTGTATTTTGATTATAATTTTTAATAATTTATTGTTTGTAATGTTATGAAAGTAAATTTACTAAACTCATTCTTAAAATTCCGATCAAAGAAAAAATAATCTCATTCTTCAAATACATAATTAACTAATCATCTTTTTCCAAAACTGAAAAAAGTAACATAATGATCCTTAAATTATTGTTAAATTTTGCACAGCTAAAAAATAGAATTAAATAATATCTTTTTATTTTCATGTTAAAAAAGTTTTGAAACTAATGTTAAATATCGGACTGTTGGTTCTTACAAAATAAATAAAAAATATATAATTTTGATTTTGAATAATACCTAGTTAACATGATAGGGTTGAAACGGAGTTGAATTTTCGTCCAGTTGAAAAATTTCATATTAAAAATCAACTCAATAAAAACTCAACTCTGTTTCAACCCGATCATATAAACTAGGTATAAGATAAATTTGAGTTGATAAGCCTAAATAAAATCATATTAAAAAAAAGAATACAGAAGAGTTTTAGCCACCATTATAAACTTTTCGAATTTTTCTATATTACAATTGCAAATACTTAATATCTGTTTGTCTAACTATAAATCTGTGTTTAACTATAAATGCGAAATAACTATGTAATACATATTTCTTAATAAAAACTCACAATTTGACATTCAGTATCAATTTAATTTTCCTCTACTATGTTTTTTTCATGGATAATTATCTGGTTTAAAAATATATCGTTTTCATCTCATAATTTTCCAGTTTAAATTTAATATCATGGAGGAATGTGGCTATTTTTTTTTTATTATTATTTAAAAAAGTAGATAATTTTTTAAAACTTATTCTTATGATAATTTTGAAAACTTCACAAATTCTTATACCTACTTAATTTAAATAAAACTGAACTGCACCTACTTAAATAAACATTAATTATAGAATTGTTCCAAAATGAAGATAGTGGATCTTAAATCTTAACAGAACTAGGCCAGAAAATCATTATTCTGTCTGTAGTTGTTGAAAGAGTTTTTCAACAAGTTTGAACCTAGCTATATTGTGTTGAGACCATTTGAATAAGCATTCAACTCGTCTTGAATCATAAAGATTATTTAATAATCCATTAGTTTAATTATGATGATGTTTTATATATTTTATAGATGTAATATGATTAATTGGTCTATGGTAGAGGTCTGATTTTATTTTTAATATCTGGACGAACATTGATAAAAATAAATTTTTAACTGTTTTAAGAATATGTTATTTTTAAGAACCGATTCTTATCAAAAACCAAAAATCTTTATCAATATATGATTTATCTATAAATCGTGATAATAGATATAAATAAAACGAATTGAAAACCAAACTTGAATTTTTTGAAATCCAAACAATAAGAGACATAATTAAAAAATCAATTAACTCTAATTTTCTTTTTTGTTTCATTCATTCATTTCAAGGACTTTTTAAGAAATTCGTGACATATAAAAAATTTTATATACTTTTAATTCACTGAAATATTCAAAATAATAATTTAAATAATATTTTTTTGAATAAAAATTAAATTAAACAGAAAATATTTTTTGAAGTTAAAATAATATTTCTTTTTTTTTTCAAACTTACCTTGACCACCAGCCATTAATAAAACACCAACATGACCGTAGCTTATTTCACGTAACCCATTATTCCAATATAATTTAATTTTATCTTTTGGTGTTCTTGTTAAACTAACAAATTTCGATTCTGGTATCGGTTGCATGCGATCATCCAATTTAACACAATTGTCACTTAACGATGCTGTGGCTCGATCAAAATAATGTTTTAATTCAAGTAAGTCCAATTCTTCGATATCTTCACATAATTGACGTTGTTCTTGAACCGATAATTCATCCCAAAATTTTAATAAATGTTCTTGACCAACTTTTGTCAAACGTTCACGTAAATTTTCAAAAACTGTCATCGTTAATTAAATTTATTAAAAAAAAAAAAAAAAAACTTTGATGTTTATTTCTTCTTTTTCTTTGCTTCAACAACAATTTATTTATTTATTTTTTAACTCTCTAAATTTTTCACACTGAAATGGGAACAAAATAATGTTTTTATTGCATTTAAAATAAGTTTTAAAAAATAGTTGCAGGTTGTTACAATGGTATAGTAAATATTTCTTTTTTAACTAAATATAAACAAATAATAGTATATGAATTAAATTGCGAACGATTAACGATTGTAACAGGCCTACGGTATATTAACAACTAAAATTTTTATTTCTATGTTGTTTTTTTTTTTTTTTTTGAAAAATGCTTTGACTTTAAAGATATATTTTGTGAAGTAGAAATAAATAAAAATATTATACGAATGAATAAAGTGAAAGTGGTATTTTTTTGTTGTTTTCTTTTTTGTACTGCTATTTGCTGCGATCATAAAATAGTGGAGGTGTTATGTTCTTTTTAGCATAGAAAATTAAAGTAGGTATACCTATAGCTAAAATGCTGCACTTGAATCGTAAACTTGTGATTTTGGGTTATTATATGAAAGTATCAGCTGCTTATGCAAGACTAAAAAAAAATTTTTGATTATTAATTTATTAGCAAAGCTACTTATTGAAAATATAATTCAGTATTGTATAATTCTTCAAAATACAAAATATATGTTTATATATATGTTTATTGTCGTCCAATTTAAAATTTACTCGCTTGGGGTTATTGTCAGGGATTCCAAGTTTTTGAAGCTGATTGTATTGTGTTGGAAGACCGCAGTTGAAATTGAATAAATTCACATTACATCAATTTACTATCCCTCCACTAAGCGAGTGTATATTACGTGAATACTTATTTAAAATTCAAAATATGCTTTAGATACATTTCCTGATTTCCATGAGCAGTAGAATGAAGTAAAATGAAGTAAACTTAAACAGCAGGGCTCTCTGCCATTAAGTTGTGCAAAAAAAAAAAAAAATAAGAATAAAATTTGTTTTTTTTTTGTACCTACCCTACCTACCTATTTTAAAAATTATAAAAATTCTACTTTTAAAGAAAACAAGAATTATCGCCACACAGTCAAGTTTTTTTTTATTTATTTTATTATTTTTAAAAATCATAAACCAACTATCTAATTGCTATTCTTTTAGAGCTGACAATATTGGTTTGCTTTGTGAAAAACGATAAAGTTTATGAAAATTTAAAATTTTCAAAAACTGGCTCCTACAATGAAGCTTTTTTTTTCTTTATTTCATCTTTATTAATGTTATTTAAAAAAACAAAAAAAAAGTTAAATAACCACGAAAGAAAAAAAAAATTATGTAGGTACATAAGGTTAAGTAAATTATATTTATTGGTTAATTGATTTGCAGAAAAAAACATGTTGCCCTTGAAAAACCCCTCTTTACTTTTTTTATGATAATATTTATCCTGTTTTAGTTTTAAGAATAAATTACGAAAATTAACCGTTAAGAAGCAATAGCCTTTTAATAAAATGAATGTTTAATAATTTCAGTAACTAGATATAAGTAAGTATATATTTTATATAAGTATTAACGCAGAACGTTTATAACAATTGCATGCTTTATGTATAGAATAACATTGTGTTCTAAAGATGAGATGATTGTATTTATTCCCATTTTAGCAACAAATACATTGTATACCTAGTAATGAATATTTTGAAAATATTAAATAAAAATATAGAGAAGGAATCTCATAAATGAAGTATAAAGATCGTTCCTCACATTTTTTAATTTTTATCGAATTCCGTTTACAGTCTCTAGTTCGAATTCTTGATCACAAAATCGGGTTTCTTTAGTATTAGTTATCATCGTAATCTATTTTCATCATGCTGTTCGAAACACGGTTGCCAGGTATCCCGATTTCGGCGGGAATTTCCCGATATTAAAACTCTTTTCACGATTCCCGATATACAATCATCATTCCCGATTTACCACAAATAATTGAATTTTTCATCAAAAATTATTATTTTTTTTATTTTTAAACTGCAAAGCTTTGGTTTTAACTTATTTCAAGATTTTTAATTTTTGTTATAATTTGTGATAAAATTTGTGTTAGTTTGAATTACCTACATGAAAATTGCGAGCAATTAAAGCAAACACTTGTTTTACTTGTTTTAATGGTCTCAACAAATTTTTTTTTTCGTTCTTATTGTTTATGTTTTTTTATACGAATTAGTTTCGTTTAAAACACTTTATTTAATTAACTATGAATATTTTTGTTTGTCATAAACACAGGAGCGGATTTACGAATATGCCGTCCCTAGGCACTTTTTGAGAATTTTAGAGTTATTTGAATTTAAATAACAAAAAAAAAATTGTGTTAGTTAATGAGCTCAATTTGCTTTTTAATTTAAATTCTTTCAATTATGATCGAAGGTAAGTTTTAATTCTATTCAAAGAAGAAAGCGAGCTTTCAGCAGAACAATGTGTTAGTGACAGATAAATTCTGAAGATTATTTCTACATTTCCAAATATGTTCTAAACACAAATTTTTTTTTTTATAAATTCCCGATATATCATTTAGGAAAACTGGCAACCCTGGTTCGAAACCACAATCGGTGATAAACATTTGTTCGGGGTCCTACAATCGACATATTAATGTTATAAATACTAATTTTTATCTAAAACTATTAAATTATAGAACTATTGTATGAAAATAATTTCGACTATTTGAGTTAGGTGAAAATAAACAAGGATGCGAACATTTTGGCATTCAAAAGGTCCGAATTCGGCCTATTTGGTTACAAGTTATACTTAATAATAATTTTACTGAAAAACGGACGAACAGACATGTATCAAGTAAAAAGATATCGTAAGAAAATGACAAACTAAACAATTTAATTCTGTTGCTTTTTGAGAATTTTTCTTTTAAGGATTTTTAAAGATTTATTCTTTATTTCGCAGAATCGTAGAGTAATGTTATTGGTCATTAATAATTAAAGGACTACGGTTTTTATTTAGCTTCAAACTTTTTATTGTTTTATATTTTCAATTTGATCCTTATTGGTTTCATTTTGAATTTATATTAAGATTCTTATTAAGATTTTAAAAATTAAAATAATAAAACTAAAGTTTTAACTCTATACTATAATTTATATAAATATTAGTTGAAACATCAGTAGGTATAATGTAATTCAAAAGTAATGCTAAATATACTTCTATTTCTTTTTATCTTTTACAATTATTCACATAAAAGTAGTCGTAGCTAAAAAAGTAGTCCCACCCAGAATTCTGGAATTGAATTTTAGATTGCATAAATCACGCATAAATAAAAATTAAATAAATAGGTACTATCTACTACCAGCCTGAAAAAAAAACAAAAAAAACTGGAGTGACATATAATTAAGAACAGAACATTAAAATTATAAAACCTATTAATTTTTTTTCATATCTATTTTAATTTTACAGGCATAATTAAAAGAATAAATAGAGGCAGATATTTCTATTTTAATTAAAAAAAGAATTAAAAAAATTTGTTAAATCGATTTTTTTAAAAATACTAAAATTTTCATTATTTTGTTTTTATTATATTGAATTAAGCTCACTTTTTATTTTAATAAAAAACAACAAAAAAAAAAAACAAGTTTATTATTATTTTAATTTTTTCTCAAATTAAATTGTATTAATTTTTTTATCAAAAAATATACATATATTCTAGGCAGCTCCATTCAATTTTCAATTTAAGAAAAATCTTTTTCCACAACACAACTTTTTTTATAAGATACAGAATAGTGTATTGGAAAAAAAAAATCAAAACAAATAATGAATGACGTCACAGAATTCATGTCAAAACAAAATGCCACGACGCGTTTGTTTATATTTATACATCTTTATTATTTTTGTATTTTTGTTTTTAACGTTTTTAAAACGGTGTGAATAGGAAAAGCGGGAAAAGAAAAACTATTCTGAAAAAAGCTTATATTAAAAACTAAAGAAGTTTTAATTTCTACGTAGGTATACTTTAAAGAGAATAAAAATTTAAATTTTTTGATTGACATATGATAATATGTTATTGATGAAGAAATTCATAGTCTGTCTACTTAATTTCGAAAAAAAAAAACAACCACTTAGAATAAACAATTTATGATATAGATATAATTTTTTATTGACTTTCATCATAAATGGCGACGACGATGATCATAAATTTACTTGAACATTTGAACATTAAGAAAACCAGTTTCTGGGTTAGAAATAGAGAATAAAAGAAACAAAAATCTATATTTGGACAAACTTTTTTTTAAATAATAATAAAAATAACAAAACAATCATGTTAGGTACTAAGAATCATATATTAAGAAAATTTAAATTGCCTAACAGTAAGAACGGTAAACTAAAAAGTTAAGTTTTTTGGTTTGCATTTGATTATTTATTTATTTTATTATTAATAATTAATTTACATGATCAGGAAATTGCCCATTTAATATTGCAACATTATATGCCTAATATACAAGATAAGACTATAAAATTATCTGTTACATATGTATGTTTAAAAATAATCCTGATCAAGATGGTTTTAGTTCAAACTATTGCTTGTTATACTATCAAAAATTGAATCATTCCACTCCAGCACATAACATTAAAAATATAAATATACCGCAAAACATTATAATTATATGTACCTACTATATTCATTCTTATATGTACTTTTGATTTTTATTTCCTAAATTCTTAAACTTCATAGCAATATAGTTATTAAATTTACGTAAGAATACATAATGGAAATTAAAATAATTTTAATTCAATCTTAGTTATACAACACTTGATTGAAATATCGGCGTTTGCCTTGATTGCATTTACTTTAACAATATACAAAAATATAAATTGTATATTTTATTAAGAGCTTTCAATTCTGGAATTTTTATTCTTTAAAATGCAAGAAGTTTTTAAAGTTTTATAAAACTCATGTCATGACAATAATGTTTTTATGCATATAAATACATACCTATATTTTAATTCTTAGTAACAAAGAAAACTTGCTGAGTGACCTTCGACTCATGAAACTGGAAAAAACAATAGTGAATGTCATAATATTTATCAAATGTACAATTTATATATATACCTATATATTAATGGTAATAATTAGGTACATTTGTATGTAATGTTTAAAAGATTTTGCAGCATTAAAAAATCTTTTATTTTAAATTTTCGGAGTACAAATGTTAAAATTTTATAAGTTTACAAAAGCATGATAGTCAAAATAGATTAAACAAAAAAAATCATTCAAGAGGCCAATTTTAAAAAAATTTACATTAAAATTATTTTAATATATACTATGAAATTCGTGTCTGCACCTAAAAAATGAACACGAAAAATGAAAGTATTTTATTTAAATGTTTAAGGAAAATAACCAAATTTAAATATAATATTTGTCTGTTATGCAATCTCTATCCACGATTTTTTAAAACTCACCCATATCGGTTGGACGTATCCAGTTAAGCAAATTTAATATGCACAAATCATTATTTTTAAATTCAGCGTTCAAATTAAAAATAAATAATTCTTAACTATTTTTGTTTATTCTGTTTTTGGTTGATTTAATTTATTACCAGTTAGGCTATTAATAAACTAAACTTTAAAAACTTTATCTTTTCCATCACAGAAAAATTAGTTATAAACAGTGTTCTTTTTATCTGTTCAAAATTTTGCTTTGTAGGCATGATCTATGATTAGCATCACATAGGAAGGAAGAACTAAGATCCATGATGACTTTAAAATATTTGTAGATTAACATCATTGTATAGATTTGAAATGAATATTCTTTTTAGAGGAAATTAAAGCTTTACCAGACAACTAATCTTCAAGTACTATCAATCTTCCATCTTTATTCAATTCCATTTTTAGTTATCAATCATCATCCAATAATTTCATTCTAATTTTCAGTTTTTTTATACAAACCGAGCAAATGAAATTAAAGTAACTAAAATTTTATTTCTTATTTCTCCTTAATATTGAGTAGTCGCATACTATAGTTATTCGTAATTGTTCTTGTTTATGTGTTTAGATTTTATCTTATATTTTTTTGGTTAATTTTGAAATTCATTTTTTATGAAAATTCGAACGTTTAAAGAAAATTCAAGCTCAAAACCGTAATTTTTTTCTCGTGTGTTGGAAATGAGTCCAGTAAAAATATTGTATATTTAGCGAGAAAATGGGAATTTTGAAAAAGCGAAAATCAATTTGGTTTTGCCTAGCCGCCCTATTTAGAACTGCATTTAAATTTTTGAAATTTAAAGAACCAAGTGACGAAAAAACTAAATATCGTATGAAATCGTTGATAATAGAACCTATTGGGTGCACTTAACACAATAACTTTCAGAAATTCACTTTTAATTTTCTTCTCGAAATTTTATTTTGATTAAGTATCTTAATTTTTTTTAGTTGGTTTTTTTATTTTGGACTAGAAGAATATAAATAAATCGAATACAAAAAATCGAGAAAGTTAACTAAAAAACAATCTTTTATGTTTTAATAAGGGTGCGATTATAAATTTAAAATATTTTTCTTCGAGAAGTGGAGAAAGACAAAATATGATAAAAATATACAATCTACTTATATGAAAGATGATAAAAATCGTATTCATTTGGTTTAAGGTCATTTTCCGCTAAAATATTGAAACATGTTAAACCAGATTTTTAAATATTTCAATTTAAGTATACCTATTCAACAAATATGTATAAATACACATATTTTTAAAATATTCTTAATATACCGCCTTATTTTATTAAGAATATGTTAATTATAATATAATATCTAATTATAATATTTAAATTAAACTAAAATTTAGATTAAGAAATTTTTTTATATGAAAACAAACCATTACGTCAGTCTTTTTATTTTGAACTTAAATATTTGTTCAATTAATTAATTTCATTTAATTAGTATTTACTTCTTTTTTAATTTATTATTTGGGGCGTTAAGGAAGTGTAAGCTTACTCCAAATTAAAATTAGTTCTCTCACTAAAATAACCATTGAAGTATTTTTTTCAAAAGTGGAATTAAAACTCTTAAAAAAAACGAGTCACTTTAAACGAGTCAAGATTATTTATTGTCTAGATTGTCATTAAAAAAAGCATAATAAAGACTAGAAAAAGGAATAAATTTATCGGGATTTATTTTCTTTTGAGATCTTGATAACTATTTTTTTAACGATAATTTCTTAAACTATCATAGATGAAATGTCAAAGGGCAAATAGATAAACAAAAAGTAAAAAAACTAAAGTTGTATAAAAACTTCTCTTTTTCTTTTTTTAAGCTTAATATTACATTTTTACAATATTATTTAAAAAAAATTATAACATGAAATATTTAAAAATGAACATTGTTAATAAAATTTTAAACCTAAAATTACATAGTTTAATTTAAAATTTTACGACTTTTAGAAAAAAAAATTAATTTATTCGAGATCTGAAGCGGTACAAAATAAAATTAAAGAATTCAATAAACTTTTTTATTTGATTTGTAAGCATAAACTACAAATCATAGCTATCCTAAGCCTAGCTTAGTATTCTGTAAAAAAAATATAGCGTTTAAGTTGAAAGATGTAAATTTGTATTTTTGTTTTAAGGCTGCAATAAATTAAACTTAAACTTAAACTTGATATTTATCATTCATTCCTAGTCAAAAAAAAATACTAAGTTATTACATCCAGAATAACTATTAACAATTATAAGTTTTATCGATAGGATTTTAATAAGAAATTTTTTCTTTACATCCAGTCATTTAATGTAAACTTTTTCTACTTTTATTTATTATATCACATGTACAATTGTACACAATAATTTTTTATGATATATAAAATCATTCATGTTTCCATCTTCTTCTATTCGATAAAAGTCATACTGATATTTATCTATGTTAGGTAATAATCGAAATCAAAAATGAAATCGCAAAATAAATTTTTCAAAGAACTTTCAAAAATTGTCAAATTTCTCATGAACACAATGGAAGTATATATATATATATATAAACAAAACTAAAAGGAAACTAAATTTTTGAAATTAAAGCTTAGTGTTATTGCTTTAATGCTCTTCAGTTTTACTTATAATCTATACTGTCGATTCGGTTCAAATTTTGAAGTATATATTCAATATATACATACATATTTTTTTTTAAATATTAATTTACTTACATTTATCTATTTTCCATACTAACGTAAATTTATTTTAAAAATTTGAAGCTTAATATCAAAGTTTCGAAACCATTATTGCTTTAGTGAGCTTCAGTGTTTCGTAAATATACTTAAAATCTATTCGTCTTCATTTTCATATTGAATTAAAATATTTTTTTTTTATTAATTTTTTGTAAATTTAGAAATTTAAAACTTAATGTCAAAGTTATGAAACCGTAAATGTAGAATGAGAAAGTGGCATCGGTCTGCACCTTTTAGTTGGAATTGCCGTTTTATTAATGTGGGAAACGGCAGTTGCAACTAACAGGCAAAGGCAGATGCCACATTCTGTTTCTATCTTAATTGCTTTAATGATGCTCAGTTTTGACAAATACAATTACAATTAATATTTATACTTATAATAAAAATATTTGTAAATCATTTTGTCCCACTATTATTTTAAATACATTATAGATTTGCACTTTTTAAAAATACATTAATCTTAATGAATATTCAGTTTTTACTCCTCTATTAGAAGGTTTTATTATGGTTAAATAATTTTGTGATTTCAATAAATTAATGCTTCTTTGAAAGAAGACCTTGCTTTTTTAATTGACGTAAAGCACATTTTGCAGCTGTACATTTAGCAATACGATAATTTCTTCCAATACCTCTAAAAATACCTTTGCCAAAAACTTCTACTGTTACACGAACACGACGTCCATCAGCTAATTTTTCAGGCCGACTATAATAAATAATTAAAAAAAATTAGTTAATTTAAATAAAATGCTTTTGAGTCAATCTTACCCAAATTTGGCAGTTTCTGGCTCTAATTCAAGCAATTCTCGAATAGGTGATTTTGGGACTGAATTACTGAATTGTTCGATTTCTGGCTTCATCATGTTACTATAAACTTTCCAAACAGTATCTAAAGACATATTTGAATCCAAAAAAATTGCACCGGCTACAGATTCAAAAACATCACCCAAAGCTTTAGGAACTTCCACATCTTCCGCATCATCACATTCCTCTTCAGATAATAAATAATACTGAAAATAAATTTATCAGGCCAAAAAAATTAGAATCAATTTATTTATTTCAGGTTAACTCAAGCTCAAAATATTACAATAAACTTATAACTAGATCACAAATTTATTCGTTAAAAATATATTTAAAAATAGCAAAATAAAACATGTATTGAGCACGAATATAAAAATCTTTTCTTTTTTTAACGTACTCAGAAAAAAGTCGAAATAAATAAACACAGGTTCTCCTAATGTAGGTTTATAGGGTTTATAGCCACGAAGTATGATATGTTACTACTTTTTTTTATCTTTTATTTTTATTTTTACTATTTTTTTTCCTTAAAACTTTTAAAGCGTAAATCAAAATAAATAAACGAAAATAAACTACTACGCTTCCACCGACCAAACCATCCATTCATTAATATAAAGCGTTTTTCAAGGCATCCTTCCCAATCTTGCACCCAAAAAAAATTAGACTGACTTGAGTAGGTTTGAGAAAAAAGTGTTTGCGAATAGGCTAGCAATTTCTTTTGCGTTGGTTGAAGTTCAATTGTTATAACTAAGTGATGGAGGAAAACTGTCACATTTATTCTTTATGTTGATTAAGTGACAGACCTTTTTAGGATTATATACATTCATATAGAATTTAAAATATAAAATAAGTACCAACCACTAAAAACAAAAGATCTTTAAATTTAATTCAGAATAAAATAATAACTTACTTCTTCACTAATTAAATGACCGTTTTCGTGTTGAATTCTTACAAAACGATCAATAACTTCATTTAGACCAGGCGATAAATGTCGGAAATATTTATGGAAACCATGCCTAACTGCTAGTGATGCAAATATTGTGTTATTAACTAAAGCTGAACGTAAATCTGTAAGAGCACCTGGTGAATGCTGTCTAGGATCTTCATACAAATGGCGTGTTATTAAATAATCTAGCACAGCATCTCCAAGAAACTCCAATCTTTGATAGCAATCAGTTAATCGGTTAGGTGAGTAACTAGCGTGGGTCATTGCTTGCAATAAATAAGAACGATCCTTGAAAAAGTAACCAATTTCATGCTCAAATTGATCAAAACCGTCAAGTAAATGTTCTAATTGTTTATATGGCTCTAGTGAATATTTTAGTAATGGACTTTTTGGGGCTTTCCATTCACCGTATACAAAAATTTCATTCCTTTCATTTGATCTTGTACTTCCAGGTTTTCTAGGAGAATTGGAATCAAAACAAAGTTTCTCGATCGGAAGAACTCTGATTCCAAGCCATGCCATAAACAATAACGCTCCACGTGGACCGCAATCAATTAAATAAGCTCCTATTAATGCTTCAACGCAATCTGCAATTGATTTATCTAAAAATATAATATTATAATATAATATAAAAAAAAAATTTTTTGAATAATATACTTATTACGCATTTTAATATTTAAGTATTTTTTATTAATTATTTATTATTAAAAAAAATATATTTTTTGCTTTATTTAAATCTTCCGTTTTACCTGGAATGGAATGTTGAGTAACCAAATTGTAGGGAATAAAGCATGTAAAATTTCCCTCATTGAGTTCATCATCATTAATTGTTGTTGTGAGCAATTCTTCCATATCATCCTTAAAATAAATATTCCGATTTAAAATAAATTGAAAACTCAGAATAAAATACACAACAGCTTTACCTCATCTAATAGTCCCAGAGATTCGGCTTTTTTTCGAACTAATTCACAAATCTGCTCACTGTTCAAATCCTTAATGTTTGGTAAATCGGCTAAATTCCAATGATTTGGCGGTATCTGGAAAATATTTTTGTATTAAAATAAGTTAAATCGCATATTTTATTCAATTGAAATAGCAAATACAAAAAAATGTAAATTTTCTTTTAGTCATACCTTTGCTTCAATTAAGGCTTTCTCTAATTCTTTCGGAACATAATAACACGGCGGAAGCCAATTATCATGTGGTTCAAATTTAGTTGCAATCATACATTCACCCAAAACTTTTCTTCTACCTAATCGATATAAGTTTAAATTTGAAACTTGCTTCGATCTTAAATGACTTAATTTTCCTTCATGAACATTTTCGTAAGTACAATAAAGATAACTTGTAATGGCATATTTTAAAAATGAATCCCCTATTGTTTCTAAACGTTCTAAATTAATTCCATCATTTGCATTAGACATTGTAAGAGCCTGCAATATAATACTAGGACTTGGGCCAGGATGTCCCATTAGATTTGGCTGATAATCAAAGCTAAAATCTATACCTTAAATATTTTTATTGAAAAATTAAAATAATTTTGAATTTAAATAAAAATCAACTGTTATCCTCCTGTCTTTTTTAATGTAGGTACCTAAATTCGCATCTGATATTCCAGAATCAAAAATTTGTTTTTCATTTTTTTCACTATCAATTTTGTCCTTCATATTTTTGTTTTCCATCATAAAATCAATTACAATATTAGTTGATCCGTTAACGTATGTGTCATTAAAATTATCAAAACTGCTACCAGCACCTAAAATTTTTTTAGTGTTTTTACAATTTTTACAAAGATAATTTCAGAATATTTTACACACTAACACTTTAAGTTAAATACTAGTAAAAATAAACAAAGTACCTTTAATCACATATTTTTCACATGTTGATTTCCCTAAATACTTTAAGTTCAAATTTTTCAAATCACTTAGCGAAATTGTAATACAATTGGGATCGAAATTGCCATTGTTTTTATCACAAAAATAATTCGTGATTTCTTCTACATTTAAATATGGAAAAATAGCTTCCTGAAAGCTACTAATACTTTTTTGAAAATAGTCCACTGATAATAATTCTGTTTCTTTTTTTATTAATTCTAACGGTTCTGTAGACAGCCTTATCATTTTGGATTGCCATATTTCATTTTTAACTATTTCTATTGATTCTTTGAATTGATTGGACATATCTTCACTTATATAGTAATCCATTTGGTAACCAAATTCTTGGCTTTTAATTAATTCATATTGTTTTTCATTAAGACTAGATTCTTGAATAATAGCCAATTGTTTTTGTCTTTTAATTAATTCCTCTTCGGTTTCAATAGCTTCAGCCACATTATTTGATTTGAACTCGATTCGAATTGATCCACTTGTTGGATTATCTTGGTTTTCACTTAAATTTGAACGAGCATCATACTCATAATCAGATTGATATGAGTTTTCCGATTCCGAGTAGTATTTGTCATTGTTATGTCTTTGTTGTTTATTATTGACAGATGAAAATTGATCTACATCCCAAGAAGTTGGAGATCCATAACGAATATTTGCTAAAGAATAAATATAAAAAACATTCTTTAACTCGAAAATAATAATTTTCTGTTGCTAGGAAAGAGGAAAAACCGAAAGTATTCTATTTTATTTATTTAATAATTAAAATCTTCCATTTCTTTTATCTGTTACATTTTTTTATTAAAAATTTAAACTCCAAATACTTACTATTGTTGGTTGAACAAATATTAATATTTGGTGGCAATAAGCCCCAGTCGTCTTCATCGTCAATATCACCATCAATATTATCAGCCATATCATTTGACCAAGTCCCAATTTCAATAAACGAATCAGCCTAAAAAACCATTTTTTAATAAAATTATTTAAAAATATCAAAATATTCATAGTATAAGAAACACTTATTGAGATGAAATTGATTACCTTAAGTTTTTTGTCCGCTTCATCTAGAATATCGTTTGCAGTTTTAAGTTCTTGCTTTTCCGAATCAGATTCAATTTTTTTATTGTCTAATTCATCCGGCTTACAATTTTTGTTCTCAGACAATATTTCTTCTAATTTTGGTTGATCTTCAAATGTACTTTTTTTACTTTCTCTACATTTTTTTAATACCTCTGACAAACTCCAGCCAAAATCAAGCATTGGCCATTCAAAAAATTCATCTGTAATTTCTTCAGATCCTAGTCCTAGGTCAAATGAAACTTTTCTGCGAATTTCATCAGCTAAAAGAAGCCCATTAATTCGATATAAAATACCTTGAAAAGAATAAAAAAAAATATTTTTTTTTTTGAAAGAAATTCGATTTACAAAATTTAAGTAAATTTATATTACAAATTTATATTTTGCCCCTCGACGAAGCGATGTAGATTAAATTTAAATTCATATGTATATAATTCTACATTCATAATTTTAAGCCTTATCTTATATATTATCTCTTACAATCTTAGTTACCTACCTACTGTAAATTATGATTTAATACCAAAAATACCTTTAAATAAACTAAAAATTACCTTTAAATAAAAATAATTTGGATAATTGACATATGGTTTTCGGAAAATCGTCTATTAGAAACAATTCTTATTTGAATGATTGCTTTGAACGAATTGTCTGTAAAGCATTTTTTTATCCCTTCAAGAATCACTAGATATAACTCGCAAAACAAACATGTACCAAAATTTATATCGCAAAACAAATTTTTCAAAATTATTAATGCATCAATATATAATTTGAAAATGTGCATTGTGCAATTAAAACTAGTTCTACATAATTTCACAAACTTACATGGCAAAGCGACAGCCGCACGCCACAATGATGCAGGAAATGGATGAATAGTACACAATTCTGGTACAAGAATTTGTTTTTGTTCTAAATTTTCACGTTTTGCTTTCTTTGTTTCTTCTGAACTCGTTGGTAAAGCTACTCCTTTACGATTCACATATCTGGGTGTTAGAAAATTTAAACGTGCACTAGTATGGTCCACGTCTAAAAGCGGTTGCTTAGTATTTTGTATTGTTATTCCGTACTTCAAAAAATAATACTCCTGAAATGTTCGATAATTTTCGCCAGGAAATGAACTTTCCGGTGATAAGTGGTAGCAAATTTCTGCAACATAAAAGTATTGAGGTTGATCTTGATTTCGATACCAAGGCATTACCACTGCATCTTTAAACCGATTAGCGTCAAATTCTTTATTTTTACGATTCTCATCTGGAACTGGAGTAGGCATTTTATCAGAATTTTTAAAAATTAAATCTAAGAAATTCCAATCTATTTTAATTTCTTCTGTTGATTGTGTTTTAACAGTAGGTACTATAAAAATACTATTTTCTGTTGCTTCAGGATCATACAACATTAGGAATTTTTGCAATCGTAAGACATTAGTAAAAGTATAGTTAACAAAAATATGAATAAGAGATATTTGCTCTTCTGTAAGCGAAATACGATTTTTGCATAGCTCAATGGAAACTTTTACTTCTCCCGATCGTGTAAATATGGGGAATGAACTAATTTTAGGAATTTCCTTAAGCGTTAAAATTCCAAAACCTTGAAAAGCTTCCTCTGGTGGATATATTTTTCTACCTCTCGTGTTTTGTTCCTCTGGTATTGGACATTGAAGTGTTAAATTAATGAAATATAAATAACACAAGGTTCCATTTGTGGGGCGGCAATCTGAAAATTCGGATGCAATACGTTTGTAATAATATTGACGACGCTTTGTAGTTCCTGGCCTAGGTTCAAGATTTTCATTTACAATAATAGAATCCGTTTCATCTAAATCAAACGTCTCCCAATCAGACTCTGAAGCTCGAAAAGTTTCTTTTCCAATTGGTTGTAAATTATTATCCAATTCTCCTGTAAAGTACGAAATATATAAAAAAATGTATTATATTAAATATTGATTTTGTTCCATACCCAACTCATGTAATTCTTTGCATGTCATGAGAGCCGCTACTCTTCTTGCTAAAATCTCTGTTGGCATAGGGATCCCCTAAAATATTCAATTTTTTGAAATAGTTATAAATTCCCTCATATTTATTTGAACTTACTGTAATATCATACTTCAAAGGTGAATTTATCGGTAATCTTATAGTGTATTGAAAAACATCGAATGATTTCCTTTTTGACCTAGCTAACCTCCAAATTGGGGTTAGCTTTGTAAATGTGTCACTTGGCAATTTGGCACAATATTTATTAACTAAAGTTATTGATGAGCTCAAATCAACATACGCTGACGTCAATAAATTAGGTAAAGTTTTATATGGTTCTATAAATCCATTACATTGATCAGCGTATGTATGATCTGATTGTACAGGTTCACAATTTGAACATTTTTTTAATAAAATTTTCTCAATTTCTTTATATTCAGCTAAACGATTAACTACTTCATTGCTAGCTGAATTTATGTTATCTAAACTATTAAAACTTGAACAATAATCATTACTTTGGTATTTTTCGCTCAGTATGCAACAACAGGATTCACGATTTTTCTTATTGGAGTTCTCTTTCAATATATTTGTTGAGTCGTTATTGGCAACAATACCAGTGCAATTTCCAATTGCCATGTCTTCTATATGATTTTCAAGATTATTTAAAAAACTTTTTTTCTCAATTTTCTCAGTATCGTCAATTTTTATAACAGGTTCTTCTTCTTCAATATGATTATTTACTCTATTTTCAACATGATTTTGAGGTAGAGGAACTTCAGTAGACTTTAATAACACTACATTCTCTGAAATTAAAAATTAAAATTTTATTATTTTTCAAATAATAAATGGTTTGTTTCATTAATAATGGGTGTTTCAATTACAAAAAAAAATCAAAGTACGTCCAATCGGAACGTTATAAACAAATTACTTATTACATAAATAATAAAATCTGTGATTATTCTACATTCAGACAGAGAGAGGTTTTTTTTATATTCAGACGCGGCCAGTTTAAAAATTTTCCAGTATTGAACGAACCATTAGAACGAGGTCACTATTTTATTCTCAAAATGTTAAAAATAAAATGAAAGTGTTCTAAAAATTTTATATTGTTCTAAGTTCCCATAATAAAATAATGAAATAATAAACAAAATATATTAGATTACCCTTTTTATTAAAATTTTCGTTAGAATCCTGATCAACTGTTTTATGTTTAGCCAAATTATCTTCTTGGTCGATAGATTTATTAAATAATTCAGTCGTTTTCTCTGAACATATATATCTATGAGAATAATCTGTTAATGTTTCATTAGCATCAGTTGAACTGTTTTCATCTGGACAAATTCTGATGATTTCATTAACTAGAATCACGTGATGGGCATGCGATGCTCTAGCTCTACCTTTACATTGAACATAACTGCGATATGTTTTTGGTGGGTTCCACCGAATCACTAAGTTACATTTTGGTAGATCGATTCCTTAAAAAAATATGAAAATATTGTAAATTCATAAAATACTTTTTTTTCATTTGAAAATGGAAATATGTCAACCAAAAATATATGTTTTGTACCTTCTTCTAAAACCGAAGTTCCAATCAATAAATTGCAATCGCGCAATCGAAAACGTTTTAATACTTCTTCTTGACGTCTATGCTCAAGTTCAGCCTCTTTTGGTTCTGTTATCGGGTCTGCTACACGATCAACAGTAAATTGAACACATAAAAAAATTAATTGTGGATCATGTCTCGACAGTTCACATAATAAGTCAAATAAAACTTTGGCTATACTTTTTTTATCACAAAATAAAATTCCACAAAGCTGATTTGAATTTTCAGAATCAAAATCTTTGAAACGACGTTGCTTTGCACGTTTTGGTCTATGGGAATTCAAAATTCTTCTGGACTTGCCATCGGCTCTAATTTTACTACGCGTTGATTCAGCGTTATTGCTTTTTTCAAAAATGTCTTCTGTTTTCGTTGTATTCAATTCTTCAGGTACAATATTTCCCAAATGTTCTAAAACATCTCGTGCATCTCGATTTGTTTGACCAATTTGTTGACATTGTAATTCAATTGCGTTTTTAATTTTTTGAAAATCCATTTTTTCCAAATCCTTTGCATACTTTTCGAGACTTTTGTTATCAGTTTTGGTTTCTAATGGTTTGAACGCTCTCAAAATTTCTATTAATCTGTGAATTTTCGGACTAGAAAATTTTAAAACACGCTCTAAATCGTTGCTGCATTTATTAAACGCATATTCACAAAATGAGCGCACTTCAACAAGAGTTGTCGATACTAAACAAAGTAAAAGAAAATGTCGTTCGTACGGTGTTTTAATTTTTTGTTTTTCAATTTGTGCCAATAAATTAAGAGCTATTCGATCTGCACACCATGGTCCCATTTCATACAGTACTTCTAGGTAATCATCGAGAAATTCAAGAGGTTCAACTTTTGGATCTGGAATATTTTTTAGTTCTTCAAGAAATTCATCACTATAAATTTCTGATGGATCGTAACGATGATCTTCAATAAATTTTTTTCTAGTATTTATTATGTTTGCTAATAAAATCACTAATTCATCGAATTTTAATGGTGAGCATTCCAAAATATATTCATGTGGTTTACTGCAGTACCTACAAAAAAAAAAGTATTAAAAAATAAATTAAAAATAAAACCAACGTTTTCTATTATTAGTATTCTCGCAAGTACTCGTATCGGTTGCCGATAAAACTGTGTCTTTTTAGAAAAATTCAACTCCTCCCATTTAAAATTTAAATTAAAGTTTAGTTCTTGAAAGAAATAACAATCGTTAAGTATAAAAAAAAAACGTTAATATATGTACCTTAAAACTGTGACAATATCACTAGCTGTTTCAGTTTTACAATGTAAATTTTTTTCAAATATTTTTAAAATCTCATTTAGTTGATTCGGTTTGCACCCACCACTATGTAATGGACTTGCCAACGCTAATATTTTTGGATGATTGTTATTATCAACATAATACGAATTAAAAATTTCCCATAAATCATTTTTAATATTAACATTATGACAATCTTCAATAATTATTAAATTTATGTCGCATAATTTTAATGTGCTACTCTTTAGGTGATGAAGAAATGTTTTGGGCTTTAAAATTAAAACTTGGTAATTTTCAAAAACTATTTGTTCACTACTAGTAGTATCATTATGATTATCAGTATTTCCTTTGATACTATTGCTATCATCATCATCATCGTCGTTGTTAAAATTGTTGTCATCGTTGTTAACAGTTACACCCTTAAAATCATTTCCGCTTTGATCATTAATATCGTTAACAGTTGTATCTTCTACCAAACAAACATTTAAATCGGTTAAATGATATATTAAATTAAATGCCGATGATTCGTTTAATTGATTAGTTAAATAAATGCTATATTTTTTTTGTGGCGCAATGGAATTCAAAATGGGTATGGCACTTTTGTTAACATTAGACTTTTTTAAATTTCGAGACAATTCTTGTATTAATTTTAATGAAATAAATTCTCTGGAAGATTTTTGTCCAATGCAAATCATTAAATTTTGTTCTAATGCTGCTGCCAATAATTCAACCTGATAATCTCGGGGTGTGAATGCAGTACTATGAACATTACAATCAGAAAAATAATGAGCCATTATTATTATTGGAAGCCTTTTTTTTATCAATTTTATTTATTATATTAATTCATTATTTTGGGTATTTATTAACAATGATTATGGTCGTTCGTAATTCATTTTTCTCACATTACGTTTTGAAAACATCATTTGTTTACATTTATTTCGTTTTCATTTTTCTTGTTGAAGTTATAAATTAATGCTTTTCTTTCTCTTTACCTAAAAGTCAAATAAAGCAAAAATTTTATTAAAAAGTATGAACATAGGTATTAACCTATGTTCATACGAAATATAAAAATTAAATAAATGTTTTATACCTATTTTGGTCCACTACAATGTAATTATAACGTATTATTTATATGACTATTCAAATCCACCAGGGAATGTTCATGAGCTTTAAGACAAGTCGTCTTTGTTATGATATTGAATGACAGCTTTTTTTACTAAAAAATAATCTAACCTAAGCTTTGTACCTACCTAGGTACCTACGTAATTTTCTTTTTCGTTTAATTTATAATTACTTTTAAATTTTTTTATAAAAATAAAAAAAAATCTTTTATTTTATTTTATTTAATTAATTAAGTTAAATACTTTTTTTTACAGTGTACTATCGTGTCTCGTGTGTCGTGTCTCGTGTGGAATTGACTCTTCGACTAGATTCACCCAATTCGGAATTCGGATGTCAATTTAAAAATCAAAACAAACTATTTGTCACATTTTATAAAATATTGTGAATATAAAATGGTAAACAAAATCATTGTGAATGAAAATTTTTTCAATAGCCTTTCTCAATTGTTTTCTTTGTGATTGTGAATTGTGATACCTATATAATCGGAAAGAAGTTAGCAACTCTTGTTTTTAATTCCAGCAAAGCAATTAATCCATAAATATCGTGTAAAATTCCCTCTGAACAGACTCCGACGCCGACAAGGAAAATACGCCGTGCGCTGACCGCCGCAAACCATTTTTTTGTTCGCCGCCGCAAAACATTTTTTTCGAGATTTCAGTGCGTACGCCTTGCGCCGCATTTTTATATTTTGTATCGGCGTGCTAAAAATTTTTCTAATATTTTTTTGGTTAATTTTCTTTTTTTCGTTTTTTTTTTTTTTTTTTTTCGTTTTTTTTTTTCTTTTTTTTCGTTTTTTTTTTTTTTTTTCGTTTTTTTTTTTTTTTTTTTGCTCTTTCTTTTTTTTTTTTTTTTGCTTTTTTTTTAGCACGCCGGTAACGCCGCACGCCGCTGAGTTTTTTTTCTAAGCGCGTCGCCGCAGCCAAAAACTCGTCGGCGTCGGTGTCTGCCTCTGAATCCTCTGATCGTTTTTTATTAACATAGATTCCGTACAATTTCTTACCTAAGAAAAATTGATGCTACATTTATGGTTAGAACTCATAACCACAGAATACTTAATATAAACAAATATCTAAGAATTTTTTTCCGCCAAAACTTACATTTAGAGTGGTTTGTAGTTTGTACGATTACATATTTATGTAAATACTATACTGTGTAAATACACATTTACAAATATCGAATTTTTTTTATTCAACACATTTACAAGGTTATCGAGTTTGTCCTACTTTTGTTCCTACAAAGGTTGGAGTACCTGATTTTTTTGTAAGAAATTTTCAAAACTTTTTTTAAATGGTTTTATTAATTTTTTTGAAGACACTGAAATAGAAAAGTTAAAAAAAGTTTGGATTTCTACATAGTTTTTTTTTCAACTTTTTACTTTTTGTATTTATTATTTTCTTAAAAAAAATAAGACCGAGTTATTACAAAACAAATATTATAATCAACTAATTTTAAAAAATAAGGACAATATGGAGAACATTCCGCTTACAATATAGGTACCTAGGATTCTTTTAATAATTGTTTGTTCACGTATAATGTATAAGGCATTGTATAAAGAAATATAACTAAAATTGAAAATGGAACAGTCTTAAATTCCATAAAAACATTATAATTAGATTCATATCAACTTCATAATCTGCTTATTTGATTTATAATTATAATAGACCTTTAAAACAAAAAACAAAATTTAAAAGATGATACAATCAATCAAACAATCAAATAAATTTATTTGTATTGTTTCTTTTGACATATAATTTTTACAAGCTTAGATTTAAGAGATTAGATTTAATATATAATATTATATCTTTTCAACTTTAACATTTTAATAATTTAAAAGTGGGTGGATAGTTAGAACAACATAGGAGGGTTAAGACAAAATTTCAAAAACCCTTATGTCAGTTGAGCTTAACTAAATCTTAAAACTAGGTAAAACTTAAAATGATACAATTATTATCTTTTTCATTTGATTAAAAAAAAATGTTTTACATGAGATTCAATTCCCTCAAAAATCAATTAAAAACCTTTTCAAAACTGCACACATTGGCTTCAACATGTTGATTCAGTTTATGTTTTCGTCTAAAAATAAATTATATTTTTCTTTCCAATATAACATGTTTTTTATGTAATTTACATTATAATTTTCATGTTTTATATATGTATTTTTTTATTATCAAAACTTACTTAAATTTTTCTCCACATTTTTTGCATCGAAAATCAACCTCATGGACTTTGTAGATATGTTTTCTTAAATATGTTTTACAACCAAATGATGCGCCACATGCATTGCAAACAAATGGTTTTTCTGAACTGTGCAATGACTGTTGATGCATTATTAGACTACTTCGCGAAGAAAAAGCCTTATTGCAAGTTTCACAGGAAAACTCAGGTGATTTGTGTTGTGATTTAATGTGATAATCCAAATTTTTTTTATATGAAGTTGTAAACCCGCAGTATTCACAAATATGTTGAATTTGACCAGTATGAGTAGATTCGTGTTCAAATATAGTTTTTAGTGCATAAAATTGTTTTCCACAATATCTACATTCGAAGTTTTTTTCTTTTAAATGTACTCTTCGAAAGTGTGCTAAAATTTAAAAACAAAATTATTTTCAGTTAATATTTTTTCAATTCTAAAAAAATAAAAATGGATAGATAGTAAATGAGATTGTTGATTATGAATCCTAAAAAAAATATCAGTTTCAAACATTTTTCTGTTTTTTTTTTTTGCATTTTTGTATCGAAGGTACGAAATAAAATACTTTCCACATAGGTACTATTGATAATTATCAATGTATTAACATTAAATTATTTTGTTTTAGTAACACCTTCAGATAAGAATACAAAAAAAAATTAAACTGATAATCTTATTAGTATTCTTAATCAATGGTAATACTAAAGACTTTAGTAATTATATAAATTGAAAATAAATAATAATTGTAAAAGATTTTTTTTTCTGTACTTATCGATTGTCAATATCACTAACCTTTATATTTGAATCGATCTGAAAAGCATTTTATATCAACTCCTGGGCACTGATTACATTTAAATGGGAATTTCGGATCGCTAGTATGATTTGTTTCAAAATGTATATCATATTCGTTTTGTGTTTGGAAAGATTCATTGCATGTGATGATTTTACAAAAAATTAATTGATCGGAATGATGAATCTTATCATGCGTATATTTCTCTCGATTCGACTTACATTGATGCTCACAAATTGTACATTTAATATTTTTTTTTGATTCTTTAGAGTTTTTTATTCTTAAACAGTTCTTTCTATCATTTGGTACAGATGTTTTTAAATCAAAATCAAACGAACAGTCATTTTTGATCGTTTTTCTTTTGTTTTCACTAATATCATAATCTTCTTGTTTTTCATTATTCAAATTAATTTTAATTCTTTCGAGCGCGTCTTCAACTATAGGTTTATTACTGATTACCTTATCTTCGGAAATATTCCCTTCTTGCTTCATTTTATTCGTAGCATTAAAGTGCATGTCAATGTAATGCAATGAGAATTGATTGAAATTTGTTAAAACTTTTGAACATTTTTGACATTTTATATAAAATGTTAAATTTTCATTACAAAAGTATAAAACAGCACATTTACAACCCCTAAAAATATTAACATCAACGTCACCAATGGAATTATCACATTCGTAAGCAGCGTTATCTTCTGAATTACAGAACTCCTTAAAGAAATAAAAATACTCAAATACATTTATATTAATTTATAAATATATGCACTTATGCAGTGTGCACATACATATTTTTTTTTCTATTGTCTTTGATCAAAAGATTTATAAAAAAAATTGCAAATACCTAGCATGACTTTTAAAACTTTTATTAATAAATTGCTTGCTGTGACAAATTAATGATTTAATATTGGACGATTTTAAGAGAAAGTAAAAAAATATTAAATTATTTAATCATAGGGGAAGTTTATTTACCTCAGGTTCAATTTTTATTTCCTGCTCTTTAGTTTCTATAAATGACTTTTTTGGTAATGCGGCGAATTCAATGGTTGAGTTGCTCGAATTTATTTTATTATCTTTTTTCTTCTTGAAGAATTCACTGTTTTTATCTTTTATTTTTCTCTTTTGTCGACATTTGGCAGAGTTTTCGATTAATTTTCCAATTCGCTTGTTGAAGTCACAAATTTCAAATTCAGAATTATCTTCATAGTTCCTACAAACATCGCTTTTAATATCAATCCAGTACTAAAATCAAATTAAATGCAAATTAATTTTCATTAAAGTATAATTTTATTTTTACTTTTTTCCAGTTAGTCCAAATTTTGATTGGTCCAACCATTTCATTTAAAATTTTTGCTAATTGTTTCCATAAGTTTTGATATCCTCTAGATGTTAAATCAGTCAATTCTTGAGCATCGTTCATAGCAGAGTTCAATTCAATGAATTCTAGCATTGCAATTTTTTGTGCATCGGTTGGTTCTGAATTGGTTGGAATCATATCTTTTTGAATTTTTTTTAAATCTACCTTTGACTTTTCATTCGCCATACCAATCTATTCGTTTTTGGTAGCTAATGGGTTATCCAAGAATTTCTTCAAACAAATATTTAATATAGGTAGGTAGGTAATAATTATTCCTTTTACTTTCTCTATCCGCAAACGCAATTTACACTATACAAAAGTAAAATAATTTGATCAGTTACAATTAGTGTAGAATCAGCTCTCTGGGTCCTGGTCGTTTTAGTAAGTACTATTTATTACTTGTATTATAGTATAATTAATGACAAAAAACTTTTAAAACTGCTGAGCCAGGAACGAAAATATTTTTGTGTTTTTTCTACTGTGTATCGTCCGTCTATAATTTGATATGTTGTACATTTATACTACATACCTACATACATCACGTAAAGGTAAACAAAAAATTTCCTTAAGGGGTTTACCTATAAGCCGAAAAAAATCAAAACAATTTGTATTTCGTTTTTAAATAGTTATAATTGAACTATATTCTTTATCCTCCCAAAAAAAAGAAGCATCATAGCGTCAGTAGCTGTATTTTTTTTAATTGAAGTAAAAATGTATTTAAGTAGAGTAGTTTTTTATCTTTTAAGAATAGGTAGGCAGCATACCCCTTTAGAAAACGGTTTTATTGTGAATAAATTACGCCATCTGTTGACAAAATAAATTTTTGAAGTTTATACTTCTTTGTTGTATCTTCGAATTTTTTTTATTTTGCTAGAGGGTTAAAAATCCATTTTCGAATCTAGTTCGAAAACGCGTGAGTTTTTTTCTCAGAAAAATAAGAATAAGAATACTTATTTTTTTATTATATTTAAGAAACCCAAAATCATATGGACAATATGGTGAGTAGTTTCGCAAAAATTGTACCCGTGGTGGGATTGGGTTCAAACTTTGCAGAAATAAAAAGAAGAAAAAAAAAAATGGCGCAAAATTTTGAGCCGCTAGGTGGCGCTGCTGATGGTGAGTAGTTTCGCAAAAATTGTACCCGCGGTGGGATTGGGATCAAACTTTGCAGAAATATTAAGAAGAAAAAAAAAACACACGAAGCAGTCATAGAACTGCCGACAGAAGTTTATACTTAAAGCTTTAAACTATGAAATAACAATGGCTACAAATAATGGACTGCTTTTGGACTGATTTTTATTTTAATTTACATTTTGACTGAGCAGCCCATCATTTGTAGCCACTGTTATATCATAGTTTAAATCTTGAAGTATAAACTTCTGTAGGCAGTTCTATGACTGCTTCGTGTGTTTTTTTTTCTAGTTTAAGTTGCAGGTTGCAGTTGTGGTAAACGCGAGGTGAACCTCGGTCAAGGTCAGGATTATTTGAAAAATGAAAGGCAGCAGACAATCATACGATTGTGGCCTCCTAAATTTAAATTTCCACTCTGATTTATTCATAAATGTGGACTAGGTATCTGCATCTATAATGTTGAGTGGAAATTACCCAACCATTTAAAATTCATAATAGGTATAAAAGAAAAAAAATTGTTAAACCTCGTACCTATACCTACCTAAGTAATTTATCATTGATTATTTGCATTTAGATTTATGCCTTGAGCACAGCTAATACCGCAAAGCAATTTTGAGCTATCGTAAAAACCGATTTTCTGCGTTATTTCTTATTTATTTTAAATAAGAATTATAAAAAACGCAAGATATTAATTTTATTGATTTTTTGTAAAAAGAATTTCTTAAAATTATTTCATAATTAATTAGAAAACTGAATTTATTTTTTTTTTGCTCCAGAAAGAAATAATTTTTTTGTTTCTTTTTCACAGCGTTTCTTTTGCATCGAAATTTGGTTTTGCTGCATTTTTCTGTCACAATCACATTATAAAAAAAACAAAAGCAGTTGTTTGCAGTTGATTTATTTGCTTTCAGGTAAAATTAGCTGTGAACAGGTTTCCGGAACATTCCTTCAAAAATTGCTTTGCGGCATTAGCTGTGCTCAAGGCATTAAGAATATGTATAAGAATTTACAACAATGTACTTATGTAGGTATTATAACTTTTTTATCATGTTCTAAGTAAAAACTGAAAAACGTACTAGTACCTACATATATGTCTAAATACATGTCTTCATTTTCTATTTTTGCTTCAAAAATCTACATAAAATTATTTTGCTGTCTGAAAATTTTCTTAAAATAATAAAAACGTTTACAAAACATTTTCAACTGTGTATTTTGTTTTCAAAATTTTTAACACACAATTAATTTAACAATTCAATCGAACCATTTCACATTATTTTTTTAATTTGTATTTTTTGTATGGAATAAATTTCACTTATTTATAAATTTTATTTCTTTTCAATGTTCTTATTTCACAAATTAGAGCAAACATTTGCTTCAATATGTTGTTTTAATTTATTCTTGCGCCTAAAAATATAAATTTTTAGTGATTCAAATTTCATTGCTTAACATAAGAAATCTAATATGAAAAAAAATAAAATGGAAGTTCAACTAAATATTTAGAGTAATAAAATACCTACCAAAATTTTTTTCCACACTGAGTGCAACGATAATCAACTTCATGCTGGTTGTAAATGTGTTTTTTCAAATAAGTTTTACAACCAAATGCTGCACCACATATACTGCAAACAAATGGTTTTTCAGTTGTGTGAATTGATTTTTGATGTTTTATTAAACTGCTTTTTAATGCAAAACTCTTATTACAAGTTTCACATAAAAATTCAGGAGGCTTATGAAGAGTTTTTATGTGTTTCAATAAATTTTGTTTATAAATTGTTGTATACCCGCAGTAATCGCAAATTTGTTGATTTAAACCAGTATGGGTAGATTCATGCTCAAAAGTTTCCTTACGATCAAAATATTGTTTTCCACAATGTCTACATTCGTAATTCTTTTCTTTCAAATGAATTCTTTGAATATGAGCTGAAATTTAAAATCAATATTATTTCTTAAAGTTACATTGAATGCATTACAATTTAAAAAACAAAAAATCAAAAATGTAAAATAAAAAATTTCTACTTCGCTTAACCCTGAACAATACAAAGATTCTTAAAATTACATACTTTCTTTTAACAAAAAATAAATATCAATACTTATTTCAGCAGTCATATTTTATTCATTCATTTTTTATCCCAAGGTACCTTATTAATATGTAATAGAATTATTGTAATTTTAGTTAGCTTAAATAATTTTGTATTCAGTTCTGACCTGTTAATTTATCTCGACTTGAGAAACATTTGACATCAATTCCAATGCAATGAGGGCATTTATATGGGAATTTCGGATTGCTAGTATGATTTGATTCTAAATGCCTGTCATATTCATCTTGTGTCCGAAAAGTATCTATGCATGATCTGATTTTACAAAAATGCAATTCATCAGAATGATAAATTTTATCATGCATATATTTTTGACGAAAAGACATGCATTGTCGCTCACAAATTGTGCATTTAATACTTTTTTTGGTTTTTTTAACAATTTTTTTAAGCTTTTTGAAATCTTCATTTTGACGCGGAAGAGATTGTTCAACATTAAAATCATTAACAGAATAATCGGATCCTTTACTATCAGGATTTGTTTTTTCATTGCACTCACTGATAACGTTATCTTCTACTTTAATTATGACATCAATATTATCTTCTTTTGTTTGAATATTATTACTTTCAATAATTTTACTAATTGGGAGGACTTCTGAATTATATTGTTCGTTACTTATTATATTTGAGGCAGAAAAGTGTATATCGATATAATGCATTGAGAATTGACTAAAATTTGTAAAAACTTCTGAACATTTATCACATTGAATATGGAATGTTCGATTTTTACTATGAAAATATAAAACTGCGCATTTACTGGTCATAAGAAAATTATCATCATCTTCATTTTCAGGTTTAATGACAAAACAGTCACTATATTCCTCGGAAAGACATAGATGTTCGTTCTAAAAAAGATAAGTTAGTGAAGATTAGTATAAACTGGAAATAAAGCACGAATAACCATAAATAAAATTGAGAAATAAAAACTTTAAATGAATTTCTTTAATTAAAATTTTAAATTGTAATTATTTAATGCCAAACTCTCAATCCAATTTTGGCATAGAATTTATCCAATCTTAAATTGTTCTTTATTTACCTGAACTTTATTTGTTAAGCTTTCAAATTTTGATATTGGTTTATTTTCTTTGCATTTTTTTTTTATATCAGTTTTCATGCGATTCCAGATCTAAAAAGATCTAAATAAATATTTTTTTTATTATGTTCTGATATTGAAATACCTTTTTCCATTGATACATTGTTTTTTCTGAAACTTCTTCAATAGAATTCAACTTTACAGTTAATATTTGCCATAATTTTTCACATTCTTCATTAGTGAAGTTTCCTGATAACTTTCCAATTCCTAATTTGGGATTTTCTTTCATAAATTTTGCAAACAATATTTTTTGTTCTGCAGAAATAGTTAAATTCTCACTATCGTTAGGAATTTTAACTGTATTCTTTTTTAAATCATTTAAACTTATATTAGGTATTTTATATTCAGATGGTAAATTGAAAACATCATTTTCTAATTTCGAATCCTCCGCAAGACATAATATCTTCTTATCAATTTCAGATAATTCCTTAACGAATTTAATTTTTTTTTTCACTTCATATTTAATATCATTCCAGGCCTTGTAAAAAATTTAAGAAAAGTTGAATGACATTTGGCCCCTAAATAAATACATTTGTAAAATTTTTATTATTGAATATACCTTTCGCCATTGATACCATTCTTTTTTAGTTCCATCTTCGATTAAATTAAGATGACACGCAGCATATTCCCATAATAATCGGGCATCGTCTTTTGTCAAACAATCATCGTAAGCTCCAAGCCTTAATTGTTTTCTTTCTTTCATAAATTCAGTAAGCATTTCTTTTTGCGTTTTTGACATAACTCTTCTAGAATTTTTAACTAAATCATTTCGGATAGCTATTGTCGATTTTTTTAGAGTACGCATCTTTTCTCGACTGTTTTTAACAATTTTATTTTTTTCACTATTTTCAACTATATTCTCCATCCGCATTTTTGAATATGTACTAAAAGTTGAATGTTCGGTTAAATTTTCAATAAAATTTTTCACTCTTTCTTCGGTTTCGGTCAATTTAGAAATTTGATTTGATTCTTGCTTAAGACGAACACCTTTTTTAATGTCAATCCAGCACTAAAATTAGATATTTTTTGTATGAAAATTGGATTATTGAATTTTAACATATTTTATAGCTAGGTATGTACCTAGATAATTTTTTTTTTAACTTACTCTTTTCCACTTTTTCCAAACTTTGTTTGATCCATTCATTTTATTTAATTGATTGGCCAGTTTTTTCCATAAACTTTGGTGCTCTTGAATAGTTAAATCAGTTGATTGCTGAGAATTGTTCATGAGAGTATTTTGTTCAATAAATTTGATCATTGCCTGTTTCTGTGCCTCTGTTGGTTTGGAACTCTTTATGTTCACATCATCATTTCCTTGATCTTGATTTTGGTCAGCCATTTCTATTCCTTGTATATAAGTTCTGTTTGTGCTATTTTGGATTCAGATAATCTATGTAGGTAGGTACAAATTATATTGTCATAAATCACGAACTTCTTAAAATAACTCGAAAAAATAACAAGTAGGTAGGTATGAGTAAATTAGAGTTTCTTTTGTAATAAAATTAAAAAGAACAAGAGGTTGCACAAGAGGTTGTAGGCCACTTTTGCAATCATGCGATCAAATTTTTTCCCCCATGTTTCAGATTGGCTACAGGGTCAATGAAATCGTAAGCGTAAGAGCTTAGGTCGCGTACGAACATCAGACTAGTCTATCGCATAGGACATTCGAGAAGGCTTTAGATCACGTAGCAGTAGCAGTAAAAAAGTTTTTGAAGGGACTACAAATCCATATAATTAAGAATCATCATCAACATTTTTTAGTAATGAGGAATCAAAATTGATATTCATATTGTAGGTAGGTATGTAAAGTTTTTTTTACTTCAATACTAAATAGGCCTCATATGTATTTTACCATTTATTTTGCAAAAATTCAATCGGAATCCGGAAGAAACGTGAAGGACGTGCACCGAGTCCTGGAATATAGGTAGATTTGTACCTTCCTATGTGACACAAAAACAAACCAATCAAATTTTGTTGAGCATCTATTTGAACTTAATTTTTGGCTCTGACAATAAATAAATTAACTATTTATCTTTGTACTTCTTCTTCTGGGTTTTGATGTCGATGAATTTTTAGATCTGAGGAGTATGGCAAATGGCAAGTATTAAATTAAGTAGATACGTCTTTTTAGATACAAAGACCAGGGTTGCCAACCCTTTCAAATGTTTCCCCCTAAAAAAATAAAATTTCCCCCTAAAAAACCCCTAAATTTTTTTTTATAGATATTATAACAGCTATTCTTATATACCTATGAGGATTTCAAATAGATGCTTGAAGAAAAATATATAACGCACATCGTAAATTATATAAATAATAAAATTATTTATTTATAATAAAATTAGCAAATAAGGTATCTTATGAAATGCAATCAAAAATATTACAAATGTCATCTAAATCTTCGCTTTTAAGATCATACATCATACCCCTAAAAAAACCCCTGAAACAAATTACCCCCTAAAAATCCCTCTGTCAACTAAAAAAACCCCTAAATCTAGGGGGAAAACCCCTAAGTTGGTAACGCTGACAAAGACGACGACGCATTCATTTTTTTTATCGCTGCGCCTCAATTCTAATTTTTTGTAAATGCGGCTTTAAAAAAAAAATGTTTGTCGCTGCACTTCGCTCATAAACGGCTTATTAACTAAAATTTTGTTTATTATATGGGCGAAGTTATACAATTTTTACTCCAAAAGAGTTATACATTAAATCGCATGCGACAAATTTAAAAAAATGTATGTATATATTATTTTTTTAATTTTTTTAACTTTTAAACCATTTTTATCGCTTCAAATCAATAGAATTAATTAAAAGATGAATTTTTGATAAAACGGCACCTAAAAACTAATACTTTGGTGATAAAAAGTTAATTTTTTTTAGTATAAAATTGTAACATATAAACTTTCAATTGCACTTGCCCTTACAGACTTACATTGATTTACCATCGATGCCACTTTGCATAAAGTTTGACTAAGGTTCAACCTACATTTCTCCATCGATGGTATTTTCCATGGATCCGTCAGAATAATATTTTTTTTTGAAGAAAAACATGAATTTCCCAAAACAAATTCCACTGACCAACCGTATTTTTATAGCACATCATTTATTTATATTATATTATATATCTATATTATCATATTGTAGTTGTATATATGTATATTTAGGTACATTATAAATGTATCCACAACCTACATTTGGAAATGAGATTTTTGAAATATGTATAATACGCACTCAAATAAATAAAGAATTCTAATAGTAATAGAATTTTACCATCATTTATGTCTTAAAACTAAAAAAAAAAAATTATAAGAAATTTATATTTAACAATTTTTTTTCAATCACTTTTACTTTTTATTTCCTTTATATTTTTATTTTCTTTTTTTTTTTCTATATATATAAATAAAACATTTTTCTTTTGTATCATTTGAATGGACTAACTTATAAAATAAACAAAAAAATAATAATAAAATATTTTCCTAGTCTTAAATTATAAAACGTTTTTATAACATAATTTTTTTCTAATAATATAATCTTTACTATCCTAGATATACTGAATTTCTCATTACGAAAGCCATTGCACACAAATATTCAAATCCAAGTGTTCAGTCAATTTGTTTTTTCGACTAAAAAATAAAATAACAAAATTAGTTCTACCTTAATTTCTTGAGGTTAATTTTTTTTTTTAACGAAACGAACGTTAAAAATCGATCAGTCAACAGGAATGGTTAGATCTAAAATATTTTTAGGTACATATAATTATTTGAATGAAGATATAAAGTTTTTGAAGCTCGTAAATAATAATTAATAAATAAAAAAAATTTAGAAAAATAGAGTTAATAAAAGAAACAAAAAAAATAAATAAAGACAAAAAAAGAAAAATTTAAAAAATGTATTCACATTTATTAACTCCTAACTACATAAACTTGATAGGACTCAGGACATTATTTTTATTCCAGGAAATTACTTAAAAATAAGTACTCACTTAAAAGATGATCCACACTTTTCACAACGATAATTAATTTCATGTTTCTTGTAAGTATGTTTCCTAAGGTACTCCTTACAACCAAATGCAGCTCCGCACACATTACAAATGAATGGCTTTTCTTTACTATGCACAGATTTTTGATGTTTTGTTAAATTGCTTCGCAGAGCAAATGATTTATTACATATTTCACATAAAAATTCATGTGGTTTATGTTTAATTTTTATGTGACTCAACAAATTATGTTTATAAATTGTTGTATAACCACAATAATCACAAATTTGATGTTGACCAGTATGAGATGATTCGTGTTCGAATGTTTCTTTCCGATCAAAAAACTGTTTACCACAATGACGACATTCGAAATTTTTTTCCTTGAAATGAATTCGTTGAATGTGTCTTGTGAATTGATCCTTATTTGGAAACATTTTTGTGTCTAAACCAAAGCATTGAGGACATTTATATGGCAGCTTTGGATTATCTGTATGATTTCTATCAAAATGTAAATTAAATTCTTCCTCAGTTAAAAACGTTTCAAAACACGATGAAATTTTACAAAAAAATAATTGTTCAGAATGATAAATTTTCTCATGGGTATAACGTTGCCTATTTGAAACACTATGACGATCACAGATTTTACATTGAACAACGAATTCCGTGTACTGATGAGTATTTTCAACGCGTTTAATTTCAGCTAACACATCTTTTTTTGAACTATTCTGGAATGGCTCAATTTCTTCATCAAGACTATCGGAGAATCCTTTCGTATCTTCTTTTTTTTCGATGACGTTTTTTAATATGATTTCATTATCTTTAATTACATCATGAATTGCTACGTAATTTATACAGGGTTTTATTTCATCAGAAATATCGTCATCTTCGCCACATTCTATAAAAAAAATGTCCATACTGTAATAACAATCAATAAATTAAGTACTTAATACATATACGCTTATCAATATAAATCCGCAATTGTAAATAAAAAGTAGTTCTTTTTTTAATTATTAAAAATTAATATTAATTAATGTTAATTTAACAAGCAAGTCAAGAGAAAAAAAAAATGAATTTTACACATACAAGAGGTATGGAATTAATTTTATTTTCCTTACAAAGACGGTTCTGGGAAATAATAATTTGAATGTATTTTATTAAAATTTTTCATAAATAAAATAATTTATTATATTCGTCAGGGAATCATCTGATAGAAAAAATTATATCTGTTTTTTACACTCTATTAACAATATCGTCATCAATCACCTAAAAAATCATTTTTTCTATTTATATTTTCATTGCTTTTTGCTAAAGTTAAAAATCTAGCTTGTGTCACCGAAACAAGCTTTCATTTTCGAAATATATTATTTAAAAACAAAATGTACCAATTATAATCTCGTCGTAGCTAGCAGCAAAAGTGTCCATTTCATCAGGTTTACAATAAGAGTCTGATTCCATTTGAATATTCATTAATATTTCTTCACTGAATAAATCACTTTTGTCATCACTTTTGAAATCATTATTTTGAAGGAGGATAGTATTTTCGGGTTCATTTTCTATCTTTAAAGATTGTTGAAAATCTTTGTTGTCAGTAGAATTTGAAGAAATTGGACGAGTTGATATTATCATTGAGCTTTTCATATTATGGTTTAAATAATGTTCAGTCATAAAATGAATTGAAAATTGTTGGTACTGGATAAAAACTTCTCCACATTTTTGGCATTTAATATAAAACGTTTGATTTTCGTTATAAAAATATAAAACTGCACATTTATTTGCCAAAATGAAATTATCATCATCTTCATCATCCTCGAAATCACTCAAATCATTGATGTCGAAATCATTGATTGAAGGCATTTGAACACTTCCAGATTTCAATTCAAATTTAGTTTCCTAAAAAACACAACCCATAAAAACAAAGTTTTTGATATAAATCCTTTATATGCGAGGCAATTGATATGAAGTTCATATAAAGGTGTGTGTGTGTGACAAAACGATGTTCCAAATTTGGATACCGGGAAGTGGGTCAATTTTGACTTTCTAAGTTTGTGGAAACGGGGTGAAGTTAGTATAAAGGATTTAATTAATAAAGGTGTGTGTGTGTGTGTGCGAATATGTCGATGCCAAAGTGCATTGTCATCGACGACAAAGCAATATGCAAAATTTCAGCTCGATTGGATACCGGGAAGTGGGTCAATTTTGACTTTCTAAGTTTGTGGAAACGGCCGTGAAGTTAATATAGAATTTAAATGATAAAGGTGTGTGAGTGTGAATGTGTCGATGCCAAAGTGAATTGTCATCAAGGACAAAGCGGTGTGCTTAATTTCAGCTCGATTGGATACCGGGAAGTGGGTCAATTTTGACTTTCTAAGTTTGCGGACCCGGTCTTGAAATGAACATAAAGGTGAATATGTCGATGCCAAAGTCCATTGTCATCGACGACAAAGCGATGTGCAAAATTTCAGCTCGATTGGATACCGGGAAGTGGGTCAATTTTGACTTTCTAAGTTTGTGGAAAAGTGAAGTTAATACAAAGGATTTAAAAAAAGACAAATCACTTAGTTCAATTTGTACGGCTTGGAAGTTTATCCTAGATAAGATCGCTAAAGTAAGTACTTCAACATTTAAAGATTCTTAAAATTCAATAATATGAAGAAACTTTTTTTTATATTATAGTTATGTATCTCTAGAAAATTTATTTCTGATTGTAATAAATTAGTCATGGATGAAAGAACTAGTAATTTTCAATTAATAGTAAGAAATTATTTTTTATTTAGTAGGGGCCTCACAACAGTCAATTGATAACAAACAAAAAAAACTTTATTTACTTACCAACGTTATCTCCTTTTTGATTATTTTAAATACAATTTTTTCATAATCTGATAACAATTTACGATTTTCATGTTTTTTTTTAACTTCTTTCTTGATATCATTCCAACACTAAAACATTATTAATTAGTATAAATTTGATTATAAGGTTATTTAACGAAAAAAAAAAAAAAAAAACTTTGGAATATGGCAAAATCTTATTCAAACACATTACAAGAACTATTACGATTTGCAGTCGAAAATACAAAAAATGAAGATGTTCCGGAAAATCCTAGAAATATCCAACCCATGGATCCAGAAAGAAGAGAATTTTTAGAAAAAATGTTTAAATCAATGACAATTGATTTCAATGCTGAACTAAAAAAATATATTGCAACTATTGAGTGTCCTACTTCTTCATTAGAAAAAAAAATTAATGCTTTAAAATCGATTAAAGAACTAGTTTGTGACCTAGATATAGCAAATAATTTTTTAAAAATTGGTGGAGCTAAAGTTTGTTTGATTTGTTTACAATCTGATGATGATAGAATTAGAGCAACTATCGCTGAAATAATAGCAGAAATAGCACAAAATAATCCTTATGGTCAAGAAAATTTAACTGATGCAAATGTCATGCAAGAATTAATAAAATATATTGGCAAATACGAAGATTCTGATGTTATTCTACAAGGAATATTTGCTGTTTCCTGTTTGATTCGTAACTATGAACCAGCGTTGAAAATTTTTATTCAACTAAATGGATTACACTTTTTAATGTTATGTTTAAAGACTAATGATGACCGAACACTGAAGAGAGTAACATTTTTGATTTCTATTTTGTGTTCAGATTATTCGTATGCACGAGATGGACTTATTAAAATTGGAATAACCAAAGAATTAGGAAGCTTAATTGAGCCATCAATTAAATATAGTGCACAATTAGAAAGTATGCTTTCAGCTTTAGTGGATTTAGTCAACAATGATGAAAAAGGGAAGCAAAAATTGAAAACAATGCAATTAAGCAAAAAACTTGAAAAAATTATTGAATTACAAGCGGTGCAACCTGGCTGCGAGGATACAATTGAATTTTGCAAGAAATTAATAAAATTTATTGAATAATTTTCTAATTTTTTTAAATTATTCTCTATATGTAAAATCGTAATAGAAACAAAAATTGTAATATCAAAAACATTATTCAAAATTTGAGTTCAGTCCATTGAGCATTAGAAGTAAAAATAAATAAAAGATACACTACTAAATAAAATATAATGTACCTTCCGCCATTGCTCGAAATTTTTGTCAGCACCTTTTTCTACAGAATTTAACTTTAATGCTAATAATTGCCATAATTTTTTGCCATCTCGTTTTGAGAAATCTTTATCAAATGATCCAGTCGCCAATTTTGGATATTTCCTCAGGAACTTAATCAATGTTCTTTTCTGTTCTTTGGAAACATTTAGTGATCTCTTTAAAGATTTCGCATCAACACTACCAAAATCTTGATGGTCTTGCAAGATTTTATTATTATCTACATTACTTGATCGTTGGGAAATATTTATTTGCTTCAAATCATCCAAACTAACATATGGTATTTTATATTGCAGTGGTAAATCAGAATTACTCTCCGGTATAACACTATCTTCTGATAAACTAAGTAATAAATTATCCAAATAAGAGAGTTCTTTACCAGCTTTCAATTTATTTTTTGCTTCATGCTTAACATCATGCCAACACTAAAAATTTTTGACTTTTAATAGTTTATGACAAAAATTTTAAATAATAAGTAATTTAAAACGTTTTTATTGTTTTACCTTCCGCCACTGAAACCATTCTTTCTTTACACCGTCTTCAACGGAGTTCAAATGCACAGCTATATATTGCCACAATAAAGTGGCATCATCTTTTGTAAAAGAAGCGTCATAAGAACCATGTCTTAATTTTTTTTTATCTTTCATAAAATCAGTTAACATCTCTTTTTGAATTCGTGACATACTTGGTCCTCTTTTTGATTTTTTACTATAGCATTCGTCAACTACAGATTGTTCCAATTTTAGCATATCTCCTTCTTTTCGTATTTTTCGATCTTCATCCGTTCTTATAATTTTCAATAAGTTATCTTCTGATGATTCTTTGTTTTCAACATTAAATTCTCTGATCAACTTTTTTACACGTTCTTCAAATTCTGGTAATTTGTATTCGGGATTGGCTTCATGTTTACGGCGGACATCTTTTTTAATGTCTCTCCAACACTAAAATAAAAGTAAATTTAAATTTTAAAAAGAAATATAATTTATCCAATAATATGCAGCTTCAGGCAAATCAGAGAAAAAAATATGCGTTTTTCCAAACTAGATATATCGTATATCTTCCACTCGACTTATATTTTATACCCGACTGGAATAATTTTTAAAGGAAACAGATATCTTTGTAAGACCTTAAAATTATGTATACTTAATTTCTTCCTTTCTTTTAGGAATTATTTTAAAATCTCTATTCTCAAATTAAATATTTCGGTACCACTATTAAATCATTAAGTCATTTGATTAATAAAACTAATACTTAATATCATTAAATAAAAATTAAATAAATGTCTTGAAAATATTTCGCTTTTATTAAATTAATAAATTTTACACATTCTTTTTAACAATAATTAAAAAAATTTATTTGTATTCAATTAACGCATGAACTTTAGATTGCAATCGCTTACGTCCATTCAGGTCACATAATTCCATGATAACAAAGGATTCTACAATATTACCACCACTTTTCTTAATTAAAATTTCTGCTGCTGCCAAAGACCCCCCAGTAGCTAACAAATCATCAATTATCAATACCTTTTGGCCAGATTTAATTGACGATTTTTGCATTTCGAATATATCCTGAAAGATTTTAATTGAAACCATTAGTAAACAATTGTTTTCAATTGTTAAGTACCTATATGATTTTGTTAATAAGTATATACCTATTAAAATTAAGTTGCCTGACATTACAGATCTTATTAAGATTAGGGACATAATTTTTTTTTTATATAACTCGCAAAAGAACATGGACTTGATAAAGTTCAGATTTTTTTTAATTTTTTTTATCCTATCAAAAATATTTTTCAGTTACCGATCCATATTCTAGTTTGTATTCAACAGATAAACATTCTCCTGGTAATTTTCCTTTTTTACGAATTGGCACACATGATATTCCCAATTCAGATGCAATCAAAAAACTAAATAAAAATCCTCTTGAATCTAAACCGACTACAACATCAATGTCTGGGCATGTATTTTTGACATGATTTATAATTAGATCCTTGAGAGCTACACATACATCACCATGACTTAAAGCACTAAAAATATCTCTAAAAAAAACAAAAATGGGGCAAAATGATAAAAAATATTGTTCAATTAATTCTTAAAATAATATATTCTTACTTGAATTCGACACCAGGCTTTGGAAAATTAGGAAATATTCCAATATGTTTTTTTACTAATTCTAATTTGTCATGGTCATTCATAATTATGCATACAATTTTTTGCTATATTTTTTCGTTTGAACTTTTGTTTTTATATTTGGAATGTTAGTGAAGTTCTCGGTGAAGTAATAGTATTAAAAAATAAATTTTTATATTTTATCTTTTATTTTATTCACTTAATTTTAACTTATCAAAATAAAAAACATAAAATCATGGAAAATGAAAATATTGAAGAGGTGATTAAAATTTAAGATTATAAATAAATTTTTAAGAATTATATATGCTAAGTAAACAATTATTGATCACTTATGTAAATTTAATGTACTTAAATATGTATATGTATTTTAAAAAAAATTAGAAATATAAAAGTCCCAAAAGATAACACAGTAAAATACCAACTTGTTAAAAGATGTCGCTTCTGCAACAAACACTTTTTGTCTATAGGGAAATTTTGTTGGTTGACAAATGTAAAAATGAAAAATGTTTAAGTTAACTTAGTTCACCACAACTACTTGTAATGATCAGATTAAATACTGGAAATAAATATTCAAAATATTGTTCAATTAAATTATCTTTTTTATTGGCTAAGATAATCCAAATTCAACAGGTTATGGGCCCAGCTCAATAAAAGAAAGGTAATTTTAATTGTGAAAAAGAAGCAATTGATGATTTTGAGAAGAAAAAAAAATAAAAAATAAGGAAAAGTTGATGCGGTAAAGCATTGTTGAATTCAAGAAGAAACGGTTGATGCGGTAAAGCATTTCAAATTCAAAAGAAGAAAATTTGGTGCGGTAAAGCATTTTTATATAACATAACCTCAACTTAAATATTTTATAAAAAATGGACAAGACTCTAATAAATCAGTCCGGAAATTTGAAACTGGAAGGAAATTCAAATTGGACTTCCTGGAAATTCCAGGTTAAAGTAATTTTGAAGGCTTTGGAAGTTTATGGAGTTGTAAGTGGTGATATTATAAAAACAGAGGAAGACGGAGCTGAGAAAACAAATTGGTTAAAAAATGACGCCAAGGCTCAGAGTATTATGGTCACCAGATTATCAGATAAGGTTATGTTGCAAGTATTAACATGTGATTCAGCGAAGTCAATATGGGAAAAACTTCATGTTATTTATGAGCAGTCATCAGAAAATTCATTGCATTTGTTACATCAGAAATTTTTCAGTTTTCAGTATTCAAATAACGATGACATCGCAACTTTTTTAGCAAAAATCGAAGAGACGGTGTGCCAAATAAAACAAATTGGAGGAGAAATTTCAGACAAAATGGTTATGACCAAAATATTAACATCACTTCCTGAAAATTTTAAATATTTTGTATCGGCATGGGATTCGGTGTCAAGTGAAAAACAAACAGTATCAGAATTGACAGCCAGATTATTCATCGAAGAACAAAGAGCAAATAGTAAACAGGAAGTTACAGCATTAACATCTGCAAAGAAGACTGAAGGAAGAAAATGTTTTAAGTGTGGAAAAGTTGGACACTTGAAAAAGGACTGTAAGGTAAAATTATCAAATAATACTAATAAAATATCTTGTACAAATTGTAGAAAAAATGGGCATGTGTTAAAAGATTGTTGGTTTTTAAAAAAGGAAAACCCAAATAATGAAGAAAAAAAAGAAGACAAATCTCAAGAAAATAAAAGTACTAGTAATGCCTTTTCAGTGTCGGTACGAGCATTTATTTCTGGAAATAAAAGTGATGATTGGATTGTAGATAGTGGTGCAACCGATCACATGTGTGGTAACATAAATATTTTCGATGAATACAAAGCACTCGATAAATATAAAAACGTGTTAATTGGTGACGGATCAAACATTCAAGCGGTTGGAATAGGCACAATTAATTTGGAAGCATATAATGGAATAAATTGGATTGAAACATCGATTAATAATGTATTATTCGTTCCCAAAATAACAGCCAATTTATTTTCTGTTGGTGCAGCATTGACAAAAGGATATACAGTTAATATGAATGATAAACAATGCGATTTTATGAAGAATAACGAGGTATGTGCTATTGCCAAGAAAATTAATAAAATATATGTTATGAGTTTTAGGTATAATGAAAGTCAGATATGTGCCAATGTTGGTCAACAAAGTACGTCATTGAAAGAATGGCATGTTAGAATGGCACATCAAAATATTGACCAAATAAAAAATATATTAAACAGAAACAAAATAAATTACAAAAAAGAAAATTTTGATGGAAAATGCATAAATTGCATAAGTGGTAAGCAGCATAGATTCAGTTATCCGACAAAAGGGTCGAGAGCTTCGAAACCAGGACAAATAATACATGTAGATCTAAATGGCCCAATGGAAGCTGTTTCTTTGGGTGGTTCAAAATATTTTTTAATATTGAAAGATGATTTTTCCAAGTTTAGGACAGTTTATTTTTTGAAATCTAAAGATGAAGCTAAAAACAAAATTCACGAGTTCATCCAAAGAGTTAAAATCAACCCAGGATACCAAATTGAAATTATAAGATCGGACAACGGAACTGAAATTATTAACAGTGATATTAAAAAATTATTTATCGATAATGGTATACAACATCAAACCAGTGTAACTTATAGTCCTCAGCAAAACGGATGTATAGAAAGGGAAATGAGAACCATTGTAGAGGCGGCGAGAACAATGTTACTGGAAAATAATTTTGACAAAAATCTATGGGCTGAAGCGGTAAATACTGCAGTTTACGTAATTAATAGAAGTGGTACCAGCAGAATAAAAGATAAAACACCCTACGAAATTTGGTACAATACAGAAATATTTGATATCAATAAGTTACAAAAATTTGGTACTAGAGTAGGAGTGCACATTCCTGAACAAAATAGATTAAAATGGGATTCAAAGTCAGAATTTGGAATTTTTGTTGGATATGCAGAAAACTCAAAAGCATACAGAATATATGTTCCAAATGAAAATGAAATAATAATTAAAAGAGACGTAATATTTATTAATGATTCCAATGACAAAAATACAAATCCAATTCCGTCAAACAATGAAATTATTGATGAAATTGATACATCAGAGAACGAAATAACAGATGAATTCGATGAACCTGAATCTGAAAATAATGTAGATGATGAAATAGAAAATACAAATTCTGAAGAAAATGATAATCAAAACAAATCAAATAAAAGATCAAAACGACCACCAACTTGGCTAGGAGATTATGAAACAAATTTTTCATGTGAGTGTGAAGAGTCATTAACTTATCAAGAAGTAACAGAAGGTGAAGAAAAAGAAAATTGGTTAAAAGCGATTGAAACAGAACTTAACACATTAAAAGAAAATAACACATGGACTGAAGTTTCAGAAAATGTTGATGACTCAGATATTATAACAAGTAAGTGGGTATTCAAAATTAAAGAAGGCTTAAATGGACAAAAACAATATAAAGCGAGATTGGTTGCAAGAGGATTTCAACAAACAGATATAGATCAATTAATATATGCACCAGTTGCTAGAATTACAACATTTCGACTTTTTATGGCTATAGCAAACAAAATGAAACTACCGGTTCTTCAATTAGATGTCACTGGAGCATTTTTATATGGAGACATTAAAGAGAAGGTTTTCATGAAACTACCAGATGGGACAATTTGCAAATTAAATCGATCAATATATGGTCTCAAAAAATCTCCAAAATATTGGAATGAAAAATTTAATGATTTTATGTTAAAAGAAAATTTTGATCGATCTGAAAATGATTTATGTTTATATACTAGGAAAACAAATGATAATTTACTATACTTATTAATTTATGTAGACGATCTATTAATTTTTGGTACTAACTCTAAAGAAGTAACAAATTTCAAAATTTTACTAAATAATTATTTTAAAATTAAAGATTTAGGTTTAGCAAAAAACTATTTAGGAATCAGTATAAAGCAAGACTTAGAAAACGGAATAACAATAATTAATCAAAAAAATTATTTGGAAAACATTTTGAAAAAATATGGTATGTCAGATTGTAAGCCTATAGACACACCAATAGATCAAAATTTTAATTTCGAAATTTTAATTAAAGAAAAATCAGAAAGTATATATATCGAAAAGAAATGTAGACAATTAATAGGAAGCTTGCTTTATGCTGTTTCTGGAACTAGACCAGACTTATGTGTATCAGTAATTTTTTTGAGTAGATATCAGCATTGTGCTAGTATTGCATTATTCAAAGCGCTTAAAAGAATCTTACGTTATATTAAAAATACTTTGAATGTATCTCTTATTTATAAATGCAATAATGATTCAAATTTAACTGCATACGTTGACTCTGACTGGGCTGGTGATGTTAGAGATCGGAAATCAACATCGGGTTTTATTTTAAAATTTTCCGGGTGTGTGTTATCATGGTATTCTAGAAAACAACTTAATGTTTCGTTGTCTTCTACCGAGGCAGAATACGTAGCTTTGAGTGTTGCAATATCAGAAGCACGTTGGATTAAAAAGTTATTATTAGATTTTAACTTTGATTACAAAGAACCTATTTTAATATTTGAGGATAATCAGTCTGTAATTAGGATTGCTGAAAATAATGAAAATATTAAAAGACTGAAACACATTGATATTAAATATCATTATATTTTGGAAAATGTAAAAAATAAAATTGTGAAATTAGAATATATTAAAACTACAGATAACATTGCTGATATCTTCACAAAACCTTTAGGTAAATTAATGTTCACAAATCTAAGAAATCAAATGTTGGAAAATTAATAAATTAATATTAAATATTATAGTCAGATAAAGTATTTGTTGAAGGGGAGTGTTAAAAGATGTCGCTTCTGCAACAAACACTTTTTGTCTATAGGGAAATTTTGTTGGTTGACAAATGTAAAAATGAAAAATGTTTAAGTTAACTTAGTTCACCACAACTACTTGTAATGATCAGATTAAATACTGGAAATAAATATTCAAAATATTGTTCAATTAAATTATCTTTTTTATTGGCTAAGATAATCCAAATTCAACACAACTTTATCTAAAAATTGAAATTCGTGGATTATGGAAGCGTTTTAGAATATTCAGGTTCTAAAAAAAACTCAATGGAGAATGTAAATCGAGCTAGATTGTTTAAATATATTTTTAGAGGCATAGAATAAATGACGTAAGTTTAGAGGTTCATTAAATTCAAAAATTGACAAAGATTTACAATACAATTAACTGAAGTTTTAAAATTATTTAAAAACAATTATTAAGGTCATATGTTTTTTTGAATTAAATCAGATTTTCTTGTTTGTAGAGTAAGTACCACTTTCGAAAACTACTGCGAATTACATACTTTCACTTTTAATTTTAGATTTAATGCACTGTGAATTATCCAGACATTGTATTGATTTTCACCTTACACTATTTAATTGTTTATGGAAAATGTGAAGTATGTGTTCTCTTATATTGAAATGTTTATTCAAGTCAAGAGAGAAAATTGCAACCAAACATAAACATGAAGTAAATCAAAACAAAACGATTTTTGTTTTTATAATCTTATACTAAGTTATTAAATTAATTAAAAATTCTAAATTTAAGATGTATTTATGATGAGCTTCTTGAAGGCTTTGTTTTCATTTTTGTTATATAATTTTCAATTGCAAGATTTTAAAGTAGATATTATTATTTTTAAGAATTTATTCTGATATAACTATTTACTTACCAGTTTCCGCTGTTTAATAATTTGAAAGTAAACTGCGAGAATATCGATTTTCTCAATTAGGTATTACTTAATTAATTTAAATTAATTTCAGACGTCATAAAATATTTTCGTCTTTTAAGCAGTTGTTTGTTAAATTATTGTGTAAATTCATAAAATATTTTTAAGTAAATCTTTTCACAATAAATTTGGATCTTTGAAGTTATCTAATGTAAATTCCTTCCTTTTAGATAAATTTCATTCAAATTAATAAAGTAATAACTAAGCTATACTTCGTGTAAAATATTTTTACTGTTAATAATCCTAGTTGCAATAGCGCCACAAAACAGTTAGTAATATTCTTGTTTTACGTATAGGCATATCCGAAACATTACAACTTGGTATCGAATAGACATTTTACATTTGTTCTGCGAACAAATAGAATAAACTATAACGGCCGGCCGCATTAGGAAAGTAGGTAGGTATATTTATTTATCCATAATAGGTACCTACCTACATAGATTAAATATATGTAGGTACACTCAAGTATGGACAATAAAATGTTTTCTTCATTGGTGACTTTTTTCTTAGAATTTATTTCATTTACAAAAAACTTAGTGAAAAATTCAATCAACCTACCTGTCTCCATTTCTCCCAAGTTTTATTAGCCCCAGGCATTGAATTCAAATGGTCTGTTAGTTTTTTCCATAAATCTTGATATTCTTCTGAAGAGATTTTCGTATCTGAAATTCCACTATTCAGAACTTTATTTTTTTCAATAAATTTTAATAAATTTCTTTTCTGACCATCCGTAGGTCGAGAACTTTTCATTCGAACTCTTTTAAAAGTTGACTTTTCGTTATCTTTTAGAAAGTTACTCATTATTTAACACGTACTTTTTAAAATTCTTTAATTTTGTTCTTAGTTTCCAGAAAAAAATTTATCTGGGAACAATTTAATTTTTAAATTATCTTGGCAAAATAATTAAAAAAATAAAAGAAATCAAAAAATACAATCGAGCAAAAGCAAGCAAATTGCTAAAATAATATAATATCGTATTTATTATTATTGTATCTATTGTAATTGATTTTGTGTTTTTGTTTTCCTACAAAAAAATGACAATCGGACTCGACATGAAAATAAAAACACTATAAATCAAAACAATAAATTTATCCCCATTCACACTATCTAAAATTCTTCTAAATAACAATTCATAATCACAATATCTCATAATTATGCTTGTACTGTACAAACTTCTTTATTTACACACTTCCATTCTTGAGTATAGTTTCTTTTAGTTCGTTTCTAATTAATTATTTCGAAGCGGGCTAAAACAAACTATGTTTTTAGTACTAAATTTATTCTTTTTGAAATTCGAGTTTTCATCGTTCAACGCATATTACCCTTTTTTCAAATCTAACTAACGAACTATAATTTTTTCAAAATTTTTAGCAGGAATTAAGAAATGTTTTGAATTAATTCGGACTGGTTGACTTTAAAATCAAATTCTACCTCTGCAAACAACATGAATATTTCAAAACAATTTTTGTTTATAGTCTATAGTGGGCCTAAATAATTCAAATAAAAAAATTGTGATTGAAAATTCAATCACAATTTTTTTTACGAAAATAAACAAAATATATATATTTTTGTTGTTATTTACTACTTAGTACTGTCATGAAGAAGCATTTACACGGTTCACTTGTGACGACACAACGTTTATAGTGAAACGAAAAGTGAATTCACTTCTTGTTAAAATTATACCTCATTTACACGGTGGACCTTTCACGTTCATCGCCAGTGATTCACTGAACGATAAGTGAACGGAGTAAACTGCCATTCATCGAAAGTGATCACTCTTGAGGAATGATGAAGAAAGTTCAGCGAGTTCTAACTTTTCATTCACTGCTAGTGATTTAGTGATCATTAAGAGTAAACAAAAAATGATTTCTTTTTTAAGATTTGCTCCTGATAAACCGAGGTATTTTTTCTGTTAGAAAGAAAAAAATTATAGAAAAGAGAACAAATATTAAATGTTTAAATAACTTTTTTTTTCAATCGGAGTAAATCACTGACGTTCAACGTAAAAAGAGAACTGTGTAAATGCTTCTTAATGAACATTAAAATTCAACTGTGTAAATGCCACTTATGTACCAGTCAAAATTGTGTAATTTTTGGTACAATTTGCGGAAAACAAAGCAAGTAATACCTTGTTCGCACCTATTTGTGCCGCCAGAACTGTCAAATTCTTATCAAAGTATAAACAGTACTTAGAAGTGTCAATTCAAGTTATTTTTCCGGAAATATTTTTAGGTGCGAACAAGGTATAACAAACAAGTAACATGATGAGCATGATGCTTAGCGCGGCGATGGAGCAAAGTAGTAGTACATAATATTTTATTTTGTGTATTAATTCAATTCAAATCACTCAAACTGGTTTTCAATTTTTAGAATTTTAATTTTGTTTGTTTTTTTTTTTTAAATAAAAAAAAATTATATTATATATATTAACTTGCAATTGAGATTTTTATAACTAATTCTTATTTTTATTAATTAATTAAATTTAAATATTTAAAAGCTCATTATAAATGCCAAATGCTTGTGGTTCTGACCACTCTACCAAGGCTAATAAATTATTATTATTAATGCTAAAACTGAAATAAATTTAACTTATAATTTTCTGATCAAAATGACGAGTGAACTTGTTAATATCCCTTCTACTTCTTCGAGCGCTTTGAAAAACAATGAAGAAATTTTTTGGGATGAAATTGGTGATGATTCAGTTTTAAATCAATTACTCGATGAGCCATTTGATTTCGAAGAAACTATGGGTAATCCAAGTAATTGTAATAGTTTGCGTCAAGACAATGATTATAAAGGATTTGATGATGCCAATGGAAAATATTGGGTATATCCAATTAATTTTCCTATACGGCAATATCAATATAATATTACTAAAGCAGCTTTGTTTACGAATACTTTGGTGGTTTTGCCAACAGGATTAGGAAAAACATTTATAGCCGCTGTTGTGATGTACAACATAATGCGATGGTATCCAACAGCTAAAATTATTTTTATGGCACCAACACGGCCTTTAGTTTCTCAACAAATTGAGGCATGCCAAAAAATTATGGGAATTCCATTGAAAGAAATGGCTGAAATGACTGGGAAACAAGGAAAAGCACAACGAACCGGTTTATGGCAAACTAAAAAAATATTTTTTGCTACACCACAAGTTGTGCAGTCAGATATTTACGATACTGAACAAAATTTCCCATTTCAAATGATAAAATTAATTGTGGTTGATGAAGCACATAAAGCACGAGGACGTTATGCGTACACAGACGTTGTGCGTCAAATTCATTCTAGAAATAAAAATTTTAGAATTTTAGCGTTATCAGCGACTCCAGGTTATTTTTTGTTTTATGTTGTAAAATTACTTTATTTTTATTTTGGATTTTTTTTTTTTTTTTTAATTTTTAGGACGAAAGCTAGATGATGTGCGTGAAGTTGTGGAAAACTTATTTATTGGGAAAGTTGAAGTGCGTTGCGAAAACAGTATAGATGTGGCTCCATATACTCATAAGAAAAATATAAAAGTTGTGATAATTCCTTTAGGTGAAGATTTAACTGAAATTCGAAATGAATTTATCGAAATAATTGATCCATATGTTAGAAATTTAATGAAATATAACTTTTTAAATTCGGCCAGCGGTAATAATTTATCAAAAGGTTGGATTGTTATGGAACAAAAACGATTTCGAGCAATGTCAGAGTGTCAACGTCATCCGCAACATTCTGAAATTGCTACAAATTTTTCAACTTGCATAAGTTTATATCATGCTTTGGAATTATTAGAACGACATGGTTTTCGCGTATTCATAAAATTTTTTGATGAATCTGAGGAAAATGCCAAAAATTTTTATGTTAAGACGAATCGTCGTTTGGAAGAATTTCTTAAAAAATTACGTGAAAAGATTGGTCCAAATCCATTTGAAATAAGTGATCAAACAATGCCTAATGGAAAAATTGCTGAAGTTCCAGCTAATCTTGATTTTGGTCATCCGAAATTTTCAATGATAAAACAATTTCTCAAAGAACATTTCGAGGTATTGTGCTAAATTATTTTATTGGATTTATTTTTCCATTTAAAATCATGGATTTCGATTTGTTAAACATTTTTAAATTATAGAAAGTTTTTGGGTTGCACTACGATTGCCTTAGTTACAAAATCTTTATATAAATACAAATCTTTCCGCGCGCCCGACCAAAATAGCAAAAATCCGCAAAAATCTTTACTTTTTTTTAAATATTAAAAACTTCGTAATTTTAAAGTTTTTTTTAACTTTTGTCTGACAAATTTATTTAGAAACTATTTTTATGCATTTTCAATTAAATAAAACTGATACAAATATATTGTTGAATTTTTTTATATTTTGTTTTGAGTACCTACTTGTATTTTTTTTTTCGATTTCATAATTTTCGAAAAATAATTATGCGCTTAAAGATTTTGAAAGTAAAGGTTTTAAAATTAAGGATTTTGTGAGTCAAGATTCTTAAATAAAGGAAAAAAACAAGGGTTTTGGTACCTAAAGATTTTGATAATAAATTTATCTAGTCATGTAACCAAATTTTTGGAATAAAATAGGAACACATATTTATTTTTATTTTTTTTTGCTATATAATAAAATTTTTAAATAAATGACTTGTTCTTTTCCATTTCTGAAACTTGAAATTCATTTACTGAACACTTAAATCATGAGACTCTCTAAGCCTCTTTTTTCAAATATTCAAAAAATTTTGGATTTGATTCTTGGACAAAGTTTTTAGAACGGTATTACACAATTTTAAAACATTTACATAATCATAATGTGTAATAATTCTATACATATATTTTTTTTTTAGGAAAACCATGATTCGCGTGTCATAATTTTTTGTGAATATCGAGAATCAGTTATGCTGATACATCGTCTACTTCTACAAAGCAGGCCGCTTATCAAGCCACGAATATTTGTTGGACAGGGCGGTAATGGATCTATTCGAGCAGTTACGCAAAAGCAGCAGTTACAAATAATGAATGATTTTCGGCAAAATGTTTCTAATACTTTAATTTGTACTTGCGTTGCAGAGGAAGGGCTTGATATTGGTGAAGTTGACATGATTATTTGTTTCGATATAAGTACAAAAAGTCCAATTAGATTAATTCAAAGGATGGGAAGAACCGGTAGGCAAAGAGACGGAAAAGTAATAATGATGGCAACTGAAGGAAAAGAACAATCTATTGTAAAAGAAGTTTTATCTACAAAAGATAAAATTAATAATAGATTATCAAATTCGAGAGAAATAAATAATTGCTTGTACCGTTATAGTCCTAGGCTGATTCCTAATGAGTTGAATCCAAAATGTTTAGAAATTTATATAAAGCTTGATATTGGGAATAAAGACGATACAAAGGAAAACGTTTTAAAATTAGAAGCTAATAAAAATGATGAAAAGAAAATAAGGAATAAAAAATTAGGAACAAAGAAAAAAAAATTGCTACCCAAAGATCCTGAGACGTTTCAGGACATGCGAAATTTTTTTAAAAAGATAGAGTTGGATCAGGAAGATCAAGAAAATTTTGTATGTACTCCCCAAAATACACAACAAAAAAACAAGGAAATTAAAAGAATAACAAATGACTTCTTTCAAATTGAGAATGTAGTGGAAGATTTTGTTGTTAGTCAAATAAATCATGAAAAGAAAAAAAATATTCAGACGGCCGAAAAAAATCTCGCAAATTTAGAAAAACAAGCTGAAGATATTTCATTGCCTTCAGTCCGTAGATCTACTTTAATAACAGAAAGTTCAGAGAATTTGGATTTTATGTTTAAAAAATTAACTCATCTAACCAGAAATTTAAACAAGCTTGGGTTGGAGACTCAAGACTATCGTGATGTGTTTGAGGTACTGAAATCAAAAACTGTTGACGTAGGATTGAAAAAATTTATTCTAGCTAATAATGTAAGTTTTGTGAGAAAAAATTTCAATGAAATGAAAATTTTGTGGGCACTGGAAGATAACACAGATGCAGATGTTATGGTGATTGAGGATACGGAGAAAAAAATTAGAAATATTTATGCAATGATTGAGAAGGTTTTTGGAGGAAAAACTGAAATTGATTTATTAATACAACAATGTGATCAAATGAAGAATGAACAAGATATTTTGCGAATATTCGAAGAGAAGTATGGAAAGTTTTTTGACCAATTTGAGGAAAGCAATGATAAAAGTTATGGAGCAGATGGTTTCATTAAACAACAACTAGAAGGATATTCTCTAAAAGATTTTGAATTTAATTCTGATGATGAAAATGAGGCTATGAAAGTAGCCCAAGAACCAATACCCAAGCCAATATTAGATGATGAATTTGAAGATTTTTGCACAAAAACAGAATCAAAATATGCATATCAGTTTGAAGATAATTTATTAAATTTGAATAAAGAGATGAACGATGACGACGATTCTGTACAGAGTGCAAACGATGAAGTATTTCAAATGGCTACAGAATCCACTCCAATTGCTTCCAAAAAATTTGGTATAAGAAATTTTAATAAAGATTTAAATGAAAGTCCGTTGGCGCCTAATGATCTGTTTCAGGACAATAAAAAAAAGAATGGTTTTAAATCTATTTTTGAAAGCAAAACTTTAGAACCTTTAAAAGCCAAGTCTCTGAAAGATTCAATTAGTTTGATGGCGAAGTGTCTATCTCCTTTAGCAGCCAATGTGACTCAAATTTCAAGTTCAAAAGTCGTTGGAGAGATTGAAATTTTAAAAGAAATCCAACCCAAAACGAAATCTGAGATGATAGAAAATTATGAAAAAAAAAATAACATCAATGGAAGTGATTTTGAAAAATCAAAAAATAATTTTGAATGGTTTGTTGATCCTAAATTAGCAAAGGCAAGTTCACAAAATAATAATTCGAAATTAGATTATATTGATAATTTTGAAAAACTTGAATATGAAAATCTTTCAAACTGTTTTCATGAAGATGTGAATGATGTAAATTTAATATGTCCCAGTATTTTAGAAGAAGAAAACCCAATCGCAAGTGTTGAAGTAAAAACTAATAATAATTCTACGATATTTAAAAATATAAATAATACATCTGGGAATCATAATAATGTTTTTAATAATAAAAGTTTAGAAACCAAATTAAATGTTTTCAAAAAATCAAATAAAATTAGGCATACGGAAATTTCAGCAGACTTGTTCGATGATGATTTTGATGATTTTTTTCTGGATAGTGAAAATATTTTAAATAATTTAGAAAAGGAATTAAGTTCTAAAAAAAATTCAAAAACAGAAAAGGCGACTTACAACAAAGAAAAGGCATTTTTTACACCTACGAAGAATTCATCCGATGCCCAAGAACCATTATCAATCAAAGCAAATTTAGAATCCCAACATGAATATGAAAATGAAAATAAGAGGATGGATAATCAAAAAATCAATGAAACTTTAATTGAATACTCTTCTGAACACGAAAATGATGATGTTTTGTCACAGAGTTTAGAAAAACTAAATAAAAGTATACAATCATCGAATATTTTTAACAAATCTTCCAATATGATATTAGTAGATGATGTTTTGAAATTGGTTGAAAATATTGAAAAAGTCAATAAGGACGAACCTAAGGAAAATAAACACTTGTTTGGTAAAATTGAATCTCAATATTCGAACCCCAGTAGTCAAAAAGAAAACTCTGTTCCTAGGGAAAAGAATAATCTTAATGAAATTTCACTGGAAAATCCAAATGTAACTTTTAATGTTGATAGACAAATTTCTGACGACATATTTGATGTTTCATCAATAAAGCCCGCTAAAACTCCGCCGCATCACAGTTTGTTAGCATCCAATTTTGGGAAAAAGAATGATAATGAAATTTCACCGTCTGTAGTTGGTAGAAAACGTTTGCATTTGTCAAAATTTAAAAATGACAATTCAAATACAATCAATGAGCAACAAAATCTTGAAACAACAACTTATAATGACAGTTTAGTTTTCAGAAAAAAATCAAGTGTTCGCAAGCGTGTAATAGAAAGTGATTCAGATTCTGATAACAATAATGCTAGTGTAGATGATGGTGATGATGCCATTCCTAATAGTCAAGTCATTGGGGTAAGATTTATAAATAGTTTTTACTAATAAAGTTTAATTAATGTTTAAAATTAAATATGTTAAGTATTTTGGGTTAAAAGTTATTCCCTTACAAAGCTCTCATCTTGGGCTTTTACAAATATATTTTCCTTAAATATAATTATTATATAATTATATTTTCGTATAATCTTTTTGTAATTGTGATAAGTTCATTTTTGTTGCTGGCTGAACATAAATTATTTTCTTATCAATTCTCCAAAATTTCTAAACTATCACGAGTTTAATATTGTTTTTATTTTTTAAAGGCAACACCAACACGAGGAAAACGGTGGATACCAAGATGGAATGAAAGGAGAAAAAAAAGGAAGCGGCATTGTTCTTTTCTTGATGATGAAGGTAAGAGCTGTCTTTGAAATAGTTTTTTTTTTATTTTCATATAATTTTTTTTAGCTAACCACAGCGGTAAAGAAAGTGATGAGGATGATAATACGGGTTTGAGTTCTCTAATAACTGATTCTATAATTGTTTCCGATAATGAAGTCGAAGACCATCCAGATGTTAACATGAGAGCTAAATATCTTGAATCGATCAGGTAATACAAACAACTTTTTTGTCTTTAAATGACTGATTAAAAGGTTCAACTTAAATTCTTTTACAGAAGTCCTAAACGAATGGGTTTTGGAGTATTCAAAATACCCTCTCCAAGAAATTGGAAGGACCTATCAAAAATATGTTCTCAACCTTTTGCTCAAGAAAGTATGTCGGCTTATAAAGAAGATTCATTTGTTGTAAGCGATGAGGAAAGAATACAAGATAATGAAATAATTGAATTGGATGAACTAGAATTAGCGGAAGCAAAATTAAAAGAACGAAGAAGATCTAAACGTTTATGTAAACAAAAAAACAGTCCAAAGCGGAAACGGATTCTCAACAGAATAATTGAATTGTCAGATGATGAAAGTTGAAGAAAACATTACAGATAGAGAAAAATTAGAGTAAAATCTGGATGTTTTTTTTAGAGAAACGATGTTCGAGACTTTTTTTGAAAGAAATTAATTTTTAAACATTTATGTTGTTATTGTTTTTAGCAACTTTGTTTTTAATTACAGTCAGTTTTAAATCACAGTCTTTTGGATGATATCACGATTCAATAAAAATTTAAATAAAATTTTCTTGTACGAGATAAATATATTTTTTAGTAGATAAAAAATTACTTGATCTGTGATAAACATTTATTTTCGTTACTTGTTATAAATTGTATAAGTCATTATTGTTAGTTAATAATCATATATGTATGTATAATAAATTATTTAAAAATTCTTGATTTCGCATTAATATTTCCATATAAAAAAATTTAATTCCTTTGTATTATAGGCTAAATGACAAGCTAGTACCTACTGTCTCTTTTCAGATTGGAACTTAGATCACTTGTCTAAATTATTAGTCGTGTGATGTAAATCTTCATCTACAGAATTCTTTGTATTATTAAAAAAAGGTTCGAGTTGTCTTTAGGGTTTCACAGACTATAATTTCATTTTTCGAGATGTGCTCTTAAAGAATTATGGACTTCGAGATATGGTTTCGGTATTTTATTGAAGTTTATGCGTTTTTTTTGTGCTTTGCGATGATAAATGTGATAAACTCACTGAGGCTATGTCTATGTCTTTGGTTTTTTGGATCATTTGAAAAATCGATTCTTAGCGAATTTGTATATCAAGTGGAAGAACTTGTGCGTTGATAGATGTCCAATCAGTAAGGATATTATATCTTACAATAACATTTTATATGCACACTGGCTCGTAAAAGTAAATTCTCATTATTTTCATGTTTTTTTTTCTTCATAATATGTTCCGTTTACTTGAGAGCTTCATTTAATAGAGAGACCCTTTATCCAACTTTTTTTTTGTATAATATATTTTTTTTAATTAGCTACATAATATAAACTCAATGCTTATAGTTAAGTTACTTTAATAATATTCTAAATGTTGTGTATGGTGGAATCTTTTATCATCTAAATTTCATAATATGTACTATATAATATAAAACAATTTCGAATTTTAAAGAATAGGAGATAGTTATTGTTATTCTATAAAATCATTATCTTCACTGTCAATTTCTTCAACATTAACAGTGTACCAATCGTATCATCTCCATATTTTCAGTGTGTTGTCTTTAGAAGCAGTAACAATAACATCTAAAAAAAACTGGATTACTCAATAAATGTAGCTAGGAACTGAGTTCTAAAACAGGTTACACCCATAAACATAATATGTCCTGAGGAGTTCGTCATAAAAAAGTGAGATAAAAATTATAAGGCGGGACGCGATCCAACTACTATTTGATATGAGGAAAATGAGCCAATGATTTTATTCGGTAGGGTATCAACAATGTTATTGGATCCATCTACCACTTTATAAGAGGGAAATGAGAATGATTTCATTGGGTATGATAATGTTTATTGTTTGTAGTTTTTGACTAGAATTTCAATCTTTTCCGCAATCCTCCATTATATTTATAAAATGTATAGTTATACCTCCGTTATAACTGAATCCGCATGAAAAAACCTCAGATTCATGTCCACTGAGAACTTGTGAGCACACCCCGGTTTCAGTGAACCAAAGACGGGCACACTTGTCCCCGGATGCTGTCATCAACAAATTTCCAGCTGGGGAAAAACACACCTTAAAAAGTTCATTACTAATAATATAATATAATACTTAAACAATGTGAAATTAATACAAAAAACCTTTGTAACTTCATCTGAATGTCCCAGCATTGTAGAGATTAAACTTAAGTGCCCATTAACATCATAAACTTTAGCAGTGCAATCTGTACTCGCAGTAGATATCAATTTGCCAGTATAATTGAATGTTATATCTAAAATCTCATTTTCATTATCTGTTATCACGTGCAAACATTTACCTAACATACGTGAATCCCAAATTCTGACGCTTCCATCTAAACTACTAGTAGCTATTAAACTGGATGAAAAATTCCATATGCAATTACTAAGCTCAGCCTTATGCCCTGATAAAATTTCCACACACCTGTAGCCAGATTAAAAGAAAGTATTATTAATCAAGAAATCAAATGAAATTGAAAGTTGATGAGGGCTAATTATTATCATAGTCGCCAAATCCAAATAACAGTTGAAAGAAAACCTATCAATAAATGTAACTTTCATCTTTACTGATATTTTTATTTATTCGAAAGTATAGTTTCTAGTACGTAGTTGAAGGAAACTTAGTGATTCGATTTTCATATTAGTTAAAAATATAAGTTTCGGCATACTCTCTTTGCCTTGTGTCCCAAATAATTGCTGTTCCATCAAATGATCCAGTTAAAATTAAATCACCAAATCTATTATATCTTGCTGCTATAACTTCACCAAAATGACGATCCAATACACCTATCTCTTGACCACTATCAACATGAAATATTCGTGCCGTATAATCCATGGATGAGCTGACAAACACATCATTAATCGGATGAAATTCTGCACTTACTACTTCTGCTTTATGACCATAATATGCATTTAAACACATTCCATTTGGATTCCATACACGAATACTTTTATCAAATGATCCAGTTATAATTTTATCACTTTAACAAAAAATAGAAAAAAAAAAATATTATATATCAAAAAGATTATTGCAAAAAAAGGGTTTAACCCCAGTTTTGGTGCTATCGAACTTTAAAACAATTTTTAGAAACATACGTCTGCTTTAATCGTAAGTGATAATGTTTTTGTTGCATATTCGCAATCAAGTGTATTACAAGAATTGAAATAAGGTGAATGGATGGGCACAAAATATACCTACTAATTACATATTTTGTGTCTTCTTGATATTCGCAATAAAACATTTGACTGAGATTGAATTAAGCACAAATCCTAACCTTTTTTGCGATTATTAAGAAGGGAATATTTACAATGAACGCAGTTCCGGGTTTACCTATGTGCAAATGGGGCAACCGCCACGGGCGCAACATTTCAAAAGGGCGCAAATTCGTTGAATGATTTTACGATCTTAGCAATAGAAAATAAAATGTTAGACAAAATATCGTTTGAAGAAGTTTTCGAAAAATAAAATTACGAAAAAAATTCTAATAAATTAAAAAATAAAGATATATCTATACATAGTAGTATTTTTTTCATTTATTATAAATAACTTTTGGTATGATTTATAGGGCGCAATTTTCAAAAACCGCCCAGGGCGCAAAGTTATGTAAATCCGGGCCTGAATGAACGTAAGTATAAGTCACGAGCTGAAATATAAAGAATTGAGTTTTTGAGAACCAAATGCATTGCGTTGTCAAATAGTTCAAAATCAAAATATCTTAAGATAAAAATGTAACATTCTGTCACAGTTAATTCTTTTAATGTCAAGAAAATGCAATACAATGAAGAAGAACTGCTTGACTGAAGCAATTTTTGAAGTAGCTAGAGAACTGTTTTTGTATAAAACGATTTTTATTTTTATTTTTTTCAGAAGTAACAAAACATGTACTATATATTATATACATAATATACATTATATACGGTAATGTTCCGGGACAAAATATTTGTCCAACTTTTAGTGGGATATTAGAGGTAGAAAAAGAATTAATTTTTCTTATTTTTTACGCTTAAGCTTTCAATTTTTATTTTAAAGCCCTTTAATTCTGCTTGTATATCAATTATAAAAATTTACATCTATGGGCAAATGGGGCAACCGCCACGGGCGCAACATTCCAAAAGGGCGCAAATTCGTTGAATGATTTTACGATCTTAGCAATAGAAAATAAAATGTTAGACAAAATATCGTTTGAACTAATACATGATTACAACTAATACATGATTTTGTTATTTTGGATGTTTAATAAAGAACATATACACATTTTGATACAAACCTAGAAATATGTACATATAATGTAAAGTAGTATATTCCAATTTGTCTTTTTAAACAAATTTAACATAAATTATAAATGTTATTCAAATTATCTACGTGTAAGTAAAATATTTAGTTAAAAGCTTATTTTTACAATACTGATTATATAGTTCAAAGGATTCTGTGGTTAGGAAATAAAAAGTAGAAAAAAAATTATTAAAATATTTTTTTATGAGGTTGTGGTCAAAGTGGTAGCGTTAACAGTGTAAAAAAGAATTTATATTCTTTGATTATAAAATAGAATCCTAAAAGTTTTATTTCGAAATTTTTTTTCTTGTTTTAATTTGATAGAATACAAAATTTTAGTGTCCATAAGTTTTAAACTGGATACACCTAAAAAGAATAGTTTTTAAAGGTAATGTTATTAATTTTATGAAATTTTATTTTAAAACGTGCATCAATTATATAAAAGGGTACTTAGGTATCAAAAAGTTTAAAACATTTTAATTAATTTAAGGACTTTATATTTGTATTAAATATTTTAAATTGCAATCGATATAATCACGTCAAACAATTAACAATATGGTTTATGAAAATTGGATAAAAATATTCTTTATAATGTTTTTAGGTTTTATTATCGGTTTTTACTTAAAAATAAATGGTCCATCTATTAAATTATCGGAAAAAAAATAGTGAAAAAATAAATGATTCTCTATTGGTTGAATTGATCAAATAATATTTGTCAAATTCCTATATGTTTATTTCAGAAATAATAAAAAAAGTGATTCACAAAGTTGTTAGTTCCAAATGCAGCTACAATTCTTGAAACAATTTTTTTAATTTTGGAAAAGAATACTTTTTAAATACGTTTAGAGTTTACAGTAGTTTAGAGTGGAAAAAAATTCTTGATTTGTAGTTTAGGGTGCAAGAAAATTATTATTGTTCATCAAACCGCATGCAGTGTTAAAAAAAATGATTTCCGGAGCCGCATAAATTTATGTTATGAGCCGCATGCTGCTCAAGAGCCGCAGTTTACCCAGGTCTACATTAAACAGTTTTCTTATCATCATAGATCATAACAAGTAAAATAGTTTAAGAGAAATATTTAAAAATGATTAATAACGAGAAAGAACGAAAAAGCAGTAGATTTTACCAAAAAGCAGTAGGGCAGTAGGTAATATCAAAAAGCAGTAGATATTTCAGAAATAATAAAAAAACTATGCAGTCATATTCTGTTAAAAAAATTCAATGCACAAAACAAAAATTGTATAGTTCAATTTTAATAAAATATTGATCTTAAAAATTTAAAATTCTGACATGTGAGTTATGTGAGTTTGCATAACTTAATACTGTTTTTTTATAGTCTATTTTTTTACAGTATAAATTTTTAAATCATAATATTCTTCTTTTCTTCGTATATATTTGATTTCACAAATATTTTAGTATGTTATTCAAAACCATAAATCTAATAAATAACAAGACTTGAGTATAAATTAAAAAAAAAATATAGAATTTGTGTTAAATAGTGATCAGGTGGATACAAACCTTGAAACAACAAAATAATTACGTTTTACGTTTATTTATCTAATACCCACTAATGAGGAATAGTTTGTTTGAGGAAATAATATTTATTTATACATGTACTCAGGTGTAAATAATAACTTGATCAAAGTGCCTTCTCTTCAACTGTATCAAAATCTCTTACCATTTGGGATAGTTAAAACCAACAGAAAACACAACATTGTCATGACCTCGTAAACAATTTATTTCAGTACCATTTGTTGTACTTATTATTTTACAAGTTCTATCATAACTTCCAGACAAGCATCTGTAACCATTACGATCAAATGCTATATTCGTCAACGGCAGAATTTGTGAATTTATTGTTTTGTAAATGTAATATTTTTTTTTCACTGGTTCCTTGAGTTTATTTTGCAATTTGGTCAGTGCATTTTTTAATGGAGTATAAATTTCAAAACTTAATAATATTTCTGTTGATATTAATTTTCTAGTAATTTCATCAATGTCGTTCCTAAAAAGAAAATCAAGTTTTTTAATTGTTATTAAAATAATTTTATAAAATCATAGAATATTTATTTTCTTAAAACCAATAGAATTACTTACTTATCATTCAAATCAAACAAATCAATATGTTGTATTTGATCCTCACCCGCAGAGTTCTTGTAGCATAATGCAAGTCCTTAAAAAATAGAAGATAAGAAGTCTGAATTATAACAATGTTAAAAATGTTAAAGGAAGTTCTTTTTATTGTATTATATTAAGTTCAAAACATCGCACTTTTTTCATTCAACCTAAGAATTTTTAGGTTAGATGACATTTTTATGAAATGTCATCCAAAAAACTTTTTGTCAACGAACCTAATCATTTTAGCTGAAAAAAATTTTAGGTTGAATGTAATTGGTTCAATGACGAAACAGTTTATTATATATATAAAATAGATTAAAGTTGGATTTGATTTTAACTATAACAGATGCATGATAGCCCTTAAGGACATATTCACATATGTATATATAAATTAATATTATTTTCATGGACGTTAAAATAAAAACAAATTACCTGGTGGATAATACCGAATGCAAAACTTTTTCCAAAACATTTTCAATTTCCTTGTTTTATTTATTATTTCAATTTTTAAAAAGAAAATTTAAAACATTTGAAAAATATTGACATTTCTTTTTTTTCGAAAAATAAACTTTTCAATAAAAAACCGAAACTAAAATTTAACTTTTAAAATGTTAATATTGAAAACCAATGGGAGCGAACTAAAACCTAACATACTTGCATTATTTTATTATTTATTATTTTAAATTAATATTTAAGTATTATACTCATAGGATCTATAATAGAAATGGATGAATACTTCGTGCGCCGTTTCGAAAATTAAAAAAAAAACAAAAAATTAAAAAATAGTATTGAAAAGGGAAAAACGTAAGCCGCTTTGACAAGCCAGTCACGATGCGCCTATTATAATCACTTTATGATTTCTGTGGCTACTTACCAAAACTATTATGCTCTCTTTACATAGGGAAAAATAACTTTCTATAATTGTTTTATTCATAGCTTAATTCCATCAAACTTGTCTAACAAATGAATTTTTTTCACATTTTCCACTATTTGACTTCCATCATTTTATAATACATATCTTCATTTTTATATTTTTCTTTGCTAAATTTAACTAAATTTTTTTTTTTTTTATTCAAATTTAAAAATTTTGAAAATTATGATGACAATATAATAATAAAAAAAAAATTTCGGTTACTTGATGTCGAGCCGGAAATAAATGAATAAAAACCCGGTTGAGCTTATTTAATAACGCTACTTGCTTTTTTCCCTTTTCAATAAGAAAATGCGTCGTTGTTTACAGATTTTAAATTTTTGCCAACAACAACAATTTTCATACAAAATTTTGACAAGTAGTCATCCATTTCTATTATAGATCCTGTGATTATACTTTATACGTACACATACACACATAAACTCATAGATTCTATTTTGAACTTGAAAATCCTCAAAGTCTAATTAATCATTAAACGAGTTCATAAGTCATCAACTCCTGGACAGATTCGCGATCATCGATTTCGAGCTAGCGCGAGCGACGCAGCGACGTTTTTTGGCCTAGCAGCAACGACCAAATTTTTAGGTGAAAGCGATCGCTAGCAGCCATATAAATTTAAAAAAAAAAAAAAAAAAAACCAAGCAGCGACGAAAATTTTTGTCTTTTTTTGTTTTTTTTTTTTTTTTTTTCTTTTTTTTTTGTTTTTTTTTTTTTTTTTTTCTTTTTTTTTGTTTTTTTTTTTTTTTTTTTTTAACGGTTTTTTTTTTGTTAGCGATTATCAGCGGCGCAGCAGTGATCAAGAATTTTTTTTTTAGCAGCAGCCCCAAAAAATTGAAAATTTCGCTGCTTAGCCGCCGCGACTAAAAATATGATCGCGTCAGAGTCTGCTCCTGGATTTGATTTGATTTCTCTTATGATACACTTGTTTGAAATGCTAACTACGTATGTATTATGGAAATTCAACTTTCAGTCTAAGTCCCTGCGAATATCTTACGACTTGCTGTTTATGTTATAAAAATTAATGATAATACTTTTTCTTAAATTTCCCATAGAAATTTTCAAATAAAAATAGTAATCGTCGTTGACGTTAAATATAAGTATCTAGGATTTTTTTTCTTTTGAAACTTTGTTTGATCAATAAAATTGACAGAGCAATATAAAAATATAAGTTTGTTTAATATTTAATGATATTAAAATGTTGGTCATATGTAAATAAAAATCTAAGAAAACATTAAATTATGTGTGAGTATTATACTTAAAACTGTACAATGTACGTAAATGTATATTTATTCGTAATTGAATGAAATTAAATACTTTTTAGAAAAATGTCTAGTAAGTTCATTTACTTTAGTTTTAGTACATAAACATTTAGGTATTGGTTAATTTTATAATTGTATGTATTCATAGTATTAGATTACATTAATTACATTTATGTAGTACAAAATAACAAAATATTTAAATTGTTGAAATAATAAAAGAATGGACAAAATTTATGATATTTTATAAGATTTTTCAACACCATTTATTATTATGAATTTTACCATATATTCTAATTAAGAATATACAATATCAGTTAGTAGTGGGCTTAGAAGGGTTTACAAATATTAAACATACAAATATTAATTTAGCAAAAAATAATGGATTTTTATGATGAATTTGTAGATGTAGATAAACATTTGGTAGTACATTTACAGTTTTCTTTGTACTGTATCAAATGTTTAATTTGAAAAATTTTTCACAAATTTATCTTTGCAAATAATTAAAGTTGAAGAGATTGATTATTCATATTCAAAATAGAATATTTGCATTATTATATCCTTGGCTTTATGAAAAATAGAACAATAATATTTTGATAGAATAGGGTATTAAAATTTATACCTCAATTATAATATTTATGTCTTCTCAAATGAAAAGAATAAAATATACATAAATGTAGATTTAAAAGATATTACAATAGTCATTGAACGTATAAAATGAATTGTATTCTTTGTTTTTCAATATACCTAAAATTGTAATAAAAAAATAATAAATAATTTTTTATTTTATTTTATTTTTTTCAAAAATGAACAAAACATATACTACACATGTGAATAGTGAATATAATTTGAATATCAATTTTTTATTCAAATTCAAATATTTTGATATCAATTATTCAAAAAAATTGTTTAATTCAAATTGTTTTAATTTAACAAATATTATAAAATAAATAAATTTTTGAATACACAAGCTGCATATGATTGTGGAAAAATATTTATTTTCATGTTGTAGATGTACAATGTTTATAATTGAATGAATATTTTAATATAATTGAGAACAAATGAATGAAAAATGTTACTATCAGGCATTGGGAAAAAATTAATTAAAATAAATTATAGTTTTATGAATGAAATCTGCATAAATAAAAAGATGTAGCTTTTATTTACAATTTACATTAAGGTTAAAAGTTAAAATAGAAAAAATTAGTGAAACAAATTTAGGATTATTACAAAATATTAAAAACTAAGTTAAAACTTCACAAATTATGTTTGTAAAGCTAGTAAATTTGTTCATTCAACATATACAAATAAAAACAAAGTGCGCTTGTTAAGTGTTAATATCTAATTCGGAATTATATACAAATAAATCTCCCCAATTATTTAGTATCATCACAATATGTTTTAACTATTTTGTCTCAATAAAAGTTGTACATAACTATTCGTCATCCTAAACCAGTGGTGTCCAACACAGTCGCAACTCGCCACATGTGGCGAATAGACTTTGTGAATGTGGCGAATGTAGCACTGAAATATTTTTTATAATAAATAAAGTTTCCGTACCATGACTTTGGACAAATTAAAAAAAACACTATTTTTGCCAGTCAAAAAAACAAAAACAAATTAGGGGCTGTTCACAAATTACGTAACGGCCTAGGGGGGGGGGGGGGGGGTCTGAAAATTTGTTACGGTTTGTTACGCGGGGGGGGGGGGTTTATAAAATTGTTATGTAACCAAATTTCCTCCTTTTTATAAAAAAAATTACACTAAATATAATATTAATGCACGCAAAAAAAAAGTTAAGTTATAATGAATTTTGTAATGAATTTTATTCGAATAAAAAAATTATTCAAAAGTAATTTAAAAAGTGTTTAACTTTTGTTACGTTATTCTTCTGGGGGGGGAGGGGTCTTCGGAATTTGTTACGATCTGTTACTATGGGGGGGGGGGGGGTTAAAAAACGGCAAAAAAAGCGTTACGTAATATGTGAACAGTCCCTTAAGAAATTTTATTTAAAAAAAAAAAATACGACAAAATAATAACTATTCTATTTTAATGAACTTGTGGTGGCAAAATACGAAAATGAAAAAAAGAACAAACTAAAATTGTCAAATTTTGGATTTTGTTATCTTTATAATAACTTTTTAATTACAATGATTACAATGATTAATGAACTTTTTATAAATATATACATATTTTAAGTGGCGAATAAAATTATTTAAAAATAGCAATTGTGGCTACAAACAAATTTCTGTTGGACACCGCTGTCCTAAACAATATACCTAGAATAAGACCCATTACTTTGTAAATGGCGTATAAAAATAATTTATAATGGTAAGATGAACATAATTTTAAATTTTTTTGTTTTAATAGGTACTTGGGTATTAATCCTTATCCACTAATACCATTATTATCCGCAAGTTGTAGATATAAATGACTTTATTAATATTTGTTTTAAAATTATTTTTTCTATATTTCGCTACAAAAACTAATCACAATTACATTCTATGGATTGGATATGGTGTGTACATTACAAATAATTTTTATGAAAATAACTTTATTACATTTTTTTTCGTTTTTCATTTTTATACTTAACTTTCCTTATTATACTTAACCATCTAATATAATAATATGTTCATAACATTTGACTTAAACTATTTATAGTTCACCAATAGGATTCAAACGAAAAACAATTTTTGTTCCATGGAATACACAGTAACCTTTCAATATATTCGTTTTTTATTTCCTGTTTGAAATTTTAATTGAGTGATAAAATATAAGGAAATATTTTATGATAATATAGACATTACATGCAGGACAAGTATAATTTGAGAATATTTAACAATTATATAAATATTATGTATTACTAAAAAAATTAATAATTCTGCTTAGTAATTAATAATAATAAGCAAATGATTAAACTGAGATATTAAATTAACATTATTATTATTTTCAATGTTCGTAATAATACAATGTCATATTACCATTCGTTGTGAGACTGTGTACCACTTGCTATCGGGCTAAATTATTCTTTAAATGTATAATGATTTTCCTAAATTTATTTACGATTTTGATATTAATGGTATACTATGTTTATGTATATTGCATACCCATAAAATAGTTTATGTTTTAGGTTTCATTCAACCACAAAACTTATATTGAATACATTTTTTTTGGTTATTTAACTCTTTAAATAAAGAAAATTTTTAAGATAATATTATTTCAAAAAAGTTAAGTTTTTTTTCCAAAAGATAAAGATTTATATAATTGAGTTTTGTCTGAAAAGTTTCTATATAGGCTTTTATTTTTCCTCTGGTCCTTTTGAGAGTGTTAATTTAAGTATTTTTCCATAATTAACTCTTTTTTTTTTTAATTATAAATTTTTTTTTTGAGTTTATTTTTCACAAGCCATAAAAAAGGAATTTGGTGGTCTCATTCTATTCATAATATTTTTTTTTGTAATTTTTTTATGTTTTAAACTTTTGTATTAAAAAAGAAAAACTTTTGTGGGTAAAACGAATTATTATCTACACTTATTTCTTATTTTCTTTCTAATTAATATATTTATTTAGAGATAAATTTTACGTTATTCATTAAAGTTTTTAAATTTTGTGTAAGAACTTGAGATATCTTTTCGAATTTTGATGTATCGTTGCTCTGCGAAATCATACCAGATTTAAAGATTTAAACCTCAGTTTCAATGAATTGTAGTTTTGATTCAATTCCACAGATTCACAGAAAAGTTATTGAGCTGTTAAAAATGATGTACAAGGAAGAACAACAAACGAAAAAAAAAAATAAAAAAAAATAAAATAAAGAACTTCACTTGGTAATAAAACTATGTATTTTCTACAAGAAGAACAATTTTAATTTACTTATCATCATTTTATATACATAAAGCTTTTATTATTATAATGTTTATAAATACTATAATATAATACAAATATTTTTGTAACATCTAAATCAAATTATTATATTTGTATAAACAAAAAATTTTTTTAAAGAGTTTTCATAAAAACTCATTCTACTGATTGTGTGAGAAGGAATAAAATTGCCTTTTGGGAAAACTGAGAATAATGTTCGATAATATATTTCGCCAGTGATTTATAAGATTTTTCTTAAAACAATATTATTTTCCAATAATTTGATTAAGTTTTTGCTCCGATAGTTTTAAATATTAAATCTAAGATACATATGAAGATAATTACTGAAATTATTGACGAAGATAAGTTTTCATTATATATGAATAGCTTTTTAGGAATCGTTAGAGTTTATGTAATTCGCGACTTGAATTAAATGTTTTTTATTTCAAAAAGAAAACATATGATGCTTAAAAATAACCCTGGTAAATAAATCCCATACCATAAAATTTTAAGTTGATACAAATTTATTGACTTTGGTTCATCAGAGAATTCCGAATCCGAGTTATTAAATTTAATAGTTCCTGTGATTTTATACAAGCTGTCAATTATCCAGGGTTGCATTAAACCATTTGCTAGACTTTCAAGTAAAAAAATATTAAATGATTCAAGAAATATTGAATCTTTTTCTAAGCCCAATGATGCTAAATTATGATCAACCTCCAAATTTTGTTCATATCGATATATTTTAATATTGAAAAAATTTTGAACTGATTCATATAGTTTCCATATGTCGTTTGAAAATGTGAATGCAGAACTTTTGTTATTTGCTCGAAAGTTTGCCACAATTGTTGGCATGTCCACCAATTTATAATTATTATTTCCAATTTTTTCTGCAAAATTATATTTTTCAAATATATATTTAAAGTATATCGGATATAAAGCTTTAAGATTGAATTTTTTTAAATCATCAAATGTTCTCGGCTGTAATACATCATCAGGTTTTGTTAAATATGAGTCCATAAACGACAAATATGAATTATTCAACATAAAAGTAAACATAAGAATCAATATTATTGCAAAACGAATGTGACAATTTGTACTATTATTTTCATTAAATTGCAACGATTGAGATAAAATCACAGCAAAACAGCTAAATAAAGATGAACCTATATTATATGAAAATTTTATTTTCATTTTTGAATATTTCTCACTTTTTATCATTAATATACAATGTAAATATAAACTTAAACATAACGACGTGGTTATTGTTAAACACCACATTTGAATGCTAAATGGCTTAATCAAAAATAAAAAATTATTTTGATTATTTATATAATATGGTACAACTAAACAAGTTTTTTGTAAAAAAAATGGATACGAGTGAGTAAAATTTTTATTATCATTGTCATCACATGATTCAACAACTGTTGATGCATCTGCATTTTCTTTTGAATTTGGATTAATTAAACCCACTGTTCCATTATATTTTTCCATAAAACTTTGAAATACTTTCATTACATATCCAGTTGTTTCCGATTTATTTGATTTTTTCTCAGTGTAATTGAATAATCGACCCCTAACAAAATGTGGTTCTAATTTAAATCTATATCCATAAAGATTTTGAATTTTATTTTTAAAAATTTTTTCTTTAGTTTTTAAAACATCAATAATATTTCTTGAAATGATTTTGAATTTGGGATAAATATCATATTCATATAATTTAATTAAATTTCCATTTTTGATTTCATTAATAATTAAAAAATTAATTGTTTTATATTTTAATGAAAGTTGAAAAATTTTATCGATTTGAAGTTCATTTACTGTTGTGATCAAAAGAATTTTTGATAATAATTTTTTTTTCAAATTAAATATTGTAGTAGCAATTGATTGGTTTATTTGTTTTTCGGTTAAAATAATTGTAAGAATATTTGCACTGAAATTTTCTAATATTTGTTTTTGATTAAGAGAAATTTTTGTAATCAGTTTATCAGAACAATAATAATTAATTTCATTAATAATTATTGTAGAAAAAGTTGAATTCTCTAAGTTATTAAATATTGAAACTAATTCAATATTTTCTTGATCGATTACTTGATCTATTAATGAAATTAGACTGGAATTTTCACAATTCGAGAAAAAACTTTGGTGAAAAATTATTAAAGAAAAAATAAACATTTTAAATTTTTTTAATAAAACCATTTTTGAAAGGGACTTTTTCAACTAAATATTTTTTATTCTTTAATTTCAATTCAAGTGTACTTTCATTGATTATATGCTATGTGATTGAATCAGGTAATAAGTATATAATAATGGTTAAATTATTATTTTTAGGTAAAAAAAAACTTTTGCATATTTTTATTTTTTCCCTTAAACTCACTAATGTAAAATCTTGGGAAAATATAAATATTAACGTAATGAACTTTTATTAACTGACTGATTATGCTGCTGTGCAGTGCATAAGCGGTTAGATTCAAAATGAAGTTTGTTTGAGTATAATGATTGAATCCTTAAAATTTTGAATCCTTTAATAGTATTTAACAATTTCAGTGTAAATTTGTTTTTGGGTAAAGTATTTAACGAAAACTATCGGTCTCACCTCTTATTCCATAAATCTATTTTTCAAATTAATTCTATATAAAGTGAATATAGCATGATATAATATGTAATTCTATTGTATATACACATGCTACATTAGAATTAAAACTAAAATAATAATAATAATTATAATAATAATTATAATAATAATACATATTAGCGAAAAATATATTTAAATATGCTAAATTTACAAAAAACTTAATGAATTATTTACTTTAATTAAAATTATAAATAAACACCCTAACCATATGATTTATTTGTGAATTAGAATAATCTTCTGACAGCAATTTATTCAAATTTTAAAATAATATTTAGAACTTTAAGGTAGTTGCTGATTTTAATATTTGAAAAATGTTAATGGTTATGGGTTGTGAGCGAATTGTCATTATTTAAAAATACGGTATATTAATTTGGGTATACGTATTGGCATTTTCTATTGGACGAAATCTTAAAATTAGAAGAGTTCAATTACTTTCATCAAAAATTTTAAACGATTTTCAAAATTTTTGTTAAAAAATCTTAAATCGGTTAGCTAAATTACTACTGCAAGAACCTATAGGTAATTATTGTATCCAAGTATTAAAACTGAGGTCTAAAAATGGGTACGATGAAAATTGGAACAGGTGAAGGGACAATAAAAAATGGTAAGTCATTGAATCCTAACCAAGGAATGGATCCATCCGCGAACTGTAAATGAGTTTGTAAATGGATTAATCTCGATTATAATGACCTTAAAAACAAGCTCAGTGCAAAATTTAATTCCAAATGTGAAAATTTAGCCGTTTTCATAATTCATTTATGGCGTAACTTTTGCATTTGGTTATTTATACCATCGTAATTGAGTCTTATTCGGCCTAAAATCTGGACGTACAAAGTACATGATGTAGAATCCGCTGTACAAGCCCCAAGATGCTAAGATAGATTTGTTGTCTCCATATCTGCGATTAATTTTTAATAACTACGCAGTATACAGAGTGAAGAAAAAAGGTGATCCCACATGAAACATTACTTGTACTATACATTTGAAAAAAATACAATGTTATATATTTATTATAAATATATGTCATGGATATTTCTCTACTAATAATATTCAAATCAGCCAATTTATTTGCTAAACACTAAATATAAAATTATTCTTTCAATATCTTTTCCATTGCCAAAAAAATTGACTCCGAAGTAAATTGAAGAGAAAATAAGAATAAACAAATAATAAAAATGAGATCATAATATCGAATAGTTTTATTTAAACTTTAAGCATATTTTTAATAAAAAACTTGCATTATGGGTATCATATTTTTATGAAAATCTCAAGGATGGTTGAAAATATTAAATTCTTATATTATACGTGTATATATATATATTTATTTTTATATTTATTATATATGATAAAATTATCATATTTTAAAGGACAATAGAAAATATAAATAAAGAAAATATAATGTAGAAAAATATTTTCTTATAATGTTTAATTTTAGTTCAATAAATTTTATTTTTAAAAATCCACAAATGTGAGAGTTTGAATTAGGTTATTGTTACTATAGTATCCACAAATTCACATATAATATAAAGTATATTTGCAATACAGATAATGTAAGCAAGTCTGAGGTCAGTTCTAATTCAAATTAAGAAAAATGTACTCTATAAAATCAGATCGAATTTTTCACGTAGAAAATTTGATTTATATTATCCACATTAAGTGTAGACTTATTGGAAAAGAATAATATACAGTTAAATTATTATAAACTATCTTTGTAAAATTGTAAACACTTGTTTTCCGTTCGAAAAGGTAATAATGATTCAGGACGGAAATAAATAAAATCACACACTATATCTGCATTATGTTGTTTGTTTAAATTCATATGTGATATAAAAAAAATTTTAAGAATTTTATCAACAAATTGATTCATTCAATTATTTGGCATATTAATCGATAAAAATAATCTATTTCATTAAGAATCCAGTGTACGAAAATTACTATTATTCTGTTTTTAAACGTGTAAAAATTTCTAATTTATTATATAACGAGTTATATGTACAGATTTATAGCCAAATTTAACAGATATTTTCAAATAAGTTAGAGAGCATAATAAAAGTCATAATATTGTATTAAACGGGTAAAAATTGTTTTTATGTGTATATTAAACATTCAAAAGAATAAATTATAATGTCATTTAAATTTAATATTTTATTATTCTATGAGTCAAATTGATTCGTTTTATTTAATAGTCCTGCTTGGTTTATAAAATTATATATAAATGTTTTTAATGCGTTGGGGATCGTTATGTTGTATTTAGTGCTATAGAATTTAGATCTCTAAATGGAGTATTATATGCGTCAATACACATGCAATCATTTAGATGCATCTGCGTAAATAATGAAAAAATTTAGATGCATCAGCTTATATAATGAAAAAATTTAGATGCATCAGCGTAAATAATGAAATCATTTCGATGTTTCGTATTAAATATTACGTAATACCTAAACAAACATAATATCTCTCACAATATTTCAATACAGCCAAATACAAAAAAAAAATGAGAAAAAATGAGAAGAAAAAATATTCTCTCTTTGTAACTACCTCTCCCCTGCGCATTAAAACAGTATATTGGATATGTAAACAAAATTTGTTATACAACTCGTTCTGTATTTACACAAAAATACATTGACACTTGTCAATTTATATCACTCGACCTTCGGTCTCGTGATATAAGTATTGACTCTTGTCAATGTATTTTTCTGTATACAGAACTCTTAATCAATAACAAATTTAGTTTACATATACAATAATCTACTATAAAATTATAGAGGTTTTAAAATAAAAAAAATAACTTAAATTTTTGTACTCAATAAATTGTAGATATGCCGGTTATTTTCTCGGAAACTTAAAAATTTTAAAAATATATATATAATAATTATATAATTTTCAGAGAGCTGGTAAAGAGTATCCTTGAAAACCAAATCTTGATTTTTGCCTGAAAGATAAAAGCTATTTTAACAATTTTCCTATTATCATCAGATATAATTATAATATTAAGTTGTGTTTTATTTGTAATTTTTTTTTGTGATGCAAATTATCCATATTTACATTGCATGCTAAAATTACTTAAATTATTCATATTAACTACTCGTATTCGTATGTTGTAATTATATTTAATATATAATTTATAATATATGGTAAATTGTTTGTGAGAAATACTAACTGATTTTATTTATGAAAAATATGTGTTTTGTGAAAACACTGAAAACAAAATCCTGTACAGAAACATCAGCCATAAAATGAAGCAGGAACATATAAACTATTTATTTTATACAAAAGGAGTTTCTGAAATTTGTGAACAACGAGAACACGAGCTATTTTCTCTACTATGGCAAATAACAATAATCTTAAACTGAACTCTCGTCTTGACCCATGTACATAGAGCAACGGGATATTTTTTTTCAGTGTGATTATTAATGTATTTGAAAATCTTTTGAATTATTGAAAATTTTTTAATTTTATGTATGTATTTAATTTAAAATTCAACTCACAAACTTAAGGTCCAATTTAGATTTTTATGGATGAGTTTCTTTTTTTATATTTTAAAAAAGATTTAAATAGCTTCGAGTTTTAAAAATTCTGAAAGTAAATTTGAATTTACATTATGTAATGCCTTAAATTATTTACAGTTTGAGGTTGTAGCTAAGTATATGTGAAAAACTTTCTTTTCCTTGTTTTTTTTTTTTTGTTTGTAATGACAGAATAAAAATTTTGCTTTTATTTTTTCGTATTTAAAAAAAAAAAATAATATACCTCCTGTACCGTACAGTAATTTTCATCATTTAGTTGTATTTCGATGCCCCAAGGTTACATTTTTATTTAATTCGGAAGGAGAAGTCTTAAGGAATTCGTTTGAATCTTGTGCACACAAAAATAATTATATATTCACACAACGTTCCATATATACCCAAGGGTAATTGAAAAAAACAATTTTTATTGAAATCTTTAAGGCTATTTAAGCATTAATTGTATTTATTGGTATATTTGTAAAAAAATATCAAAATTTTCAATTCTAACATAAAACATAAAAATTCATCCCTCAGTACTTGGAAAGGGCCAAGATATTTTCGCTATTTTTAAATATTGTTTTTTTAAAGTTTTATATTTTTCTAATTCAAAGAGACCCCTACCCCTGATGCTGACACAGGTTTTTGTGCTTATGTACATATTAAAAATTTAAATGCTCAAAATATAATAGCCCGGGAGCTTTTTAATGCTGGGTCGGTGCAGAAACTTTATTGAAAGGCAATTTAATGTAAATACTATTAGCACCTTGAACTTTGAGAATCCAAGTATTTTTTTTTTAAAAAAGTACTCAGTACTTTTAAAATACAATTACTTTGTATTCAGCACTAGTATTCAGAAATTTTTTTTTTGAATATTACAGCTCTGAATTAGTTACTTTTTTATTGAAAATTATTATATATCTCAAAACGTGCTATTCCGTGCACCTCAAAATGGAGCTGAAAAAATTTTATTCGTTCGGATAGAAATTTTGGTTTTGCAAAGAAAAGTTCCAATTGCACGCAATTCCGTTCTCTATAAGTCTTTTAGTGGCTGACGGAAGAACGGACTTTAATGAAAACATATAGTCCGTTTTTTATTTTTTGATGGAAAACGAACTAAAAAAATTGGAACTTGATTATTTTTTCAGGTTAATTTATTCAGAAAAATTTCCGGGATGAAATTAAATTTATTTAATAACAGTTTTCTAATTTTTTTTTTGTTATATATTAAATAATTGTCAAAGAGAATATAAAAAAAAAATAAAACTCAACCTATTATCCGTCATAATAAATGTCATTATGTCCCATAAAAAAAAGATTGCCAACCCAAAAAATCGAATTATTATTAAAGTCCTTTTTACGAAACCACTTTTGGTATTATATGTGTACATAGAACCATAAAATTGTTTTTGTTTTGTTTTTTTTTTTTTTTATTTATTTTTGGTTCAACATTATTTTTACCAATAAAAGAAATTTAAATTCGCTTTCGGGTTTCTTAAAAAGAAAAAAAAAAAATAAAAAAGCAAACGATATTATTACACCTTACTGTAAGTTAAGTTTTGTACGTTTTTTTTTTTTTATAAATATTCAGAATATCTAATAAAGTCATTTTCCTAACTTTGTTTAACAAAAAATAAAATTTGTTTGTTGACAGGGGGATATTTAATGTGATAAAAACAATAAAAAAAATATACCCATATAAAGATAACGTAAGGTAATGGAAAAATATCCTTGTGAATGATTACAACATTATTAGTTAGTTGGATTATAGCGATTAAAGCATTGTTATAATATTTCTAAATACAAATAGAAAAAATAATTTCGTTAAAAGAATTTAATAAGCTGTGAAATTTTATTTATTTTTTTTTTAATTCAAAATTGCAACATCTTTAAAAATTGAATGGTCTTAATTTATTATTATTATTGTATAAAATTATTTTTCTTTATAACAAAGTATTATTAAGAAAATATATTTCCTTTAGCTGGCTTAAATACGAAATTGTGTTCTAATAAAAATGTGAACGTAGGTTACGCATTGTCTTTTACAAACGGAATCATTATTTTATCCTTTCATTGTAACCAGTGGCAGTTTTATCATATGCGAGGCTATAGGCAAGTTTGCGGTGCGAGACTGAATCTTTTTTTATTTGGATACATTAATAAAACTGTTCAAAATGCCTGTACTATTTATTTTACGAATAGTATTTATTTCAGATTCGATATTCAATTTAATTTAATTTTTAATTTATATTTAATAAGATCTTGTATTCTTTTGAGTATATGTATATGTTCATTATAAATTCTTAATTTAAACAAAATCATTCTTTTGTACAAAGTACTGTTTGATACAAATCACTATCTGTTACATATCACTGTTGGTTTTGGGCTATCCAAAAACTTTTTTTTTTATGGAATTTAGGAGGAGAGGGTGGATTGAAAATGTGTTACTTAAAATTTAACTTTTCGGACTTTCGCAGACGCAAAGTCATCAATTAAATCCACAGTCCAAGGACCAACTTATTTTATTTTCGATAGAAATTGAAGCTAATGCAGATATGCGGTCTTATTCATGGTGGAACGTAAATAATTTTTAATAAGCTTTAGTTTAGAGAAGGTCCTCTCTGCGCTTGCGACTGAAGTAGGGGAGGTGAGTAAAATGCGTAGGGCAATAAATAAATTTGGAAAAATTTCTATTAAAGAATTTGCTTACGAGTACCTATGTATCTAATCACTATAGAAATCATACTAAATGTGTATATAATACAAACAAATTTATACATACGTACATACATATATTTTAAAATAGCGCGAGGCCACAGGCAAATGCCTTGCTTGCCTGTGCTTAAAACCGCCACTGATTGTAACGAAATAACTGAATAAAAGCGTCTATAACATCATCAATTATAATGACAGAAAACTTACTTTTAGGCTTAAATAAATGTGATAAAACTGTTTTTTAAGTATACACTGTCGCTAACGTTGATTTTATGACATCTAGCACTGCCGATAATTATGTTGCTTTCAAATTATCAACGGTTGATAGAAATTATATTCTTTATAAAGTTCATATCCTAAGCAAAGATGACATATTGTTGGACACTAAATTCTATGGACCGACGATAATAGATTTCATTTTTAAAATACAAATGGTATTCACTTTCTTACGTCATATTTAAAATTTATCATTAGATAAATAATTAATAGAAGAAACACGTTTCTTCTTCATGTAGTGATATATATTAGCAAGAAAACGACCGTTGAATGAAATGGAAATGGATTTGCGTCGGTACTGATTATAAGACACTGTTATTCAAAATATTATGAACAAAAAAATTATTCTTTCGACAACAAAATGTAGGAGGCAGCCTGTGTTTTTTCTATAAAATATCTTATTTTTTTTATCTTTGCATATACTTATTTCATGAAAAAATAAAGCTTGCAGACACCAAATAAATAAAAGATTTTTATCACTCAATCAAAAAAAGTCCTTTTAAAGCCTACAGCAGTTTTGTGGTATTATCAAAAAAGTTTAAATTTTATTTTTTTTTTGTTTTTCCTCCCTTTTTTTATTATCGAATTTGATAAAAATTTCAATTTTCATACATATTTTGTGGGAAATTTTAATAAACGTATTAATTTTTATTTTAAAAAGATAAGGGAAATTTTAGGCAACAAAATCTGAAGATTTTATTCTCCATCCTCAAAATTCCAAATCTCTTTGTTCGGCACAACAAACATATTTTCATCATTGTTCAATTTGTAAGATTCAAACAAATTTCAAGTACTCTTTCGTCCTAACAAACAGAATTGTTTTATTTTTAACTGGGATTTTAAAAGAGACTAAATATTATTACGGTCATAAAATAATAAATGATTAATAAATAAATGAATTTCAAAAATTACAAGCATTCCAATTTTATATAACGATTTTTACTTCCAACTGATTTGATAAAATTATTCAGAACATTTTAAGATGTTCGGCCATCATTATATCTAATCGGCCGTCATTCCGTGGTGATATTATTGTCATTTGACCGTGATTTTGATTCCCAACTTAGGCTGAAGTGTGAATTTTTCAGTTGTTCACATGATCTTTTGTGTTGTTGTTTTTTTTAAAGAAATGAGAATGTCTTTTAATTAACTTATTGTGAAGAAATAAGTTCTAAATAAATGTTTCTTTCTTTGTTAACCATCATCACACATGACACATGACATATAGTATAAAGCAGCGGTCGGCAAACTTTTTTGGTCGTGGGTAAAATTCGCCTAAGATGAGATTTTTTTAAACTTATAGTGGGTCAGTGGCAATTTTATATGAAAGCAATTTAAAAAAAAAATAATTAAATTAAAAGTTAATTTATTTATTATCTAAGGCTTACAAAAACAATTGCTGGGAAAACTTTCTATTTTATATACAATTGTTGTAAACAAAAAATTTTTATATGCAATTGTTGTAAGCAAAAACTATATTCATTGATTTGGGAACCACTTCAAAATTTCGAAGCGGGTAACATGAAATGATGCTTTGGGTCACCCCGTGACCCACGGGTCATAGTTTGCCGACCGCTGGTATAAAGTAAAGATAAACCATAGAGATACTCATTTTTAAACATTATATTCTACTCATATAATTTGTATATCACAATCTTATAGCTTAGCTTATATTTTTGATTTTTAGTATAGTACTTATGCTATGGAAATATCAAATTGCTTGAAATGAATAAAGAGTGTAAATATGTACAAATAAATATTTTTTGTTTAGCCTCGTCATTGAAATCTACAGAATTCATTCTCATTCAGAATATTTTTCTGTATTAGGCTCTTAGATCTTAGCTTCAAAATAAGTGTAGATTTCGAACCATTAAATTTTATCCGATATTTGTAATGATTAAAATTAGAATCATTAAAATTCAACTTTTATTATACAAGCAATAATATAAAATTTTAAAATATTGTTCTTAAAATAAAAGAAACCTTAAAGATTTAAAAATGAAAATTAGAGATTTGCATTTAGTTTAGAGGCAATATTATTTTAAGTTTTTTTGGTCTAGTTAATTTTAGCAGACATTTCTTAAAACTAAATTTCCGGTGAGTGAATTGAATTTCAATTTATTATTTGATAACATGTGATGTTATTATCTAGTTTAAAACGAATTTGAAATTTTATTAAATTGCCATATTCGACCTAACATTATGTTTTTAACATAATAAGAAAGTTGTTGATTAAAATTTCCTCTTCTAATGGAAGTAGATTTATGTTTTGCGATTTGCGATCAAATCAAGGTTTTGACAAAACTGAATTCTCGGTATTAGATTTTAAGAAAAGTTACAGAAATTTAATACATAAAAATAATTTGAACAATTTATATATAGTTTATTATTTTGTTTCAGTTATAAAATATGATCTCATCTAAAAGAATTTGAAACATACTGCTTTCCAAACTTTCATTTTTTTTATTGATATGAGTATGTAAGTAAGATATTAGAAGTGATATGGAATGCCTATCTATTTGGATTTATGTTATTTCTGGCATAAAAGAAAAAATTTCTGCTTTGATGTGTTCAAAATTTTTTTTTAACTTATATTCATACCTTGAGGTCCTTGAGACATATTTTTTTCCGATAATGCAAAACGGTCCTAACATATGACATTAAAACGGATTGTTGTGAGTGATCATGATAGATGAAATTTTTTTATAATATAATTATGTTTAATAATATATCTATGTCTATAGATCTATTTATTGTTTAACGAGAATATTTTGAAATTGGAATGCATATGTAATGATTGTAGAGATTTGATTTTCCTGCATATTTATGGAGATGATTCAAACCAATTTGAAATTTGTTATGGTTTGAAAATAATAGAAATAAAATATTATTTAAGAATATTTCATTTAAAAAACTTAAGTGAGCAATTTATAACTCTTCTTTATCATTTTGTAACTATTATATGAGAAACATACAAAATGCATAAATACTTAATATTAAGATTGAAATGTTCCATGAGTTTACATTGCAGTAATTTGAAACCTTTAAAAAATATATTTTTAGAAAAAAAAGAAAGAAAATGCTACATTTTAAATAAAATAAATTTTCCATATTTTTCTAAATATTATTTTTTATCTTTATTTAAAATATATCTATACACATATATCTACACTATATGCCAATGATATAAACTAAGTACGTACATATGTAAGTAATTTTTTCGAATGCATAGAAGTATGTTTAAGTATGTGTCTAGAAACTTTGAAAATTGGATAATAAAATTTAATTAAATAATAACTTAGTAAAATTTTCTATTTTTGAGGTAAAATGAATATTATTCTGACAATTGATTACGCCGTGCCGTTACACTGCAATAAGTTTTAAATATGGTTAAATATAAAATTTGCTTTGTAGGACATTGCCAATTTTGATCCATAAAAAAAAATTGTTGTGTAACTGGCGAATCTGTATATGCACACGCTATAAGCTTCGGAAAAATCTATTTGAAAACTAGATATTTGTTGTTTAATGGTATATAAACTATAAATATTCGAAATCAAAGAAATAATTTTTAAGACCGTTGCTACTTAGAATAAAATAAAGACAGTATAATACAAATATTTTGATATAGATTATTTTTGATAACAAAGGAAGACATTCATATATTCATATTTATCATAATATAAAGATTCTTGTTGTGATTTAGATTTTATAATATTTTACTCGTATGAAAAATGTATATGAAAAACAAATTACATCTATTTTATCTGTTCTCAATTCTCAAATAATGTGAGAAGTATAATTATATATTACACAATAACAATATACACCTCCTAGAAGAAAACAAGTGAATGTATACACAGCATATAGCATACTTTATTGTACATATGATGACAGTGCTTTTATGAAAAACATAATAAAAAATTGTGTATTTATGTTTTACGACAAATTATTCTTTTGAGATTATATATGTTTTCTTGAAAATAAAAAATAAAACGATAAAAAAGTTTTAATACATATTTAATATTGATTATTATGACATTAATAAGCTATTTCTAATGCAAATTATTATATGCAATGTTCACAAAATATCAAAATATATATTTTTTTCATTGTTTTAATTATTATGTAAATTAAATAATGTTGTGTCTCCTTCTTCATTCCAAGAAAATTATTTCGATCAATGTATTTTGTTGTTATAATAATTAAAAAATTTTTTTTTCGTTTGATTATTTCTTTTCAAAAATTATTGAATTAATTCTGCTTAAAATCGTTTTTCACAAAATTTTTCATAAAAATAATTGATTACGTTGCTATCCATAGGTTGGTTTCTAAAATGGGATTTTAATTCCTGAAACTACGCAGGGACCCGCGAAGAGGCCTTTGTTGGAGTATTCATAATGTTAAATATTGGGAAAGTAACTTTTAACCCATATAGACCGTGAAGTCCTTTTATAAGAAAATGTTTGTGGCAAAATTATTTCCAATTTATTAACTTTAAAAAAACGAAAACCACATAAACCGGAGATGGAAATGGCAGTTAAAAATTAGACATCTTTGAGAAAAAAATAAGACTATATAACAGTACAATGACCCTTTTGTAATTACACCCTTTTGGAATGATAGCTTTATTTGAATCGTATTACATACTTCACGAGGTTCTAGCATACACTTAAATGAAATAAATATTTGAAACAGAGGATAATGAAGACTGACCTCCATTTATTTTGTATGAAAAATTAAGTGTACATATTACCTTTGGCATATAGAAATCATTCTATTTACAAGTTGTTTGTAATGATTTTTATTTTTATGAGACTTATTGTAGATTTTACGGTTCGGTGAATTTAATTTTTCTAAGAAATAAACTTTGATTTTGTTTTTTTTTTGTTATAAAATTGCCAATGATGATAAAATAATTTTTAAGAAATACCGTTTCAGCTTTAAAAAAAATAGGAAAATTTAAAATGATATAATATGTTATGCATAGATTTATACATAAAATATGAAATACTTTATTGTTATCATCATGCATTGAGAATAGATTTTAAGGATATCATTAAAGAATTCTACTCAGGTGGAAAAATTATATTAAATATAATCATGATTATTGAAAATCTATTTATATAATTTTATCAGAATGATATCGGATGCTACGAAAATAGTTAAAAGTTCGTAAAATCTTGATGCTTTTGTTATTGAAAAAGGTTCTCTTTTTATTGTGAAAAAAATGAATCAATCAAGCAAACATAAAGTCAATTAGTTTAAAAATAGAAAATTTTTTTTTATTCCCCGACTACCTACGTAATATATATTTTTATCTTCGTTCAAAGTTTTTAATTATTAAAGCTATATATCCTAGTCCAAATTCGACTGTTTGAATGCATTTTAGGATTTCAGTAATTTTCAAGGTTCGTTATCCTCAAATAAAAAAAGATGAACAACATTTTCGAACATATAATTTTCATATATTGGAAGTTTTTGAATAACTTTAGTTTCATTTCTTAGTTACCTAACTTTTTTGTTTAAATTTATGTATACAATGAATTATTTTATCTGTAACAGAGCTTAGTGTTAAATATTAGCTTTAATTTCAAACAGAATTTTTTTTTACTTTAATTTTTACTTTAATATATATTATGGAAAATAAAAAAATTTAAATCTTTTGTTAAAAAATTTAATTTATTGAAAATAGACAAAGTCATATAAAAATTCGATCTCATACATATATTTACACAAGATTTCCACTATTTACCGTCTATAAAAACTTTATTAAAGAGTTTAATACCTACATAAATACCCTGTATTTTACTAACGTACATGAATATGACTTGTACTTACATACATACATATGTATTTATTTAATTTTAAATAATTTTGTGGCAAATATATTTTTTTATACTTATTTAAAAAAAAATATATATAGGTATATTATATAGGTATGTATGTATAAAATAAAATTTAATCGATTACCTATATCTACATTTTCATATTCATGAAAATAATATTTTTAGATGAAAGTATAAAATTCTTTGGTCTATTGAACTACATGAGAAATTTTTTTATTCGATTTAGAAAGAAATACTTAACATAATAAATATACTTAGGTACCTGTATGACATATCCATAATTGCTTTCATCTAAAAATTATTAAGCCTTTTCTTTGGCTATGTATTATGTTATGTTTATTCAAAAATAGACCTTTTGATCCTTTAATTAAAAATATTTATGGACCAAAAAATTTTGTTGGCTAATTTCTTTTGCAAAAAAATTTGAAAACATTTTCTTTTCACTTTTTTATCCGGCTTAACTCACAGAATTAATGCAGTATTAAATTATAATTTTAAGTTAAGAAAAAATACGCAAGCGAAAAATGATAATAAAGTTTTGGCACAAAACTGGGTCCAAAATGATGCAATATTGCAATTATATTTATTTCAAGCGATTGTGATATTATGATGTGCCTTTTCAAGCGAAGTAAGACATTTATTGATAATTAAGACTAAAAACTTAGAATAATAAGCTTGTACATAATTATGTTCGTTTTAAGTATTATTATTTTTTAAGTTCCTTCATCCTTCAATTTAATTTTATTTTCAGCTCCCATTTTAGTATTGAAACCGGCTGAGTAATTATAAATATTTTGAAGTGAGGCAGACAGACCGCGTTTTTCATTTTTGGCTAAAAAACAAATGATTATACATGTATAGTAAACAACAGAAACTTTTGTATGAAGGTCAGTTGTAGTTGTTGTGCTTAATATTTAAAGAAAATTGAAAAATATTTTATATAGAAAAAAAGAAATATTTATATTTATTTAGCTCAAATCATAATCGTTGAATAATTTATTTTTTATTAAGTCATAATGTTTAAAAAAGAAAACAATTAAATATTATATAAAAATTATAATAAAATACAAATCTAACAATCTTAAAATCTAATTAAGACTATTTTTGTTGTTTACTTTTTTTGTTAAACATTTTGGAGATAGAAATCAGAATTAAATGATATTTTTTAACACAATTTATTTAGAATTGTTTTTTTTTTTTTTTGTTATTATGCAAAATATTTCGCTTTGTTTTTTCCCCAAAACAAGAGGAAAATGTAAAAAAGTTTTCAAAAAAAAAAAAAAAAAAAATAGAAAACAGAAAATATTATTTTAAATGGATTGCTTTTCCCCCAGATAACCACAAAGTCATTACACATTTTACAATTTTTGGGAAGTTAAAATGAAATTTTTTTTTAAATTATACTTTTCAACTTTTTTGATTATTATACGTATACAATAATACATAATGTACTTGTACATACCTACACACAGTGTTAAAACTTTCTGTTTCCGTTGAATTTTTAGGATCATAAAGTTCATGAATGCAAATTTTTATTTCTTGCTTGATTTTAGTTTAAATTAGGGAAATCATATATATTATAGGTATATACATATTTATATTATGTAGTTGTTTTTTAAACTAAATGAATATAGTTAAATTTTCAATAAAAGACAGACAATAAATGTAATTCGTTACAAATTTTTTTTCGGTTTATTATAAAATTACGCACAAAAATTTATTTTTCCTTCGTTTTATAGACGGACAAATTATATTTGGGAATAAGAATTAAATTAAAAATTAATTCGTTTAGATATTAAGAAATTAACATGTTTCATGTTTCTATGGTTCGTAACTTAATTCTATAGATACTTAAATTTAAGCAATAAAATTTATTTTTGCCAAGTTAACCATATTTTGATTCACTAGTGTTCTGTTAACAAATTTGTAGATGCTGTATGTTGGTTACAATAAAAGTTACAATAATTTAGTACTCGTAGTATTTTTTATAAGCAAACATATTTTACTTTTATATAAATCTGGAATTCATTTATTCCATTTATTTTCACAAAAATTTATTATTATTTAATAACCTTTGCGCTGAAAAACATGGCCCCCGGAAACTTTCATAAATTTCACCATTTGTAAATTTTTAATTCTACGTATTTTGGTTGATGATGAAAAATTTATTTTACATGAATTATTTGAATTTTTATAATTAGGTAATATTTTAAAATTGTTAAATAATTATATCATTTCCCCATTTACCAATAAGAAATTTAACTTAAATTTTCAAATTAATTTTGTTTCATTTTTTCATGTTTTATTTTACATTAATCTGTGAAGGAAATGAAACTTTTTATATTTTTATGATTCAATAAAATGGAAATGAAAATTTAACTTAACTATGTGAATGCTGAATTTATTTAGAAATTATAAATAAAGGCTTAAAAAACTTAAGCTGTTTTCATATCTAATTTGTTAAAAAATTACTTAAAAAATATCTACATATAAAATATATAAAATGAAAATTATGAAATCCAATAATTGTTGTTTGATTGATTTAAACGAATTCAATTTTGTAATATTAATATTGTAAGAATTGCCAATTTCAATTACAATATGAATCTCAAGTTCAATTTCAAGTTCAATTTCAATTTGAATTTCCATTTCGTGAACGTTAATTTTTTATCAAGAATTACACCTAAATCTAAATTAGTTGTGACATTATATAAAAGAACTTCATTTAATTTATAATTAAAAATTATATCTGAATGTTTTCTTGAAAATTTCACATTATAAATAAAAAATAAGTAAAAAACGAGTTTACAAAAAAACTGAAGACAAGCCGCATGAAAAAGTAGAAAATAACTTTTTCTTCACACACAGAAGTGGACTCAGATTTTTTTATTGCCTTTTTCACGTTAACTAAATTGTTATTACAAATCGATTTTTCATGCAAGTTTTCATGATTGTTGAAGATTTATCACTAATCATATCAATGAAAATTTTTACGGTGATTTTCCCGCTTTTCCGGCTTTTTCATCGAGTTTTCCACAAAAGCAACTTTATGCGACTCATTTCGCTCTACAACTTTGTTCAGGTTGCAAAACGGTCAAACGCTTCCTTGGTCGCGAAAACTTTCGGATAAGCGTTTCACATGAATTTTCCTCGATTTTTTCTGCAAGTTTTCACCATTGTTGGAGAGAAAGTAATTGCAGTTGATAATGAACTTAATCCTGCATAATTTAGAAAACTTTTTTAACGGAAAATTTTCCGGAAAAGTCAGAATATTCCGGAAAATTTTTTGGGAAAAATCGGAAAACTTTGCATTTTTCCTGAAACGATTTATCACTTATCAAATTTGTACCAAATTTTTAAATGATTTTTCCCGATTTTCCGGGCTTTCCATGGATATTTTCGGTTCAAATTTTGATAGATTCAATTGTCACGCCACATGAACCTTTGTGCCAAATTTAAGTTCGCTGTGATGACGAAAAGTGGGTCTACGAGAGTGTCGAAAATAGTAAAGAAATATACATGTAAATAAATAAACAGACAAATTCATGTAGGTACGAGCATTGAGTAATAATATTTATAAGAGGGACAGAGTTCGTACAAGTAATTTTTTTTCAAAAATTATGACAATATTTTCAATGTGTTGAGTAAAATGTTTTAACTCAAATGTGTTTATCCTTAATTTTATTATTTTTATTATTGTATTAAGAATAAACACATTTGAGTATGAAATTTTTATACAATACATTGAAAATATTGTCATAATTTTTGAGTTATTTGAAAAAAAAATTCTAAAATTTACTTGTATGAATTCTGACCCTCTTATAAATATTATTACTCAATGGTACGAGTTAATAAGAGTTGTGTCCTCAAAAAAGATAATTTTCCGTACACACTGAAATTGAATACTTTGATACAACTCAGAAACGTTTTTAAATAATTTTGTGTCATCCGCATAAAGGGATATCTGGGAAAATTCAATAACAGAGGACAGGTCATTAAGAAACAGTACGAACAAAATTCGACCCAGATGACTATACTGAGGCACTCCTGAATCAACAGAAAAATATTCAAATTCATATAGAGAATTTCGAAATAAAACACTATGTTTACGATATTTTAAATTCGAAAATATGCCTACCTAATCTTTAAAATTTTTCTAGACTTTTTCACTAAGAAATTTTCTAAAATTTCATTTCGTATGGCATTCGTTCGACAAGTTCAGCCCATTCGAGTCATTAATTCACTCATTCAACCAAAAGTGAATAAAAAAATATACCACAAAGATTACAACTTAAATTAATTTTGTAGTAAACATAAAAATATATAAAAATTTTTAATATATTTTATTTGAATTCACTTGAGATTGTCTAAGGTTCCTAAAAATTTTAAAACATCTGTGAGGATAATAAATTTTTTTTTATTATTATAATTGCAAAATCTAATTTTATAAAACAAAAAAAAAGAAATAAATTCAACATAATAAAAGTTTAAATTATAAAGTATTATTATGTATATGAGTGTACATAGAAACAATAGTGTTTAGTAATCATAATTAAAATATTTAATGCTTTCAGCTTACCATTAGCAATTATTAGGTTCAAGAATAAGCAAAACGATGCATTTCCAACTATCAAAAAATAATAAATTTCAAAAAATTTCACTTTCTAAATAAAATTATATATATCAAGTTTTTTAGATTCTTTCGTTGTGCAAATTAAGCTTGCTAACGCCCTATTAACAATCAAATTATGTAAATTGGAATTATTTTTCTTGTGTATCCCTATCCATCCAGACACTGTTGTGTATACTATACTCTAATTAAAATGATTTTGAATTTCACACTTTATTGAAAATATAATTATTTGCATAAAACTTAAATGTCAGTAAAAATTTTAATGGCAGAATGGAACATTGAATTTTCTTTTGTTTTAACATTTTGTAAGACAATCAGTCCCAATTTGAACATTAATATGAATCTAATTACAATTTATGTTTGATTAGAAAATATAAAGTATGAATAAATGAATTTACTTTGAAACTGGTGGATATTATCATATTAAGAAGACTTTTCTGTATTCTATGTCATAAATTTTTTCTCTATGTTAATTTTGTAATATGCACATTTTGAATTTTTCTCTTTTATAACCGACAGAATATTCAAATAAATTAACTATGTAACATCCTTTTTTTATTGCTAGTACTTGGTTCAGAATGAAAGGTTCTAATAAATTTTAAATTATTAAAATATAAATATTGATCAATAATTAAAGAATAATATTGTTAATATCTTTACCTAATAACTATGATTTAAACAGACAACATTATATGAAGAAACTAACCCCCACGAATTATTTAACAAATTTTTTATTTTCTGTTTTCTGACAACTCAATTATTGAGAACCAAACCGAACGACCATAGTTTCTGTCAAATATATAAATTTTTTAATTGAAAGTTTATTTTATAATACTTTTGTACATTTAAATACTTTAATAATTTAATTTAGTGTTTCTATAAAATTTAATAATTTAAATTTAAATTTAATGGGTTTGAGTTTGTGCCTTTCATAAAACAAAAAAGTGTTAATTACACAATTACCTTAATTACAGCAATTAATATTTAAAAAACCTGAAGGAAGGAAAGGATGTTTTGTATACAACTTTTTCCTTTTCGGTGTTATTAACAAAAAGATATTATTTTTCCTTTCCTTGTGGCATTTCAATGAAAAATGTTGATTATTATAAGCACTTAATTCATTGAAATTGTTTTTTTTGTCAAATTTGTTATGTTGAAAAAATTATATACCTATTTTGATTGTTAATGTTTACAAATAAGTTAATACTCAATTACGTTTAATTGAAAAATATAAAATAAAAATAATAATAATAATAATAATGCTGACAGAAGTTAAATCGTCTGTTGAGAAATGAAACAACGTAAGTAATATGAAAAGTATAGTTTCGAGTAATTTGAATTTAAAGATTTGAAAATTAAAAAAAACGTTTGAAAAAATATCAAGTAGCGTACGTATAATGAAAAGTATAGTTTCGAGTAATTTGAATTTAAAGATTTGAAAATTAAAAAAAACGTATGAAAAAATATCAAGTAGCGTACAATTTTCATCTAAAAAACACATATTAATCAACATTAAGAATGTACTTATAAAATCGTTGTACTTATAAAATCGAGTACGAGGAATCGAATGGTGCTATTGTCAAATAATGAAGTATAAATGTCATACGTTGTTTCATTTCTGAACAGACGAAATTAAGACATTTCAGCATTTTTTTCCTTTGAGTTCTCACCTTCAGTAAAAATAAAATTGAAATAGTTTAATATTGGTTAAATTTTAGATATTGTACAGTAAATTTTGTTCAATTAATACATAGTTTAAAATTTATTTCTGTCTACAAACTACAGATACATATTGAATACATAAATTTTTTTTCTAATTCTTGTTTTAAATTAACTTCATCAGAGGTATTTAATAAATTTATGATTTTGCTAAACTTATGATACGATATTCTTTTATGTCTTCCAGTTGGATGTCGTGTGTTGCCGCACAGACCTTTACTACTCAGCAATTAGTATAAAATTATTGCAAATTTTATTTGTACTAAATTTTTTTTGAAATAAATTTCATATCAGGTACATACATCAACATAAGTACATACCACATAAATATTTTATTTAATTACAATTTGACAATTAAAAATATATATGTAACATTGATCTTATTTATAACTTGTTGTTTTCTAAGAAATACCAGTTTTAATATTTCTTTAAAAATAATAAAATAAAAACTGCAAAATTTTCATTTTTTATATTATTCTTGAAATATGTCGATATTATTTCCTAAATCATAAAAAAGTTAAGAAAAAAAATTATGGGTTTTTTTAAATGGGTTTGTTTTGTTTAATATAAATTCTGGTACTCTGGTGTATTGATGCTGTGCGACCAACAGTTAGTATTATTCGCAACCATAAGTATGAAACATTTTTTGGTTTATAATCTGATTATTGTTTTATTCTTACTATAAGTTTTCATTATAAGTTAGAAAATTGGAACCATTTCAATAACAACGCTACTTCTTTATTGAATGCGAATATATGTATTTTTTGTAATTATATAGAAAAATATTATCTGAGTTGATAATTTTTCCAGATAGTTCTTGCCAGGACGACGAAAAATAGTTTTTTTTATCATAACTACAATAATTATTTTTTTAATATAACAAAAAGCTAGATTTTTCTAGAAAGAAGATTTAAAATTAACATAAATAATTTTCTTCTCGGAGAGAAAGTACTATTAATTTTAATTCAATAATATGTTAATATTCGGAAGTATATATAGTTTAGTGAGGTTACTGAGATTCAACAGTCCAAAGTATGCAATGGTAATTCTAAATTTTTATACAGGTACTTACAAAAATGTAAACAATCAAGTATGTAATCAAAGTCAAAATCGTAAATGCATGAATACATAATATAATTTCCTATTTTTCAATTCGAGAACATTTTTGAAGTAACTAACGATGGTAATCGATTTAAAAAAAATTGTTTTTCACATTTCATTTAACAAAACTTTTTTTATATATTCTGATATTTTTTTTTCTTCTTGCTGAAATTTATGAACCATTAAAACCTTTTTGAGGTTAAAGAAAACTTGACCTAATATCCTGATTTTCAGCAAAAAAAACAGAAACAAAGCAATATATATATATACTACATGTACATAAAAGTAGTATTTACTTTATTTTCTTAAAAAGTTACAGAAAATAAAATGCACATTGTTATACACATATAATATACAACTAAAGATTTAAGTTTAATTCAATAATATAATCTTGAAATATCATTACTAAGCAAGAAAATCCAAAATGGTAAATATTAATTTAAGTTTAACAAAAAAAAAAAAAAGAGTAAATTTTAATTTGTTTTAAAAAAGAAATTTATTGAAAACATCTGCTAAGTAGAGAATATCCTTTTCATTATCCTTTTAATATAAACTCATTAAATTATGATGATTGCATTTTTCAAAATTGTTATTAAGTCGAATGTTAGTACTATACTATATATGTATATGTTATATGTACAATGTATATTTATATATGTACTTAAAAATCCCCAACATTAGAACATTAAAAATTATGATTTTCGAATTTGAACCCTTTTTGTGTTTATTTTCTAAACACATGCTGCGATAATAAAAATATTTATGAAATAAAAGTTATTTTCAATATGGGACGCTAATTTCATTTTAAATAAATATATGCATTATTGATTTATAATAAAAATTACTTGATGAAAATAATAAATTATTTTTGGGATATCACTTCATCATAACTATACATAGTATTGATAAATTAGCATAAGAGGATGTTTAAATTTTCCAGGGTGAACAAAAATTTCTTATTTGTGTGTAGAATATAATGTTATTATAATTTTTTTAATACTGTATTTATATCTGACTAAAAGGGATATTATACTACTATGTATTATAGAATAGATGTATAATATTCAAAATGATTTCAGCCTAAATAGTTATAACTTTTCCTAAAACTTCAATAATAAACAATTTGTTCAACTAAAAATTTATGAATTTTGTGATTAAGTCAGTTATAAAAAGTATACGAGATCTATGATAAAATATAAAAACTGGATTTTATTAAATTGATTGGTTTTCAGTATATTTTTGGAATCCAAATATCTCAAAGCAAATATTCCTCGACTCGCGACTGAGGCAGGAGTCTGGGCATAGGTCATAAGTCGAATTTTATGAAAAAAAAAAAACAAAAAGAAAGTAAAAATGGTTAATAAGTGTCAATGGTCGCATATTCTTATGCTGTGGTAAAGAATATTGTGAAATAGTTAAATATAATAAAGTGTAAAAATTATGTTTTGTCATTTTTAGCCCCGAATACTGTTTGAAAAAAAAATAAAAAAATTTATATTGCGGTCGCAATAAAGTTTAAATTTAAATAATTAAGTTCTATTTACAGAAAACTAAAACCACCTATTCAAAAAATGGCAACCACAAGTAAATGTACACAATTGTACATATTGTTCAATTTTAATATTCCTCTTAAAATTTTGGTCTATTAGCTTTTAGCTTCATCGGTCGATGAAATAATTTAGAAATGGCTCACGCATTTTTGAAATTCCATATGTATATATAATACAGTTCCACAGAGCAATTTTTAAGAAATTAGGCATTTAACCTATTTTTTTAACTTAGGGGTATTGTATGTATGTATAAAAATAATTATGTTCTATGCGTGCTAGTATTTCCGTTTTCACTACGATTATTATTATTATTATTTTGTAGCAATTTAATAACCTTGATAAGTTTATTATTTTATTAACTCCGAACATACGAAATGAAACTGATGATGAAGGTCATTCATAATACTTTTATTTTATTGTAATTTTTATTGTAAATATTTAAAAGAAAATACAATAATATTTATAAGAAAAATAAAGGAGCAATGAAAGAAATTGAAGGCTATTTTAAGATTTCATAATTATGTATAATTCAAAAATTACTCTTTATTATTAATTCTATAGTATGTTTTATTCGATTTTGTACACATGTTCAATTCAAAATACAATAGAATTTTCGAATATTATTGATTGAAAATAAATAATTGCCTCTTAAGATCTCAAGTTTTACTCAGATATTTCCGATCATTTTATTTTTCAATTAAATAACAGTAGAATTCTCTTGGAATTTTTAAATTAAATAAATAATCATTTTCCAACTTCTAATACATACTTATATTTTAATGCGAGAAATGATTAACAGCTAATTAATTATGTTTATTAAAAAAAAACTACTTTAACTTATGAAATAATTTGAAAAAATAAAATAATATGCAGATTCTTTAGCACATTAAATATTATGTTAACTTAACCTTTGTCTGCGGAAATCGATTAAACTTCATCATTTCGCACTCTTTATATAATGTTTTTCACAGTTGTACTTTTTAAAAATTTTAATTGTTCCTATAAATATTTTATATCTAATAATATCCTTACGTATATAATATTGTACAAGCAGATATAAAGCTTTAAATATTTCAAGCCATAATATGAAACTATTTATAATATTAAAGAATCTTTCGGCCTTTCAAAAGAATACTCAAAGAAAAAAGAAGGAATTTTCTAAAAAACATTTTTTTTTTTTAATTTTATTCAGTTGAAAAGTTATGAAAAGAAAATAAGTCAAGGAAACTTATTAATTCAAGAAGACAACTTATCCAAAGTATAAAAAAAAAAAAACTGAATTTTTGAGGGGTTAATAAAAAGTTTTTTTTTTTTTTATTATAAATTATATTTATTCTACGTACAATCCAAAAAAAAATAATTTTTTTTTCAAGTAAGACATAATGTCGCCAAATAATATTGATTATTTTCTAAGTTATGTTAAAATTTATTAATTTAAAAATAACTATATGCAAGGAAAGAATAAAACTCTAAAGTTTATAAAATTTATTGAAAATAAAAGAAAATGCATCACTTTTATTTTAACAAGTTTTTAACTTAAATAAGATTCTTGGATTGTATTGCTGCAGAATTTTTTTTGTTTCAATTTTTATATCTTTGCCGAGTTTCTTTACAAAACTAAAACAAAATAAAATATGTTTAACTGTTCAGTTATAATATCTACATATGTACATACATATAGTATGTATTATATATGTAAACTACACATGGTGTCCAAAAATCTATAAGAGTTTTCGTTTAATTTTGAAATTGAGATTTTAGTGATCAGTAGTTAGTTAAAAATCTAATAACGTTCGCATTAAAAAAATATATTTTTTTTATAATAAATTTCGGAATTTGTCATGTTCGTCATCGGGCACCCCAAACAATTTTAGTTATGGTACAGACCTGCTTAACATTATTAGACAACATTAATACATAGGCTGAAGATTGTAAATATATAATTTAGAAAGCATATTTAAATTTTTATATAACAAAATTTACAAATAGATTCTACAGACAGCCCTTGATTACAAAACATTTACAATAAAAATAACAAATATCTTTGTGTAAAATAAAGACAAAATTATGTGAGTGTAATAATCTTTATATATCCTTTATCCAAATTTCAATACTGTTATAGATAGTTATGCAAATTCTAAAAAAACATATTTTTAATTTTAAAAGAACATACCTATTCTGTAATTTAAAAAAGATGAATGTAGCATATTATATATAATGAATGATTAAGCATATTATATATATAATTTTTATGTGATTGTAAAATAAAGTCCTGGAACAATTCCAAAATAATTTTCTGCAATCATTAAATACTTTAAAGAAAGGTTGAAATGATTGTTTATAAATAAAAGTTTATTCACAAATTACCATAATTTGAGGTTATATTAAAAAATATATAATTAACTTTTTGGTTCTGATGGACTTTAATTTATTTTTATTCAACCACTGACGTCAATGACACAAAATGGTAAAAAAATTACAGAATTTATTTAAATAGTTTTTCCTAATTTTTAGATTGTATTTAAGTAATATTTTTTTTTACGAAATTATGTTATAGGTAAATACATTAAAGATAAATGGACTATTTGTGTATAAATATATTAATGATGAATGGAGTGCTTTTACATTTAGGTACTTAACTGGATGGAAAAAAAATTTAATAAATTAAATATTTTAAGCTCCAGAAAAAGATAGATTGCATTTTTGAGCCATCAATTTTATATTATCAGAATGACGTTTTATGATCTGATAGAGCTTATGAGAAGATTATTTCCTTTTTTACGTGATTTTCTGAATAAATTTATCGTAAGTTTATAAAAGGATTAACTAATAAAAAATAAATCCAATAATCATGAATACAGAAAAAAAAAATTAAATTAAGAAAAAATTTGAGTTTCTTTTTTTCATAAAGTCCCTAACGCTTTTATTTGTCCAATGTTTTTACTAATTGCTAATTTATTTTTCTGATTTCCTTCTTCAAACGTGGTATTTTAAAAGTTTTTTCTATTATTTTTATTTGATAAACCAAAAACAAGTTTATAATTAAATTTTCTAAAAATAAAGATTTAATTTTTTTTTGTATATATATAATAATAGGTATGTATCTAATGTAAGGCTGTGTGAATTCTGGCATTAAAACATAATTTATTATTTTCCTTCGGATTAATATTTTTTTCATTCTTGGTTGAATTCTAATTGTCTTTGGAATTATAAAGGGTCCAAAAGTTACAAAAAGAGAAGAGAATAAAAAAACAATCACAGATTTATGTTTAGAAGTTGAAAAGTCAAAGATAACTTACCATTCAATTTAAAGAAAATTAAATTTAATTGTTTACAAAATTAAAAGAAAATGAAAAAATATAAGACAAAAATAATTTACTTTTTTAATTTTATTATATATATATTTTTTTTTGATATAATTGAAGATGTTTTTATTGCGCTTGAAATTTTATCACCTATAGAAAAAAGTAAAACAGATATAAAGATAATTTATTTATTCTGTATTTTAAGAAAAATCCTTAAAATTTCTGAAATCTAGTAAGGTTCTATTGATGAAATACATTCATTTCCTTGCGCTTGTAATCATATTATTTGTATAGAAATGTGTAAAACGAATATAAATATAATTATTTTATATTCTTTATTTTAAGAAAAATATTTTAACTTTCCCAAATTTATTTTTATTTGCTGAACTTATAGTACTTAGGTACTTATTTTTTTTGTCATTGAAAATTTGATTTTTGTTTTGCAACTTTTGTTGCCAGAGAACATTTGTACAGCGTGAACATTTTTCAAGCTTTAACTTCTTATTTTATTTTTTTTACGACCCGAAATTTGAAGACTGATTTTAAAAAATGAATCTCTTTCATGTCTATTTAGTTTTGCTTGTTATTTTGTCATGGTGTAGTGATATTGCCATTATCTTACGGTGAGTTCGGCAGTGGGTTCAATTACCACCACGAAATGGAATTTGTGTCAATTTTTCAATTTAGCTCTCTTGAATTAAGTGTTTGTGTTGTTTTTAAGCAACTTATACTCTGGGAAGCATTATATAGTACAAATTACATTTAGTTCCAAAAATGAGTTTCCCACACTTATGACTCGAAATATACCCGCGTCGCATTCAATCACGATTTTCAGTATTGCTATAAAAAGCAAGGGTTTTAATAACTTATTGCTTAGCTTGTATCAAAAAAAGTCCTGAATTTTGTATTACAGGTCTGAAAATATTATTTCTCTTATAAAAAGTTTAATGTATTTTTGTATACGTAATAATGTTTCATATTAAATTATTATATTTCATTAAGGTACTATTTAGTTTCAAAATAAAATAATGAAATAATTTTATTTAAGAAATAACATTTATACTATTATAAAAGATCTAAGTTTTCTATGTTATCTTGAAATTTGAAAAGTGCCTTAATTATTATTTTAGAGATAATTTTTTTTTTTTATTTTTCATGTAATCTATTAGTACGTTAAAAGCACATAAATCAATTTAAACAACAAAGATTATATATATAGTTTAAGTTTCAATTCACATTGTCTCTCTTTTCAATTATGCTTTATAACAAAATCTACATACTAAATTATTGATGTGACTTTCTAGAATGAAAATAAAATCTCATTTAAAATTTTTTTTTTTTGGCTTTTGCTTTTAGATTAAATCAAATTAAAGACATTCAGTTAAATAGATCTGAATGTGCCATGTACGAAATAAACATTCTGGAGCATACAATTTTCGGTTGAAATTAATAGTTAACGACAATCATGATGTTTTAGCAAGAAATTTTGAATTATTTCGGAAATTATTTTATACACAGATAATTATATAATTTTTTTTAAGCTAATTACATTTTGTTTATTGTGAAACATTTTATAAAAAAAAACCCTAAATTATTGATAGAAATTCTTAATTATATAGAAGGGACAAACAAGGTATTGGTAAGATACAATTTTAACTCAACAGGTTTAATAATTAATATATATTTTTTTATATTCTAAAATTCTGTTTTTCTTTTTAATCCAAATATTAAAATCAAAAATAGTAATTAAATGTAATTGCTTTAATTACAAATCAATATAAATAACATTTCATACATGAAACTGTTAAAACTTAAGTTCGTATTTTAGGAACTATTTTTTCAAAATAATTAGGAAAATTCTTTTCATCAGAATATTTTTATTTCTTAATGCATTGAATTATAATTCAATGTAAATTTCGAAAACCTATTTTTATTTTGATGTAACCTCTATTTAGACAACATTTATATTTTTAGACAATTTGTTGGATAATTGAAAATAAGTTATTTGCCTCTGCAATGACAAAATTAAATTACATTAGGAAAATACAAAATGTTTAAGCGTATATATGTGTCACTGTCAGTGTGAAGTGGGTTTATATTATACAATAGACATATATATTTTAGTTTGTTTTCAATGTTTTTTAGTTTATATAAATAAGTTTTATAGATAGAAACAACATAGAATTCATGTAATGTGAACTACATTATGTGATTTGAATTTTCTAACCCCAAAAACTAATTAGTGATCTTTGTCAAAAACTTTTGATTAATTTAATAAATATCTCGAAATAATTTACTTTCATTATGGATGCTTATTTATCCGTAAGCAAATAACAAATCCCGAAACCATAATGGTGGGCTAAGCTTCATTAGCCCTGTCTAAATATAAACCAATATAGTTTCAATACCCACTTATACTACTTTGACTAGTAAAAAATTAAAATTAAAAATATTGTGATCAGTTAATTATCCATGGTTTTTAAATAATATTCTGCATAATTTATAATTTTTTTATTTAATATTTCAATTTTTTTTCTTCGGTGTGCAGAAAATTTTATACTCAGAAAAATAATTGTTATACATACTTAAATTTGCTGAAAAAGCCTACAATGCTAAATCATTATTTAAATGACCTACATGAGTAAATTTATTTTGTTATTTAACATTAAAATAAAAAAAAAAGGCTAAATTTATGATTCCTCTTATGTAACACCAGCCATTTAATTTTTTGTATGTACATATAATATATTTTAATGCGTTGGGGATCGTTATGTTGTATTTAGTGCTATAGAATTTAGATCACTAAATGGAGTATTATATGCGTCAATACACATGCAATCATTTAGATGCATCTGCGTAAATAATGAAAAAATTTAGATGCATCAGCGTATATAATGAAAAAATTTAGATGCATCAGCGTAAATAATGAAATCATTTAGATGTTTCGTATTGAATATTACGTAATACCATAGATTAAGAATACAGAAAGATTGGAAGCTTCATACAACATTTTTTCAGTCTTTTTTGGTATTTTATTGTGAAGGTGTTAGTAAAACTAAATAAAATTCTTTTCATACATTGATAATTATCACGTATTTTATTTTGTTTTACTAACACATTGACTTAAAAATACCAAAAATAATGTTGTATGAAGTTCCCATCTTTCTGTATTCTTAATCTATGGTAATACCTAACAAACATAATATCTCTCAAAATATACAGCCAAATACAAAAAAAAAAAAAAAGAGAAAAAATGAGAAGAAAAAATATTCTCTCTTTGCAACTACCTCTCCCCTACGCATTAAAACAGTATATTGGATATGTAAACAAAATTTGTTATACAACTCGTTCTGTATTTACACAAAAATACATTGACACTTGTCAATTGATATCACTCGACCTTCGGTCTCGTGATATAAGTATTGACTCGTGTCAATGTATTTTTGTGTATACAGAACTCTTAATTAATAACAAATTTAGTTCACATATTCAATAATCTACTATTATACATAAATGTATACATACATTATGTCAATTAAATTTGCATTTACTCGTCAGATATTTTCGAGTAGGTATATTGTAAAATAATAAATGAAAAGCTTTATAATTTTTATATTTATTTTTTTTAGTACATACTGAGTTTTTGTTAAAATCTCTTCCTTACCAAAAAATTATTATTATTATTATTATTATTATTTTCATAAAACGAAGAGTGTATTGAAAAATGAATATAATTTATTTTCTTCCTTTCAAGTAAATATTCATTGCTCTGTTATCTTTTATATATATATTTTTTTTATAAATAATGATTGAGATTTTTCAATTTTCAGCAGTAAATATTTCAATGTAATTTTGTTTCTTAATGAAAATTTTAAGTTTACTCGCGGCAATTTAAATTTTATTTTTACATGAAAAAGTCAGGTGCACAAGAAATTATTTGTTTTTATTTTTTTTGGATAAAAATGAAGTAAAAGTTTTCTTCTTTTTTTTTCAAAAATAACAAATTTATAATTTTAATAAATTAGTTCTTCACCATCATATTACTTTTAAATGAAAATTTGAAATATTTTTGGTAAAAACATATTCTATTTATTTATATGAATGAATACATGTGTATCTATATATTTAACGAGAAAAATTAATAAAATTTTAACGGCAAGTTGTTATTTTAATGAAGAAAATGTCAACAAAAAACTATATTTATTTAATTAATGAAAAATAAAAAATAATCAAATTTAAAAAGTTTGTAATTTCATTGATTAACAAGAAAATCTTATTGGATTAATTCACTTTACATTGAAAAAAAATAAAAATAATCTACAACTAACATTAAGTCTCTGAGATAATTAGAAAAAAAATTTCCCTGTGATTTTCAGAACTTTAATTTAAAGAAATATTTAATTTAGAATTTAATATGTTTCCAAATTGTAATGGTTTCAAAAGTGTGCTGAACGTATGGTTCTAACTTTGAAATAAAATTTAGCTAGAAAAATAAATTTAAGTAAATCAAAATATATTTTGAAAATATAAAGATATTTATTTATTTATTGATACTGAACACTGGTAAGGTGTAAACGTATACTTATTTCATAATATAAACTAAATTGTAGGTACGTGTTATATATCATACTCTTTTATTTTTATTTCAAGTTACATATAAAGCTATATATTTAAGTTTAATCTACGATAATCTGATTTGGAAAATCACTTTAAACATTGTACAAATAAGTGAAAAATAAATAAAAATAATATATCAAAATCTTTATCGATTTTGTATAATGCTTATGTTGCCGACAGTTTTTTTTTTTTTTTTCAATTAAAATAAAGTCATAAAAAAATCTACGTAATATGTGTATAATGTTTTATGTTGTTTGTATATACATAAATATTCTATAAGTATGTATTTTATTTATTTATTATTAACATTTTGATTTTTTTATTTTTATAAAAGAGGACAAAAATAAAATTTAATATAAGGGTTTTGCTCCTTATTATTATTTATTTATATTTATTTTTGTAAAAAAAAAAATAAAATAAAATGTTCTTTTCATATTATTATCACTAAATTGTTGGTATTTAGAGAGTGCTTGCATCGAATTTCAATTTAAGTAAATTCAACTCCTTTTAGGGATATGTTTATAATATCAATTATTATATAATGAAAATAAGCTAAAGGGTTAAAAATGATCAAAAATCTTTTATCACATGATACTTGAAAATTTGTCAAGTTTATTTTACAGCTTTTTCTTAATTGGTTCGTATATGTACTTACGTATATGAAATTTCTTTACATTCTATTATGTTTTACAGTCTCGAAACAGTTCAATTTCAAATCAAAACTTATCAAATTAAGAATTCGTTTTTACTGAGGATATCTTTTTCCTGTTACCACTGATTGATTTTATTATTTTTATATTTTATATGAACTGTATACCTGATAGAAAAAAAAAGAATAAAAAATAATTTTATCCTTCATTTTCAAATTTTTCTTTTTGCCTGTAGTTATATTTGTCAAATAATTATGTTATATTCTAAATGAGTTAAAATTGAAATGGCAAACAAAAAATGAAAATGAAAGAAGGAATGAAAATTTTTTTTTCACAAAAACAAAAACACAGTCAACAATATTATATCGTAAAATCCACCCATAGACGTGAAAGTACCATTAAAAAATTTACACAATTTTATCAATCAATCAAACTTTCAGTATTATATATACATATAAATACAGTTAGGATACTGACGACTGATGAAGATTATTTGTATTGAGCTGAAAAAGATAAATTGAATTAAAATAAAAACTGACATAATAATCAATTTCATTTTGATTTTTATAACAAATATATTAAATTTTTCTTATAATTCATTGACTTAAATAAAGAGTGTGACTAGTATAATAAAAATCAGACTCATAAGTAGCAAAAATTATTTTAATATATCATTCCTTGAATGTGCTCTGTCCCATTTAAGAAGTTAAAGAAAAAAGATAATGATAAAGTGCATTAATATAACATTCTGAATTCAAAATTGATAATATATTTATTCAAATTTCTCTTAAGGCAACTCAAACCATATACTGACATTTAAATAATTTATTTCAATGAAATTTTTTGAAATTATTTTGAATTTTGAGAGATACTATTATTGTATTGACCATTTTTTTTCGGTTCTGTGATTTTGATAGTATTGCACTTTAGTTCTAGTCTAAACGTTATATTACTTCTACAGCTAAACTTACAGCTAAACTACAGCTAAACTTGAAACTTTTCTATTAATTCATTTTATTACCAATATTTTTACTCCGGGTACTGTCATCGTAATATTTAAATGTTTCAACAATAATTTGTTTCATATAAAACTGAAAAAGGTACTCAGATATACAGTAATTCTCCAACAGTTGAAAATTTTTAATTTTACATACTTGAAAAACTTATGATTTAAGTTTTTATTATAAAAAAAAAAATAAAAAACAAAATTTCGTAGGCAAATCTTATAGTCTTTTAGTTTGTAGTTTGAAAACTTTTTTCAAATCTTAAGTTTACCAATTAAATATGTAAATAATTTCTGAATTAAATAAAAGTTTTTCATATTTTACTTGCACAAAGAAGAAAGTACCTACGTAAAGTTTAACGTTATATAATTATATAAGTATCACGGTATTAAAATTTAGTATAAATTTGAATTAAAATATAAATTTATATCTACAAATGTACTGTTTCTGAATTTGATGTAAAACTAAATAAAAATACGAGATAATTATAACATTACACTTGACAATACACTAATGAACAGAAATGGTATGCATAAACTTAGTTACATTAGTTAAGTATAATGTAAGTAAAATATACATATATATTATAGGTATTTATAATCAAATTAAAATGTTGATTCTTCAAATGTAGAAACTTTTTTAAGTTTCAGAATATCAAATATTAAATTTTGAAATGTTTAATATTTTAACTATACCGATTACACAAAAGAGGGCCTTTATATTTAGTTTATATTATTACAATATTTCCCCTGGCGTTCGTCGAAAAAAATAAAATTAGTACTTCAAAAAAATTTGTTTCAAAAAGAAAATTAGTAGTTGAAAAAAATTTGTTTTTTTTTTTTTTCAAAAAAAAAATTGAAATCTTGAATTGCAAATAACGACGGATTAAACATGTTTTCTTTTTATCGAAGAAAATTATTTTAAAATTCTGAAATTTAAAATTAACTCCTTTGGATGTTGTTTATCATTAAAAAACAATTAAAATACAAAATTTCCAACAAATTGCATTTTAATGATAGGGTGTTGAAGTGTATAAACATTTCTTAAAGCAATCTCATATAATTTTATCTTATTAAAAATATTTTCTCAGAAAACTAACTTTTAATCTGTTTTCTAATTTTTTCCTCTCTAGAATATCAAAAAAAAATAAATATATATTTTGAAATAGATATGCCATAAGATAATATCGCATTTAAAGGCATAGTGTTTTTTGTTTTCATATTATGTTGAAATGTCGAGAAGTAAAAAGAAACAAAAAATATTAAAAAATATCTTTTTAACATAAAAAAAAGTCTTATCTTTTGAATTTTTGTATTTGAATCCAAAAAACTGAACTGTTTTTCATATATAAATACTTAATAACACTTATAGTATGTATAGAAATTGGTGAGCTAAAAATATTTCATTAACTAAATTTATAAAATTTGATGCAATTGGTGAAAGCGAAAGGTATTTTTTTAAGAAATTCATTAGTCTATAATGTTAATGTTAATGTTCCGAATTAGACTAGGTAATTTTAATTAAATTAAAAATACATAAGTATAAATTAAAAGATTTTTTTATTGAGTATTATTGGGTATATTGAGTAATTTTTTCAATTTTAAAAGGTTGACTTTAAATTGTGTGAATTTGTACATTAATTTAGAGATACTTTTTCTATAAATGCTTATAACTCTTTTCTTAAAGAAATTATTAAATTTCTCTATAAATGTAAATTATAAACCTTAATTTATTATAATATACTAAGTGTATGTATTATTTCCTATATCGGAATTATAATTTTCAATTTTGATATAATAAACTATAATAGATTCAAACAAGTAAGTTAAATTTAAAAAGGTTGAAGATACCTATAATAGAGATATTAATAGAAATATATTCACCAATATATTTATATCTGCAACTTCGATAATTTTTTAAACTGTTAAGTGTAGAGTGTCCAGTTCGGGTACCCGGGTACCCGAGTACCCGATGTTTTATGTTATTTTATCGAGTACTTAAATACCCGGGTAATCGGTTCGAGTATCGGGTACTTAAAAAAAAAAAAATCAAATATAGTTAAAGCTTTTAGAGGTTTATAAAGCGATTGGAACCAATAGATTGAATAGATTACAAAAAACGTTATCGGTCTCATCTGAGCGAGTTTTTTCAATTGCACAGATTTTTATTTCCAAATTTTTATTGGGTACTGACAGAGCTGATTAAAAAATTTAAGTGTTTTTGTACTGAATACAATATAAGTACCAGTATACTGGTATTGCAAAAATACTGCAAAAAAAATTTCAGTACCAGTATATATTGGTACTGAAATTTTTTGCAGTACCAGTACATTGTAGAAAAATTTTTCAGTATTTTTGCAGTACCAGTATACTAATACTTTAATTTTCTGCAGTAGCAGTATATTGTGAGTTGGTGAATTGATACTCGACTACCCGGGTAATTGAAAATCGGGTAATTTCGACACTCTAGTTAAGTGTATCGAAATATTAAAAACAATTTCTTAACACTTTTTTTATAGTGTAATATTTATTTTTTTATTTACAACATGTTAGTTTTATTCTCTTGTTTATTTGTGACAGTATATAACAGCGTTTCTCAACCTTTGTACTATTGCGACCTATAAAATATGAATACAAAATAACGCGACCCTCAATGTGAAAAATAACGCGACGAAATCTGAAAAATTTAATGACAAGCTAGAAAGACACCTTTAAAATGTTTTATTTATTTTTATTTTAACGACTTATAATATGTTGTTGACACATTCATTTGATAATTAATTTTTTTTCGTTCGATTTGTTTAAAGCGAATGAATTTTAAAAGCTGTTTTATTATTATCAATCTAAAAACAGAGCAATCTGTTAGAAAATAGATGTATAGATTAATTCTTCTTACATAATCAAAATATTTTATTATTTTTGAAAAAATATATGTAGCATTTGTAATAGAATTTTCCCATTAAAACGACCCATTGAAAATCTTTCGCGACCCAAATTCGGGTCGCGACCCTAAGGTTGAGAAACACTGGTATATAAGATATTTTTTCTTTTATTCGCCTATTTCCAAATTCATGACGGATTTTGTTTTTTTTTTCTTTCTTAAAATTAAATAAATTAAGAAAATTTCTTTAAATTTTCATTTAAATCAAAGGCAATGAATTGAGTTATTCATTTTTAACTGTAAATATATAAACAAAGTATAAAAGAAAAAAAATATTTATGGGAAAATTTTCAACCACTTTTCATTAATATTCATGACCAAACTAACACATTGTAGATTTTTCCCAAACAAAAGGTCACGTAAATGAAAAATAGAAAACATGGGGTTCATGAAACTAAATAAAAAAAAACATTGTAAACTTTGCATTTTATTAAGAAAAAATATATACTCACTCGTATTTATATATATACGAGTATAATAATAAATTTTAAGAAAATAATTTTGAAAAGTGATTTCAACAATGAATGGTAAGTAATAAATTTCATTGTTATATTTACAATATTTTTTTTAAGAATGACGTTTAAATATACTAACTAGGGTGTACCAATCATAAAATTGAATATTTATATTCGAATGATTTGATATTTGCTTGTTACAAAAATTATCTCCTAAAAAGAACGTTAAATCCCAATAAATTACGCCAATAGATTGTCCGATAGGTCTTTACCATACTAAACTGAAAATTTATAGAAAAATATTAAGTATGGCTGTAAAAATTAATTTGAAAAATATCAACTCAATTTTAAATTATTTTGATTTCCATGATTCGAATAAATTAAAATTGTTGTTTTCTTAATAAAAAAAAAGGACAAAAAATCCTTTTTGTGTAATGAAAAAAAAAACAAAAAAAAAATTTTATTTGAAAACGATCTTAAACATTTAACTTACATTTTTTTATTTGTAAATAAGGTCAAGCGATTCAAATTTTTTCATTTAGAAAATTATCTTTATTATTTTGTAAATTTTAAAGATTTAATTATTATGATAAAAAGGAAATTTTTTTTTAATTAATTTTCGAACGTTCTTATTTGATAGAGAGATAGAAAACTTAAAACTAATGGTAAATGGTGATTGATTCGAGTTTGAATAAAAATTGAACATTATTTTTTGATTTGCATTATTTCAAACACTGGTCGAAAAGGAATCTATTTAAAGTTCATAAATTCCCAATATTTTATATGATGCAGGAATTTTTAACTTAATTAAAATTAAAGTAATCGAAAATTAATTAAGTCGAACTTTATGCCTGTGCTTCTATTAAGAGCCCTCGCTTTCGAAACTTGGTTTGAGTTTGTCTGTAGAGCTAATACTAAAACGATTTAAGTGAGATAAGAAAGATCTGGCTCCCGGTTAAGTGCGCTGAATTTATGATTTATGAAGCTAGTAAAAGAGATATAAAAAGATAAAAATAAAGCTTGTACATCAATTTTCAGGGAATTTTGAATTTGTATTATTATCGAAAAAACTTTAAAAATTTCTGATAAAAAATATTCATTGTGACAACTCTATTATCTATTCAATTCTATGTTTTATTTGTAAGCAAATAAAAATTTATAACTCACCCCATTTTTAAAGAAAATTAAATGATAATTATAAACAGAGCTGAAAACATGGTCACAATTTTTTTTACCCATAATTTATAATTTTCACAATTTTATATTTTCACCTTTTCGCAACAAAATTGCATAATTTTTTTTAAAAATAATGTTATTTAATATTCAAGTTGCAAAAAAAATAATAACACTTTGTAAGGAAAAACTCTGTAGGGAACAATTTTCCATAATACGAGATTTTATTATTAAAGTACCATAAAATTTAATTTCATTTAAAAAAAAAAGAAAATTGTGTAAATTTTCTAATGCAAATATTTATTTTGGTTTTTTTAAAAAGCAGATGTACCAAAAAATTCAGAAAATATTAAGAAAATTTTAAAATTTTTCTTTTTTTAATATGCATTGAATTTTATTAAGAAAGTACTCATAGTTTTTTCTAGATTTTTTTTTGTAGAAGCATTATTAAAAATTATTATAATGTTATAGAAAGTTTAGTTGGAAGAGTTTCACAAACTTTTCGAAACGAAAAAAAATTTCACAAAACCAATAATAATTTTAGAGAAAAAAGATATTGTTTTATTTTTTTTTTGGATATAAAAAAAAAGGTTTGAGAATATAATACATATGGAAAACTGTTCTGAGTTTTCAGATTGAATCAGCATTGCAAACCGACAGTAGTAGTGCTAATTCGTAGAAAATCTTAGCTTGATATGGTCGGAAATCTCTACATGTAAATAATTATGTTAATGGACATGAACTTATTTTTTTTTACCTGGATAGTGGTCCGATGAACATAGATTGGGAAACGTTGAGTTTTTGGTTTATTTGTTAAATATTTTTAGGTAATTGTTGTACCACTAAGCCACTAAGAAATTGCAAATACAAAAACACTAAGATAACCATTTTTTATTCTTTTGGGAATGCCCTACATTATTCAGTGTTTTACTACAAATAATTTTTTTTAAAGTTTGTCATTTTAAAAATAAAATTATGATTTAAAAAATGATTTAAAAAGTTAGTTACAATATAGTCAAAATATATTATTAGAACTTAACTATGTACCTGTATAAAATAAAAAGAACTATTTTACTTTATAATGTATTTTTGTTTTTTTTTTAATTTTGTAGTTTAGATTCACTTGAACATGAATTTCATATGAAGAGTTGTGGAATTGCTCGTTTAAGTACATTGTAAGACAACACATACATTTTAAAAAATTATTAAAAATCTTTTCTTATTTTTTATAATGAAAACTCTCATATATTTTTCACTTTATTGGTGGTGCAAAGGGCAATAAAGTCAACCATCTGCAAATTTTGTTTGGATAAGGATGCAAGAAGGCGAATATTATATTGTTATCAAGAATTATTGTTATTAAGAAACGGAATAACCATCTGAAATTATGAAAAAAACTTTTAAAGGGAAAATTGGCTCCTTTAAAGGAAATTAGAGCTTTTTCATTGCACATTTTCTTAAAATTACAATATCTCGATGCAGAATGTTGAAAATGTTCAAAAACTTTGATTGCGGTTTTTTCAGTTTGTAGATGAACAATTTTTTTACGGATGATAGTCAAATTTTGTAATATAAGTGCTTTATATTTTGTCTACAAACAAACAAATTCACATAAATGTTGCGTCGTCTTTTTAAAATTATTTTTTTTGGAATAAAATGGAAAACTAAGTAGACATTTTTTGTATCGAGTAAAAATTTTCAAAGAATATTTTTAAAACTTCAAGAATATCATTTTCTAACAAAGATCGTAGGAGAAAAATTAATTAAATGCCATAATATTCGCAATAAAAATATAAAGCTGGTAAGCTGTAAACAAATAGTGTAAGTCTTAAAGCGATATTTCAATTTGATTATAATTTCAAAGTATAACACAATGTTATTTTTATGTCAAAATAAACACCATAAACTCAAGTATAGGATATTAGCTTAGGTCCAAATAAGGATAATAATATTTAATTTGAATTTCATTCAATCCCACAAATTTAGAACACTTATGGTAAATACAGTTTTTTCTTTTTACCAAAATTATTTGGGAATATTGTTTTACCATTTTGACATTTTCAAATCTACAATGAAAAGAAAATAATAACAACAAATAACCCAAAGGAACAATTTAATGTCCTTTGAGTAAGGAAAAATATTTATATTGCCTGAAAACTTATTTGAATATTTGATTAGACATCTTACAAAAAAAAAAAGTTCCAATTGACTTTGGTTCATTACATATACGTTTATTCAAAATATGTGTGTTAGGGACAAACATATTTTTTATTTTTTTTTCAAATTTATATAAAAATTGTCTGTTAATATTGATAATAAAAATAATTCAGTTTTAATAAAAAATAAGTTTTCGATGAATTGATAAAATAGAAGATTTACGTAAGATAATGAAATATAGGAAGGATTTGGTTCGAAAATATTTTTAATTGTAATTAATATTTTTTAATGTAATTAGAATATTTCGAACTCTCAAGTAGATAAGTTCACTTAAGAAAATACAGGAAATTTGTAGATTACATTTAAAAATATGTAATCATCAACTATACATATCAAATTCTCTAATAGAACATCTATTCGAAGGATTGTGGTTTAAATTTCTTTTTATTCGCTGTCCTTTTTTAATGTCTACGTTAACATATTCGTTTGGAATTTCGGTTTCGAAACATTTTCATTCACGAGTGTTTCATTAAGTGTTTTATTTTCCTTATTACAATTAATTCTTAATAGCAAAATAATCTTCAAAATTAATTTTCTTTATACTTCTACTTATATTTATATTCACAATTTAATAAATATTCTATTTTGTGAAGTGGTAAATAATTTTTTTTAAACGTACCTCACAGTTTTCTTAAAACTCATAAAATATAATATTTCAACTTAAGAATAATTTATAGCTCTGTTAACATGCATGGTGTCTTTAAAAAGAAATCTAAATTTATTGTATATGTATAATTAATACCTAATTATTTTTAGTTTTATTTTGATATAAAAATAATTATTTGCTTGTTTTGAGTTAAAAGGAAAAACCTATTTTATTATATTGGTAGATTATTTAAAATTATTTAACACATAAAAATTAAAACAATTCTGAAAATAGCTTCATTCAACTATGTAATATGAATTGATAGTATACAAAATACATCCATTTCCGATTTTTCTTCCTGTAATAAAAGTTATAGTTAAATGTCGTGAATTATTTGAAATAAACAATGCAGGATTTCATTGAAAAAAAAAGCTCGGATATATGTTTTTACAAAATAAGTTTTCCGAATTCACCTTATTAAAAAATGCGATAAATTATATTTAAATCAAAAACATTTGTATTTTGTTACCAGAAAATGTTATTTCTATTTTTTGTTCACACCAGTTCAGTTTTTCAGCTAATTTCAATTTAATTAAATCGAATATGATTTATGAAAAAGATTTTCATTATTTTCAAAAAAAGAAAAATCCAAAAAAAAAAAAATTTTTGGAAACTTTTAATAAGACATCATCAGAAACTAGTTTAGCTTCAATTCAGAAGGACTTAAAAAAAGATAAAGAATCAATTTTCAATGAATTTATCCAAAACTCAACTATTCACGGATTGAAATATTTAACTAATAATGCGGGCAATTGTTTTCATAGACTATTTTGGTGGATTCTTACATCAACGGCAATATTTATAACACTGTATTCGTGTATCATATACGAAATCGAATTCAAAGAAAGTCAAACTCAAACAATTTTGGAAAATATTTCTTATCCAAATTATAAAATTAATTTCCCATCAGTAGTTATTTGTAATGGGAATCGAATAAATTGGCAAAAAGTTGATGAAGCAATTAAAAAATTTCTACCAAAAAATCCCCCTGATGATGTTCGTATTGCATTTAATACATTTTTAAAGGATTTCCAGGATATGTCATTTAAAACAATGAACGGCATGAAATATTTAAACACACTAAATTTACGTCTTTTAGATAAAATTAATTTAAAAGACTTATTTGAGTTTATTGCATTTGAGTGCAAAGATATATTTGTGAAATGTTGGTGGTTTTATATTGAAATAGATTGCTGTAAAATATTTGGAAAACAGAAAACACTTTTGGGATATTGTCATGGCTTTAATACAATTTTTGTTCAAAATGAAACCGAAGCTTATATAAGTGAAGTAAACATAACTTTTCCTTTTAATATAGTTTTTTAATATAATCGACAAGTGTTTTTAATTTTATTAATGTACGATTTAATTTATGAATATTTCAAAAGTAATATGTTAATTTTTTTTTAATTTATAAAAGAATTGTAAATTTTTCGGTTATTTTCGAATTTTTGATACCTAGTTCATAATATTATTTTTATTATCAAAATTGTCTTAGTCACATATATATTAATGTTGTTTTTAGAAAGTCAATGAGGGTTATCCACTGAGAAATCCGTCTTTTGGTTTTTTATCAGGACTAAGAGTCAAATTGAAATTGAATAAAACTACACCAAGACCATTAGATACTGATGATGGAGTTCACGTAAAATATAAAATTTAAAAATGCAAAACAAAAGAAATTATTTAATTATTATTTTAAATCTTCATATTTTTAAAATATTTCAGGTTGTTCTTGGAGATTATGACACATGGCCAGCGGACGCACAATTTTTAAAAGGGGAAACAACTCATTATATGATTATTGATCCTACACTATTTGAAAGTGATGCGAGTGTTAGATCTGTTCCATTAGAAAGTCGTCAATGTTTTTTCCAAGAAGAAAAAAATCACCCAAAATATCGAACATTACCAACTCTTACTTATTTCGAGAATGGCAATTGTAATCAAGAATGCAGACGAGAATATTTACAAACATTTTGTAATTGTACTTTAGACATTTTCTTTCCGATAGGTCTGTTTATTTTTAATATATAAATTAATAAATAAATTGATTATGTATCTTAATTTTAGACAAACAGAGATCTTGTGTGGCATCTGATTTTCAATGCATATTAAAACATGAGAGTAAGTCATATCACATTTAGTCAGCTAAAACCATAATGTAAATAAATAAAATCAATATTTATTTATTTTATTTTTCAGAAAATTTTAATAAAGTTATCCAATCGGAACAATTGGCTCATGTTAAAAATTCAGAAGGTTTGATTTGTGATTGTCCATTTAAATGCTATTCGTTAAGATTCGCTATTGAAATTCGAAATGTTGGGGAATTGTAAGTATATAAGTTAGTGAAACTTTCCTTTGTATATTTCCAAAGGAAAGTTTCACTAACATTTTTTGTCGTCTTATTAAATTAGTGTAATAAAAATTTATAAATTTCTTTTTACACCCTTTTTTAAACGTAAAAAGTATAAAACTCTTTTTGAATATTTTATTTATCAATAATTAGGAAAATATGTTTTTTTTTGTAATTTAAGAAATGGAACTGAAAGTAATGTTATGATTGTTGACATTCATTACAAAAGAAGATCATTCATAAAATATAAAACAAAACTGGTTCACACTTGGACAGATTTATTGGTTACATTTGGTGGTTTGGCAAGTTTATTTTTAGGATGCTCAGTAATAAGTGTATTTGAAGTAATTTATTATTTTGTTTTAATAGCCATATCCTATTTAAAATTTGACAAGAAGTGAAAATGAAAAGAAAAATAATAATTTTATACTTTCATTATAAAATTTTTTTTTTAATAATATTGGAATAAAGACATCCTGAAAATTTAAAAATTCGGGAAGGCGAAACATTATAAGAAACATTGTAAGCAAATGTAGTTTGTGAAAAAAATTGTTAATGAATTACAGAATATATTATGTAATCAATTAATTATAATATAATTATGTATAGCTACATACAAGCTGTTTACATACTTTAATGTTATAAACATATACTTATAAAAATAAACAAAAATTATATAAAAAAATATACCAAATCTTTCTGTAATCTTATTTAAAAATAAAGCGAAGTGTATATTGACTTCGTTCAGATTATTTAGTACATTTGAAGTATCTTTGTGTTCTAACCTGTAGTAGGTTTGTATGCAATTTAGTCGTATAACTGTATCGAGACATTGTAAAATGAAAAGTTATCAAGATATATTTTTGTTTCAACTGAAATCAGAGGTAGGTTATTTTAGCTTCTTCAGACTAAACGAAGCAGTTTAACGTCATTAAGCCATGGATATGATTTCAAAAAAGTAGCAAATTATCAATTCTGTGAATTATCTTCAAAACAATTTTTCCAAAGAAATTTAAAGCTTGAAATATTTTGATATTCGTCGTCGTCGTAGAAGTAAACAAATTGTTATAATATACCAAAATATTTAAAGAGTAGATATAAGTATTAAAATTTTGAATTTATAAATTGTATGAAATTGAACTGAACATATAATTTATATTTTTTTATGTTCTTTTTTTTAAATATGTTTATCTGCCCAAGAATGAACAAGGCATTAGTCTACATCGAATATTCAAATTACTTGAAAGGTCAGCTAAAAGGATAGATAAAATATTATTTGTTCATTACATTAATCTGTATTCATTTTTCATTCATTCTAAGTACAAAATGTTTTTTAAAATTCTCTTTCATTTTCATTTTATTCATTTCTTATATTTAATTAAGGCGTATTTTTATTGAAGAATTTTACTTTTCAATAAAAAAAAATGTTTTTAAATATATATGTATTATATATAAATGTAAAATAAAGGGAAAAAAAACAAACCCCAATTTTATTATTCAACATCTGATGCTAGATTCTGATTAAACATTATCCGACCTGGATAACTCATATATGTACAAGTATGTATAATATAATATAGTATAAGACTCATTGATTTGATAAATGCTTTTTGATAAATAAAAAGTAAAAAATAAAAAATGTGTTTATTTTATGATAAAATGCAAAATAAATCGGTAAGTTATATACGAAATTTAAGTCCAGGATTGTAAAACAAAAAATTTGATTTGTGTGATCAGAAATTGCAGTAATTTTTTTTAATTTCAAATTTTAATTAAAATGATGATGAAAACATGTTCTACGTATTTATCGAATATTCTTTTTTCGAAATTATTTGTGTAACAAGAAATTATTGGTGCATAAAATGGAAGCTTACCTAAGAAGCTCATGGGTTTAAGATTGTTAAAAGTTATGGCAATAGGGTGTTGTACAACAAATCGAATGAGGTTTAGTCATAGAATAACTCCAGTTTTAATAAGTTTACTCATTCTTTAGTTCAGTTTCTTTCGGGCTCAATTTATAAAATTTTCGGACCTTGGCTAATCAATGTGAGTATATTTCATATAAATAGACTACTATATCACTTCTTAGAAAGCTCTACAAGTTAACTTAGTTTTTAGCCCCTTTTTCCATCCAAAATGAAAAAATGGATTAGAAGTTTTCACAACAATAGAATTATAACCCCCAAAACCAGCAAAGGATCTAAATTATTTTCATACAAAATTTATGTTATTTTAAATTTTGAATAATATTCTGATGAATATGGATATCGATAAAAGAAATCTCAGACAATTGAAAGATCCCGGATTCCTTTGCAAATTGAATTATGAGCTGATGTCAATAAAAAAAAAAAGTTCCAATTATGACTAAGGACTCGATTGAACAGAGAGCGAAATGAGAAAGAAAAAATATTCCGCAAATATTTTAAATACAAACTGTGAAAGCATGATCTATACTTCATTTATGAAGTATGTTCTATATTTTTTATATAAGTAGTTAACAAAAATTTATTTTTTTTCCGAATTTGTCTCTGGCATGATATAAAATATATACTACATTCAATAATTCACTCATGTAGGAACATTAAGAATAAATTTAAATTTTTTTTTTTCAGTAGAGCTTGTAAAATGAAAATAATCAATTTAGTAGACTTTTAAGCTGAAATAAATAAATTCGGCGAATAATATTTTCATATGGATTGGCACGTGTCTGAAGGTGGCTTAGGAAGAAATAAATTTATGAAGTTTTATATATTCCTATAAAAAGAAAATTTTTAACCTTTTTTTTTTGTGCTGTGTTTTTATTTTCTTTTCAATTTATTAGAAATTAGGCCCCAAAACTATTTGCTAATGCCATATATCTTTAATTTTTCCAGGATGAAATGAATGCAAAAAAAAAATTTCCTGCTTATTTTCTTTCTAAATATATTATGTAAGTATGTATACATTTTTACAAAATTACATATATAGCCATTAAATTGATTTATGTTGTGGAAAATAAATTTATGAGTCCTTTTTTTTAATCAATCTGTTGAAAGCATTATTTTTATAGCTTTCGAATGAAGGACCGTAAGAAGAAGACTATTTAAGTATACAGACAACAATTTAATTTTTTTTTTATGAAAGAATTACAAATTTTTTGTACTATTTTTTAATTCTGTATAGTTTTGAGAGACGTTATCGTAAAAAAAAATTTTTAATAATTACTGTATAGATGTTTATGCTACATTTACACCTAATGGCTAATGGCTAATGGTAAAAATCTCCATTAATTTCTGTATAGCCATTGAAATGGAAAGTGTTCACACTACAGAAAAATTAATGGTCAAAAATGGCCTTGCCATTAAATGGTAACGCTGTAAAATGGCAAAATGTTGCCATTACGTTTACATTTTAATGGCATGAATGACAAACATTTGAATTTTTTCAATGACACCAGTTGTCTGATTTCAAAATGAAAAGACGTACTCGTGCTTTGTGCGCTGCTATTGTTGTAGCTTGTGCGTGTGAAGAAGTAGACAATGAAGAAAGAGAAAAGGATCGAAAAAGGCAGATCATTTGGACACGCGATCTATTTTTAAAACCGCGAGCGCTTTGGGTTTTTCAAAGAATTTAATGTAATGTTGCGAGCTGGTTTTAAGTTGTGTGAATATGGAGCGTCGCTTCAGTTTTTGACGGAACATTCAAATGAA
>OZ023273.1:19326603-19472356 GCA_964007475.1 Hybos culiciformis
GTTTGAAGAAAATATAAAATTTCAAAATCAATTTTTATTATTATTTTAAATCTTGTAATTTATGTATTTTAGCTCTCGAAATTTTATCTAAGCTCTCGATTGAACATTAGTGCCTTAATCTGGAACAATTTTACAATAAATAATTTGCTTCAAAAGATGAATATTTCAAGTCACAATCCCCGAAATAGATTCATGATATGTTGATCTTTAACTGGAGTTTTTTCTAACAATGATTTTTAAATTTGAATGTTAAAAAAAAATATTTCATGTGTTTAAACATTTTTACGCAACTTTAATATCCATGCAGAGATTGTTATGTTTAAAAAACAAGGCATCTCCTTATTTTTTACCAAAAAAAGAGAAGAAATAACACCCTTAAAATGACTTCAAACTTAATGATTAATGACGCAGTCTGAAAAAAAAGAAATAAATATGTTTTCGATTATTAATGCTTTTTATGTTGGATTTTTTTTTTTTGGAATAGCAAATCTGTCAATATTTTGCTTTTTTATCATTATTGATTTAAAGCTTTTGTTTTAATTTATGAAAAAAATGTGATAATCTCTGATTTCTTATTACAATTGAATACGATTCGTCAAAATTAAAACAAATGACATTACTAACTATTTACATAATTCTATAGAAAAATACAAAGAGCATATCTCTAAGATTGTGTTGTACTATTTTGTAAATATATTGTTTGACAATAAGTTTTTTTTTTAGTACATATTTTTTAAAATTCGAGTGCATCAATTCCGTTGAACCCATCATTTGCGCCAAATTCTATTCAGTATAAGACCCACATATACAGTTTCTATAAGACGTACGTAAAAATAGTATTTTAGGGGAAATCAATAATCGAGATATCAGTGGTTTAATGATTTTACAAAAATTTCAAAAGAATTTTTTCCGAATTTTTTTTTTTGTTATATTCATAGTATCAAAGTTTGATATTGAATTTCAATATAATTTACGTAATTTTTTAGATTTTTTCTTATCATTCGTCAAATGATTAATTTTATTGACGAATTTTTCTAATTGTGGGTTGCAACTATTAGGACTATAGGAATAAAGTTCATTGTGAAATTAATATACCGACAAATTAATATACAGACAAATTAATATACCGACATTAATTTTAATATAAGAAAAGAACATAAAAAATTAAAACCTCTAAAATCTAATAATAAAATAGAATAATATTGTACAAAGAACGAAAAACTAAATCACTGATTGACCTTTTTTCCCAAGTGCTAATTTAATAAAACACCCTCGCATATACATGTAATTATTTCTCTTGACATATTAATTTTTTTTGCATGTAAAAGCTGGCATATTTCCCATAAACTTTTAAATAGAGAAATTTAACACAAGACATTCAAGTGTAGGTGTAAAATGTTGAACTTTATGTATAAAAATTATAAAAAATGGTCTTTGTATTAAATATTTTACCAGATGCATCAGTTCAACTTTTTTGTCTGTCAGTTATATTTCATACCGTTTCTTTGATATTTAGAACGAAAATAAATATTAAACAAATTTTAAAATTTTCATTTATAATTGTTTTCTATTAACACTTCTGTATTCAAAATAAAATAAGTTTAGGAAAAAAATGGGTATTTTGGAGATCCAGAGAAGAGGAATTATAGATTAATTTTTGTTAAAATCTTAATTATGCATTTTCTTTTGTATATAAAAACAGATCTCTCTAATGCATTATATAAAGACAAAATTTTAGTTTAAATACCCTAATGGCCTAATACGATAATTTAATTTAATTCAAAATAAATAGAAGTGAAGTCAAAATTTAAAAAATGGAATATTTTTAAAGAATTTTATGGATATTATTTCTTATAGAGCTTTCAATTGAATAATCGTTTATTTTCACTTCAAAACATATTAAACTAAAATCATTTTATTTTCTTAAGTTTATAATTAATTTTATTAAATTTAATTTTAAATTTTTTAATTAAATAAAAAACATAATTGCTTTGCTTCATTTTGGGTATTATAATTGTTAACTTCTTTCAAATCGATGTTTTAAATTAAAATTTAATTTTGGATGCTTACTAGAGTGCTAGTTCGGAATTGACATTGTCATCTCAAGGCGCTTGTTTGTTTTTACAAAAACGTTTCCATAATATTTTACTGTAATTGTTAATTTTTGTACAGTCAATTTGATTTATTAACTGCATATCGCTTGGAAATTTTATAAAACCTTTAAAGTTTTTGTGATTAATTGATACTGCGAAAAGAAAATTTATTTCAAAAACTTTTAATTCGATCAACTTAAAGCTAAGTGAAAATGGAAAGAAAAAAATTGTTTTCTTTTTGGAAAAAGTTTCAAAAGGAAATTTATTTTTAATTGCACTCTACCCATGGAATGATAGAAACGGAAATACTGTTTTCTAGCAAGTATAAAAAAAATTTATCAGAAGCTACAGCTTAACAAAAACTTACATTTTTTAGCATTTAGCATTTACTGTCGCCTGACCAGTTTCTAATGGAGTATCAGGTAAAATTAACGCTTCAGTTGGAAAAACTAACATCATTACATTCGTTGCTGTTTTTCAGCCTATGCTTGAACTCGAACCTTTTGCATTTCACACTATCAACTGCATGATGTTCTTACCTGTGACAATAAATTTTCTAAACTTTATTTGACTTTTATACGATTAATAATTTTTCAAAATAAAATCATCATTATCATCAAAGCACAATTATTATTTTATTCTTAAAATGATAAAAAAAAATTCATTTAACAAACATTGATTTATGACTTATTGTATCATTGACAGCCTCTTATTACATTTGAATGAAAATCTTATTCTATATATATGTACTTGTACATTTATATAATATAATACATATTATATAATTAGTTAAAGATTTATGACAAATTTTATTATTACAGCGATCGATGGTACAAAAAGTCTAGACTACGTCAAAGACCTCTCAGTTTTTTTTTTCACCCATAATTATAATAAGAATGTCAATTTTATTTTTCAGCAGCTGGATGAAATTTATTGACAAAATATTTGTGTGAAGATTAATTCAGTAATATGATGGATTTATTATTATGAATTATTACTATGATATACTGTTCGTTATTTTTCTAATTCTTTTTAATTAATTAAAGGTTAAAAAAGGAATACAAGGACAAATTCTTGTATTATTTATTAATTTATTTATTTATTTGAACATTTTTAAAGCAACAGTTGTATTAACTTTTAATTGAGACATTTAATTTAACTTTTTTATAGAAGCAAAGTAACTATTTTAAGTTTAGAAATTATTTGGCATGAAAATGTTAGTAAATACAAATATTTATTTATATTTCCTTATGTAATTCTCAAAGCAATATAAAATGTACTTCAGAAAAAAAACCTTAAATTTTTATTCCATTTTCTATTATTTATGTAACGTACATCTACATTTGTTAAGTTTACATAGCTTAATATTAAAAAAAAAAAGGAATATCAATAAAATTAATTCACATAATATGAAATTCCAGTTAAAAATCTTTTTATTTTTATTTAATGTTAACAAAAAAACAATCTTCATAAACGTAAATATTTATTTTTATCGTAAGAAATGGGAAGAATATATGTAAATAATAAAGAAATTGTACTTTTTTTTCAGGATATAAGGCTTAAATAAGAAAATTTAAAATACTGTTACAAATTGAAATCAAAGATTTTTGATGGAAAATTAATTCAAAGAAAAATAAATTTAAATAATATAATTCAAAAACTATATCAAAAAATTAAACCACAAAAATTATTGTAGATTAAAAGAATCCTGGCTATAATCGACATCTATCTACCCATTCATATACTCAGAATTTATTTAAGCTATCATAAAATTTAAAATATATAAAATTTTTATATGGAAATTATTTGGACCCTTTTGTAGTTGAAAGCCTGTAACTCTGAAGCCCTAAATGATAGAATCTCAAACAGAAATCGAAGATTACGTGTATTTTGGTATTTAAAGAATAAAAATTGTTTGCCTTGTTCATTAGTTACAAACATTTTTGTATCGTACGGTCGGACGGACATTTAATGAAAGCAAATAGTCCGTTGTTTCATTTGATGGAAAATGGGCTAAAAAGAAATGATAAAAATAAAGCTCCAGGTAGTTAAAAAAAAATTTGAAATATAATTTCTACAGTGGAAACGGGCCAAAAAGAGATGATAAAAGTATAGCTCCAGGTAGTTAAAAAAAATTTTTAAATATAATTTTTACATTTATTTTTAAATTAATGTCAATTAAATATAAAATGTATATAATATTAAACCTGTGGTCAAAATACAAAACAGCATAACTCAAATTTCACTTTTTTCAGGAGAGTGTTTTTGAACTTAAAATTAATATATAAAAAAAAAATGTATGGACTTTGAATGACTTTTTTGTGAAAAACAGTATTAACTATTAACTCTACATTTTCACTAAAAGAAAAAAAAAAAATTAAAATAAATACCGTACTGAGAAGGTTTATTACGTTAATAAATTGAAATTGACATATCTCGAGTTATGCTGTTTTGCATTTTTGCCACAGAAACATCTATGCATTTTCTTTTTTCTCTGCTTCTTTTTATTATGATTACAGCATTTTTTTCTTATATTTAGATATAGACGATTAAATTTCCGAAATATAAACTTTTACTATCCTTTTAAAGGTAATACAATTGGTTTTATAAAAGAAAAATTATCTAATTAAACTATCAGTTCATTGATTAAATTGTTTGTTTTTAATTTTTTAGTATTTCGCCCTTCAAGCTTCAACATTTAAAATTGGGTTATAAAAATTAATGTATTGTAAAACATTTAAGTAGTTTTTTTTTGTGTGTTACTAGAAATATACTATGTTCTTAATTTTAAGAGCTTTCATACACCTCCTAAACGGGGTCCCGAAATAATTTATACGGACATAATTTATACGAAAAAACGACATTATTCATACCATACAAATGAATTATGTCGCTTTCAGGCACGTCATAATTTATATATGAATAAAGTCGTTTTTTTTCGTATAAATAATGTCGCTTTTAAAACGACATTATTTATCATATGAATAAAGTCGTTTTTTTTTCGTATAAATAATGTCGCTTCTAAATTTCTACATGAATAAAGTCGTTTTTTGATCGTATGAATAATGTCATTTTTAAAACGACACTATTTATCGTATGTGAGTAAAAACGAATGTTGGCCGTACAAAATATAGGTGAACTGACATAACCGCGAATATTGTGTTCTAAGCAAAAGGAGAAGGGGGGGGCAGCAGGGCGGCGGGGGGGCGGGGTTGGTCAGTGGGATTTGCGTCGCCAGCCGCAAATCCCACTGACCAACCGCCCGCCCGCCGCCCTGCTGCCCCCCCTTCTCGTGTGTCTACCTCACAAATATTTTTTTTTTTTACTCGCATACGATAAATAGTGTCGTTTTAAAAATGACATTATTCATACGATAAAAAAACGACATTGTTCATACGATAAATAATGTCGTTTTAAAAGCGACATTATTTATACAAAAAAAAAACGACATTATTTATCGTATGAATAATGTCGTTTTTTTTTTGTATAAATAATGTCGCTTTCAAACGACATTATTTATTGTATGAACAATGTCGTTTTTCTCGTATAAATTATGTCCGTATAAATTATTTCGTAGTGCCCTTTCATACACCTCCTAAACATGTTTATTTTCTTTTTTATTATGAAAATTTTTGCCCATGTATATTTTGATTTACAATGAATGTACATTACCTGTAATGGGTTTACATTATTATAACATTTATTGTCGCTTAGCAAAGTTTAAGCTCACGGAGCCATAGGTTAAGTTGCAAAAAAGGAGGTTGCATTGCTAATAAAGAAGTTGTTGTCTTTTATGATTCCATTATTACTATTTCATTAAAAAAAATCTTTCGCGAAATTATTTCGTTCGAAAAACATTTATTTCGCCATATAATGAAAGTTTGACAATTGACAATTTTACTAATTAGGTTAATATTTTAATTCAAATGACTAGAAGATATTACGGACTTTAGGTGTAATGTCTTTTGAAATCGAAAATAATTTTTTTTAAACAATTTGTAAGATTGCGGTTTAAATATTCAAGTTATCATTTGGCTTAAAAAATATTATATTTAATACTAGAAAATAGGGAAAAGGCTTTTTATTTCAATTATCCTTTACAATATTTATCATCTCAATCTTAAATAAAATGTTTTAAATAAAATGTTATAAATATTAATCTTGAACTCTTAAATAATCATAATTTTATACAAATGCACGAATTAAGAATTAACCTGGTTAAATCTTTTAGGTGAACCTTTAAACTTTAACTTACTAATACGCAGTCCTGGTAAGCTTACTTATTAGTCTAAAAATTTTACAATCGGTAGTTAATTTTTAATAGTTTAATGGATTTATTTATTTTATTTTATTTTTTTTAAATAAACTTATATTGCATTCTATTTTAATCCCCACATTTATCACTGCTATAAAAATTACCTTATAACATAACTGTGTTGTCCTTGCATAAGGTTTTCAAAAAAATGTTATTCATTATGATGAATTTTCATTTAGTATCAAAATTTTAATGAAAAATTATATCGTTCTATATATATATATAGTTTGTTTTTTCATTTGAAATAAAGAATAACGAAATAATAAAAATAAAAAACCTTATACACATTATTCTGATGAATTTCCCTTTTGCATGCTTGTCTTCATTCCCCCGCTATGCAAGTTCTTCATCTGCGTAAAAAAAACCATTTGATATCAAAATAAAAGAAAAGGAAAAATTTTTTTTAACTCAAACCGACGAGGAAAGGAAAACCCATTATTTTCAATTTATTTATTTTTTCCAACACGTTGTGCCAAAATGAATCAAAAGTGTAGCAAAGACATGAAAATCTTTTAAAGTAAAAATTTTGTTCAGTTTTTTGTTTTTTTTTTTTTTTTTGGTGTTTATAAGAGTGAACTTCTTGACTAACTGTCGTTTAACATAAGTATCTTATCTCTTAAACGTGCTGAAAATATTTCTTTAGATATTTTAATTTGTTTTTATTTTTCATTCCATTTTTTTTTTTTATTCCGAATTACATGTTATTAAAGAAAATGAAAGAAAAATAAATATAAAACGGGATGCTTAGAATAGTTATTGATTGATAATATACCTAGTAAAAATATAGTTAAATCAATTTTATGCTTTACTTTAGTTTATAGGTTAAAAAAACTGAAAATTATATGAAATTGAAAATTAAGTAAAAAATAAGTTAAACCATTATTACATAAGTAAATAAAAATTACATCTTGAAACCTAAATGTATTATACTTAATATACTATGAACTGTATAGGAATAATTACAGCTTGTAACACAGGTAAGCCTCTAAAATAAGTTACTGTTATATTAATTCACTCTTATTTTTTGTTCCATAAATTAAATGGTAATTTTTTTTTCTTAAGGACATCGTATAACTTGAAAAATAAAATCACGAAATTAATGATATCATCTCAGGTTTTTTTTTTTAAATATTCTTTTTTGTACACAAAAATGTAAATGACAAGGATACAAAAATATGTTTTTTCCCAGTTTCAAGTTCAAATAATAAAAATAAAAAGTCAAAAAAGAATATATATATATATACCTATTTGAAATGGATTTACAACAGAAAGAAAAACAAAAATAAGTTATAGGTTTGAACAAATAAGTTGATTTGTTTTTTAACGTTTATGAACCATCTATTAACTGCATTGTACATTTAGTTTTGGGTGGATTAACTAAATTAGTTAATTTTTTCTTATTAGAACTGATTCTTGAATTTATTATTTTTTTTTCAAACTGTAGTTGTTAAGTTTTTTATTAACAAGACTTCATTGTTTTATATATGGATTTGATAATTAAGACAATAATAGCTCACAGTTGTGGAAGAATACTACGACCAATACATATGTTTTATAAGTTTTATTTTATTAATTTTTATTAATTTTATCTAACTTGATCACGAATTCGGTATCGTCACGAATTAAGAAGTTTATAGTTCTTCTGTATAACGTAAGTTTTTATTATTAAATTTCTGTTTTTTTAGTATATTTTCTATCAAAAATATGAAAAAACGACTATAGGTTAGGTATGTTTTCATTGAAATGCGTCCGTCCTTCTGCCTCTTCTGCACTAATTAATTGGTATATCGATTTTTTAATATAAAAGTATGTGTCATTTCGTTCACTTTCTCCTAAGCTGAAGTATGAAACTCTACAGTTCTGGGTTTTCATGTAAGAAGGCTAGACCGAACAGGGGCGAAATATTTTTCGAATAAATTTTATATATGTGCAGTACATGTATAAAATGTATGTGCAGTACATGTACGTAATTAAAATTTTTTGTTTTTCATATATATATTATTTATTATAGATATTATTATTATATATATTATTTAACAAAATCATATTAACACAATGTTATGTATTTTTATCAAAAATATAAATGAAATTATTACAGTTCCTTTTTGTACAGGAATGTCAGAAAATAAAACCAGAAGTAAAAACATTTTTTTACCATTTCCGAAAAATCACTAAAAAGTTAAAAAATTAACGTAGAAGACTTATTATTTATCAAAATTTTTTTTTTATTTTCTTTTCCTTCGAAATCATGTATAATTTTTTAGATTTTTAGTAAAAAGTTTTCTTCTACGATTATATTTCTGCCCAAAAGATAAATTCCTCCGGAAACTTAAGTTGAATAAGCATTAGGAAAAAATTAATACAATTTCAAAGGTTTTTTATTTATTTTTTTTTTATAAGGTTTATTTGTGTTTTGTGACATCAGTTGGAAAAATTAGGGTCATTTTAAGAATTTCTATTAAAAAATAATAATATTATTATTGTATGAAAAATATATGTTTTTTATTTAATTTTGTGAACATTAACATTTATTTTATATGTGCTTTCATAATTGAAATATTGTAGGTTGGCATTTTTATTGTTTTTGCACATAAAAAACTTAAAATTATAAAAACACTTGGTACAAGTTCACTTTTGTCGATTAAATTTTAAACCATCTGCATTTTTTTTAAGCTTGCATTTCCTGTTCCATGTTGAAAGCCTAGAAAACATGTAATATTCCGAAAAACTCAATTTTGTTGATTAGTTGGTTCTGCTGCCCAGTCGAGGATACGAAAAATATGAATAACAAATTTTTTGGTCTTGACTTACAAGTTGCAATTGCAAAATATTTGATAGGTTTAATAAAGTCAATCATACATAAAAAAAAAACGATTCTTTTATTTACTCATATCAGCATCAACTAACCTCAAGCAATATACATATAACATCATCCTCATCTAAAATATATAATACTTTGTCTTTTTTGAGTTTTTGGGAGAATTTAAAATAACTAATGATGCTTTAAAATTGTCTTTTGGAAAAATGGGTTAGAAATTTGAAAATTCCTATGTACAGTTTTTGCTGGTTAATTTGATTTAACTTCTGTTCGCAAATAATCGCAATTATTTTTAATTATCACTTGATTAATTTTAATTAACGCTTGATGTACGGCAACTCTATATTATTTATTAAAAAATCTTAAATATCTTTAATTCAATAAATTGAAATTATAACATTAATTTACCATAAAACATTTTAACTTTACTGTTTCCTATATAAGATTTTGATAATTTATAAAGTGTCAATAATGACATTATTTTTCTTTTTCAATTTATAATGGTAATAAAATTATCTATTTTTTTTTTTCTGCTATTGCAATGTGCTTTATTTATATCAGTTAAATTAAGAATTATGAATTTTCCAATAATAAATGTCCTTACTTATTGGAAATTGTTTGTTCCTTTAACAATATAATGAGTTTTCTTAATAATATCCTTTAAAAGAAAATAATAAATTCAAAAAATTATAAATGAGAAATCGGAATAAAAAAAAAATAAAAATTTAATAAATTAAGTCATTTAAACTTCTAACATTTTTGCCCCCTCATAAATTTATATTATTTCCTTTTTTCTTTTCATTCTAAGTCAATATTAGGGACCTTGGGGAATTAAAATATTACGCACTTAATTGAAAATATTATTGTTGTTAAGAAATAAGTTGAAAATTTTATTGGAATTTCGTTATTTATTAAACTTTTATAAATCTTTCTTTAAAATGACTTCATAAATTATGTTGATCTTCTAATAAAAATTTAAAAAAAAAATTCAAATCAATCATATTTAACTAAGCAAATAGTGTGGCATGATACCATTATACGGCTTAATATTTTGTACACTGAAAGATTGCAAAAAGCCTTTAGAATCCATACTCTAATTTCTAGTATGTACGAAAGTCTGTAAAGATAATTACTTTATGGAAATATAGAACCAAAAAATTCCAAATTTGCAGATACATAAAACAAAATTATGAAATTTTCAGTTTTCATTTATTTAATTGCTGTGAATAAAAAGAGTATGCCCCCATTAACGATAATTTTTTTTCTTTTTATATGACTCAGAACTTAACGCGTTTTCTTTTTAATTTTATACCAATCAAACAATAAAAAGGATAAATATTCATGAAGTTTTTAACAAAAACAATGAATAAATAAAGTAAATTAAAAAATCTGAATTTTCTCTTGAATCTGCCTGCACTAAAGTATTTAACTTTACATTTTGAATCTGAAATATTAGTTATTGTTATACGAGCAGAATAAAATAATTTTAACTCTTATTTTATTATTTTTTATTGTGTATGTAAACAATAAAAATGTTAAATGAAAAGAGTAGAACTAAAAAAAAATTACGCTTGACAATATATTAAGTAATACTAAATAAGTAAAATTTTTAATATACTTTATTTTGAAACAAATTATTCAGGCTGAAAAGTTAAAATAGTAGAAGTAGAAAAATTTGAAGCCCATCGCCCAATCGACTGAATGGATAATTATGAAAAAAATTCTTTTATCAAGTTTTCAATTCTATAATCCTCAATCGGATCAGGTTGTAATTATATTAATTATGAATGTATATATTTTAATAATCACTTCTTAATTTTCTTTCAAATTTCTTTTGATTTCTGTGAATGAAATATTATAAATAAGTATATTTCATAAATGTACGAAAAAAAATTCTAATTTATATATTAACTATCGCAGAAAAAACCAAGTTGAACATCTTTGCATTTTAGTTCAAATTAAATACTATACATATGTTGTATAGCTTATTTTAATAAATTGAAAATGGACAGATTAAAAATAGAAGATTGTTTATTATTATTACATTACAACGTTTTTATTAACTCACTTTCTTGTCTGTTTGTCTGTCCTTCCTTGGGAAGGACTTCAAAAGTTCGTCCGATTTCTTTCAAATTTGGTACATAAAAAAAGGACATATTAAACACACAAATTTCGTAACAAAACATTTATTGCCCTCCTACCCAGCGATCTTCCTTGAGAAGAATTTCAAAAGTTCGTCCGATTTCTTTCAAATTTGGTACATAAAAAAAGGACATATTAAACACACAAATTTCGTAACAAAACATTTATTGGCCTCCTACCCAGCGACGTCGTATGGGGAGGACTTCAAAAATACGATTTTATTCAAATTCGGTACATAAAAAGAAGAAATGATTAAACACACAAATTTTGTACCAAAAAATGTATTGGCCTCCTCTACTTTCCTTGGAGAGGACTTCAAAACTTCGTCCGATTTTATTCAAATTTTGTACCTACAAAGAGGACATGATTAAACACACAAATTTCGTAATTTTGACAATCAAATTTTATAAGAAAAATTCTGCTTTGTTTCAGCTTCAAAACTAAAAAATAGAAAATAAATATTAAATCATAAAAAATACATTTTATAAAAAACAACGTTTTTCTTGCGCACTAAAAAGTATAAAATAATTTTACTATGTGTTTCATTTTAGTAAAAGACTTTATAACTTTTCTCCGGCTTATTCAGAGCATTGTGGACACACATACTTGAAACTGATTACAACAGTCTATAACTAGAAACGTGGGGCGCTGTAAATGTGTTGTAAAAATGTGCCCCACGTTTCTAGTTATAGACTTATAGTTATAGTTTCAAGCAGTGCTTTTTTTGGAAAAAAATATTTACCGGAACGCTATATTATTTTTAATTCTATAGAAAGAAAACTGATACAGAAACTGAATTTAATTTATTGAATTATCGTTTATTATAAGAAAAAAATTTTAAATTACAAGTTTTTCCATAAAATTGCCATGTTTTCATCATAATTATTTTCACGACTTCTTTTTTTGCTGTTTGTGTCCATAGCTGAATGATGACCTTGAATTAGCCATGATTTAACATATTTTTGCGGGTTGAAAAGTCTCAGAGGCGGACCAACCATTCTTAAAAAGAGTAATGATGCTGTTGTACATGTTAACAGCGATGATCTGGTTGGAGTTATGATTAGATTCATCTGCGAAAATCCTCTCTCACATTCGCTTGTAGAAATTGGAACAACATCTAAAATATTTACCAATGGGAGGAGTGACGAAGGTATCTGTTTTTCTTGCAAATATTCACGGAAACCTCTGGTAATCTGTCTCTCATTTAAACCAAATCTTTTGCTCAGAATTTGAATTTCAGTTTCACCGTACGTAATGTTTTTTTGTATGTCATTGGGCCAATTTTCTGGATACAGTACTTTAGAATATTGTGGTAATTCTATGTCGTCTGCTGATAATAGTCTCTTTTCTATCGATTGTTTCAAATGTTTATAAAATGCACTCGGACTTATAGTTTCTGTTTCATATCTACCAAATTTGTTCGTTTTGTTAATAGAAACATTTTTAAATTTCAAACTATCAACTGCACTAACAGCATTTTTATAATAAGCTCCAGGACTATTAATTCTTTCTTCAAACAATTGAGTTTGCAATTTTATTTTTTGATGTGCTGTATATAAATTCATATTACGTGATTGTAGTTCAAGCGACAATTCGGATAGTTCCTGTAATGCATCGCACATTAATGCAAGATCCAGAATGAATCCAGACGAAGTAATTTTAAAAAGCAGTCCAGAATACATACTTCTATCCTTTACATCTCTCTGATTATCCGATTGCGCCTTTGTAAAGTTTTTCACCAAAACTTCATAATTTTCCCATACCGCATAAACTGATCTAAAGCTTGAAGCTACCCACCGAGTACTTAAAATTCGTCCAATTTTTAATATTTGAACCTCAAGTTCAGTTGCACAAATACTAAGTTCTCGTGAATTTTTTGGTGACGCGTGATATATAACATATAGTTTATCCATAAAAGATTTGAACCTATTAATGCTCGAAACAGATTTAACCGCATCTGCAACAGAAAGTTCTAATCGGTGGTTAGCGCAATGCCATATTAAAATAGACGGAAACATGTTCTTTAGTAAAGTGCTAACCCCACTACGCCTACCAAGCATTACTGCAGCACCATCGCAAGCAAATGCTACCAAATTCTTTTTTAAATAATCTTGTGTAAATCCTATTAGGCAAAGATTTTCGATTAAAGAATTAAAAATTCCTGTAGCGGTAACATCGTTAAGTTCAATTAAATTTATAAATAAATTTACAGGTTTTCTTGTTACATCAATATTTTCGCTATTTGGGATAAACACACGAAAATATATAATTAAAGTAGACAATTGACTTAGCGTAGTGCTTTCATCAACCAACAAAGCAAATTTTAAGTTCTTATCAATTATATTGGCAACTATTGCTGTTTTCATCTCTTTGCTAATGTGTTTTATTATATTTATGCACGCATTTGTAGAATGAAGTATGTGCCCCATATCTATTCCATTTAGCTCCTGTAAATCTATTTCTGTTTCAAAATCGTTAAATGCTTGATTTTTTTTAGCTATTTTATAAGCAGTTCGAAATATTTTTTCAGTAGTATCGGTTTGATGAGAAATCGCCTTAAAACAAACATTTTCCAATATCTTCTTTTTTGATTCATTTTGAATTTTAATTATAGCTTTATGAGATGCACTTTCTTTATGTTCATATATTTTTTTTCTTAAAGAAGATAATTGTCGCTGTCTAGTTTCTCCATTCGGAATTACAGTTATTGTTGTCCATTCTTTCGAAATTTTCATTCCAACATTTTGCTCGATTCCAAGTGCTCCTAGTTCTCGACAGATTGAACAGCCCAACTTTTTGTTCTCTGTAATTAGCCATTTATATTTCAAACAAAATTCGATTTTTTGATCCTTATTCCAGCAATCCGGATAATCACTTATGATATCGTCATTTATACTTTTGTTTAATTCAGCAGCAATTTCTGTTGATTGTGATTGTACATTAATATTAATAGGCGAATTAGGCATTGGAACATTGCAAGAAACTTTCGAAGCGTTACCTATCTCGCCTCCTTTGACTTTTTTTGGTAGGGTACTAAAATAACTATTTATTCTTTTCATATTCTTGAGATATATTTAAAAACTTTATAAGTGACACTTTGAAAAATAAATTTAAATTCTTAACTTCCTGAAATCTTTAAAGTAACTTAAAATAATAGCAATCACAAAATAACTAGACAAAAAATTCCTAGAAAATAAAATAGCAACCAAAAAATAGCAATCGCAAACCTAGTCATGGCAATCTATGATTTAAAATTTTTATTAGATAAAAATTATCGTTAATAAGGAATTTTTCTCATGAAAAAAATAACGAAAATTTTTTAAATCTAATAAAAATTGATTTTTTATTTAATTTATATTTACCGGAGCTGCGCTCCGGTGAGCTCCGGCACAAAAAAAGCCCTGGTTTCAAGTATGTGTGTCCACAATCCTCTGAATGAGCCGGAGAAAAGTTATAAAGTCTGTTACTAAAATGAAACTCATAGTTAAATTATTTTATACTTTTTAGTGCGCAAGAAAAACGTTATTTTTTATAAAATGTATTTTTTATGATTTAATATTTATTTTTTTATTCAAATATTCATATTCAAGGAATTTTCAGTTTGTGCTATTGAAAAGCTCCACAAGTTCTTATTTTTATGTTCCAATTCCAACTAGTGACAACTGAATCCTACTACCCTCAGTAGATTCAATTTATGTAAGAAAATATATAAAAAAATTGAATGCTATAAATTTCTTCTTTTTTTTTTTGGTTTTTTTTATAATTTGGAACAATTTTCATCTATTTGGCAAAATATAACCCTTTTTCTATTCGTATATTTTTCTTACAACGAAAAAGTTAAAAAATCAATTCCATTAAAGCAGTTCAAAGAAAATAACTTTTATCTTAAAAACAAATAAGTCATAAATCTACTAAGAACATTGCTCATTTGAAATTAATTCTTTTTCTTCTTGTATTTCGTTTTGAACTAATAAGATAAAAAAAAATTTTGTCATTCGCAAACAAATTTTTTAATTTTAATTGCGATTTCAAATATTCAATATTAATGAAAATTATCCAAAAATGTAAATATAATATTGGCACCTGAACTTTATTCAAATCATGTTTCATAAAAATATCTTTCATATCTTTTAATTTCCATAATCAAGGCAAGGCAATTGAATAAAGCAAGTACGAAAAGGATTACATCAATCGTGTTTAGCAAAGTAGAATGATGATTAATATGAATTACTTTTGAAAAAAAAAAAAATATTTTCACTTATGATTTTTTTTAGAATAATATTTATAAATGTATGTATGAACACGTATTTTTAAATTAACTATGGTATTGTAGTATTGTTATTTTTAAAATTAAGAATTTATAATCATTATTCATTTTTTTTTTTTTTTTAAAATATGTTATTTTAATTTATTTCTTATCGCCGTCTAAATTGATGTGATAAAAATAATGATATTGTTGTAAAAAAAAATTCTTTATTCTCTTAATTAAAAACTATGAAAATTACAGTGTTTTATTATTTATTATTCGGATGCAATTAATTACTATAAGTTTTCTAAAAATAAAACTAAATTTAAATACATATTTAATAATGTCTACCTGCAACAGTGGTCATAAATTCATTTAGATTTAGAACAACATATTGAATTAATTTGAACGTCCATAATATAATGTAATTTGTATTATGAAATGAAAATTACCTTCTTTAAATAAAATTAAATTGTGCAATTATAGCTGAAGCATTTAATTATATAGTATATACATATAAATTGAAAAACACCACATGGTACAAATTGCTTCATTTAATGTTGGAGTTTTTCATATTGAACAAGGGCAAAAAAAAAAAAACTGCATACTGAATAGTGAATATAATGATATTTTGTTTGTAAAATAACGTATACATAACGTACAGCATAACGAAATTTATTTTAATTAATTTTAATCAATTGTATTTAAAATTTCTTTCTAATCAGAATAATGTTGTTTTAAATTTATAATATTATACTTTACAATTAAAAAAAAGAAGATATTTCGATTTTAATTTTGAAATAGTGAAAAAATATTGCTTGATATATATAAATTTATTTTAATTTTTGACATTTAAAAAAAGGTATTTCATTGTCACAAATCACTCTTCATATATATCTGTAAGTATTGCTTAGTCGTATGCTTGCTAATTACATATTCTTCAAATAATTAAATTATTTACAACATCATCCATATTTTTATTTTCTTCGTTAGAATTTCACTTTAATTAGTATTATTTTTCTATATAATATGTATTTTCAAATGATTAAATTCACACTTTAAGTGGATTTTATAAATCTTTTCCGGGTTGTTGATTAAAGGAATAAGAAAAAAAATATACATTTCATCACAATTTATTTATTATCAAAACAAAAAAAAAAAGAGTTGTGAAGTTGTTTTTCAATCAATTAAGGAAAAAAATTTGCAAAAACAAAAAACTCAAAAAGAAAATATTTTTATTAGATGAAAATATAGGTATAACTAATTTTTGCTGTTGGCTATTTATCAAAAAACTTTATTTTTTCTTTTAATTAAACTGGGTTTTATTTTTTTCATAGGATTTTTTTGGCATTTAATTAGATTACTGATGATGTACCTACGTACAATGTTGTTGGAATATAGTATGTGTAGAATGTAGTATATATATGGAATATAGTATACATAGATAAGTCGTTCTGGAATGACTGTTTAACCGAAATAGATATACAAAGTGACATTATTATTTTTCACTTTTCATCGATTGTGGTTCATTAATCTCTAGGTTGATAAATTTTTCTCTGGTAAAATTTTATATGAAAAAAAGGATTATACCCAATCTGTGTAGTACTACCTTTAAATTGCGCTTTAATAAAAATAAATAAACCACTATTCCATTTTTATATATTTAATTTAATTTTTTTTATTTTAATTACCAATCTGAAGTTTGTTCTCAAGCCCTGAAGAACTTCCTAACCAAAAAGAACGAAATATATAAATACAAATGCATTCAAAAAGTTTTTTTTTCCAATTCTCATATCGTTACAAAATATACGGTAGTACTAGAGATTGGTTAAAATCGTTTTTATCATATAAAATTTTATATGAAAAAAAAACGATTATACCCAATCTGTAGTACTACCATTAAATAGCTTTTAAATGTTTGCAATTTTCAATTTAAAGTTAATTAAAATAAGATTTTTTTAATAACAGACTAAAAACAGGGCACATGACATTGTTGGTTTAAATCGCATAACAAAGTATTGAAATTTTGTGTGGGATCATGATAGACATAATTTAACTTCTTAAAATCTTGATTGGTTACATGCAAGTAACGTGAATATTCATAAATACATCTTGTTTTATATGCCGCCGGTGAACACAATATTTATTCATCGTCTTGTGTTGATATTATTAATATAGTTATGTTTGAAAACGCCTTATATATATAGTTTAATATCTTAAGGGAATTTATTATTTTGAATAAAGATTGTTATTTTCTCGGTTTTTTAATGATATAGGAAAAAGGATTTTCAATGTAAATTATGTTAATATTTTAAACAGGTTCATTATAACATAGCCTTAAGGATATTTAAAAGGTGTTAGACAATAATGAATAAATATCTTACAACACACCCTATTTTGATAAAACTTCTAAAACAGATATACCAAAAACAACATTGAAATGCTGTTATTTTTATTCCGTGGGTTTTCTGTTTTTAAAATTTAAAAGAAAAAAACAATTTTGTTGATGGCACGAAATTTAACTAGAGTATAGCGCAATTTTCCTTTTTTAAATAACAAAAAAAGGATTCTCAATTAAAAATTCTTCAGTGCATTTGGACTTTGTGTTAATCCGTACTAAATAGCTATATAAATAGAAAACAATTTTCAAATTAAATTTTAAACGGTCAGTTAAGTTTTCTAAAGCGAACAAAATAAGAAGGCTGTTGTACAAAATTAGAATAATCGAACAAAATAAGAAGGCTGTTGTATAGCTTGAAAACAGAAATTTCCAGTCCCCAAAAATTAAGTCTGTATTTCTATTATAAAAATAGTTAGAAAATGTACATAAAGTTAAAATTGGAATTTTATATTTGAAAATTGAATGGTTAAAATAAATATAATGAATCTACGGTTTCGATATAAAAGGTTATTTTATAATTTGAAAGTTATTTATTAAATAAGATATTTTAAATTAAACTTTGGTCTTTCGCAATTTTTCAAATTCGGCAGGGTCAAAGAACATGAAATAATTTTCGCCTCTTTCAAATGTTATATGAATTTTTTTAACATTTTAGTTATTTAATTTTGATAAATAATATTATATCTATCTATATCTATTTATATCTATCTTTCTATCTATCTTTCAAAAATCAAATAAAGTTTGAATTGTATATTATGTTTTTTTTTTATTAAAGTTTCCAAATCACTAGGTGGGATACCTTTTATACTATAAGAAGTATGGATTTTGTAATGAGGACAGGAAGCTTAGACGGGATTAAAAAGTGGGACAGTAAGTAGATAATCATTTACACTCTTCTTAAAGCGGCGCAAGTCGTAAATCAAGCGTCCGCCAGCTGTCGGGAACAGTTTAGGGGAGAGCATTCCACATTCTCGAGGTGCGAATTGAAAACGAATCTCCGAAGCTCGTTCTATCACATCTGGGAATTTTGACGAAGAATGGGTGTGACGTTGAAGCGGTACGTGTTTGGCGTGAAAATACTTGAAGTTGAGGAAGTAGGGCCTTTACTTCCAGGGAACACGTATCCATTCCAACAACATATATTATTTATACATATATTATTTATACCGAATATATATAAAGCTGTTTTTTAGTGAGAAGGACGATTTTAAAAAAATGTTCATTGTTCATTCTTCAAATATATGTATGTATTTTTCTTCAAGGAATTTAAAAATTTTTTTTTAATTTTTTTATCGATAGATACTATTTCTGGAAATGAAATTTCATTTCATTTGAATTGGGAAATTCGTTTAGATAAACTTTATAAAGATAAAGAAGAAAATTCAATATATTTTATTCTCTTATTTTTTCTAGAAAATAAGAAAAAAAAAAATATATGATTACTTTATTTTTAAATTATTTGGTTATAAATTTTCGATTATCCTGTGGTGGAATGAATTTTCATTTTTAATCAACTAAATTCGCGCTAACAAGAGTTTTTCACAAGCCCAGAACGTATTTGATATATTTTAGGTACTTGGGTTTTATAAATTGAATTTGAAATAAGGGTAATCATATTAAAAGATATAAAATTCAATTTTATAGTAGTTTGGATATTTTAAAAGTAAAAAATATTCATAGAATTTTGTTTTAATTTTCTCGTTATTTTCAATTTAACTTGTTTAAGATGTTTTAACATAATATGTAGGTATTTATATTGTATAGTTTTAAATTGCATGAAAAATTACTTTTATCTATGTATGTATAAAACTAGGTCAGTGTATATTTATGATGTTTATATAATAAATTATAATAAATATTGTTATAATTTATATTCTATTCAGGCAATTTGTGTTTTCTTGCAACTAAAATATTGTTTCTGTTCTTTAGGATATGTTAGAAATTGAAGATAAATATAATGAAGTGTTTTAGTATAAATATTTATAAAATTTATGGTCTTTGTGAAAACACGTGGAAAATTATATTATTGTAAAAATAAAATTAATTTAAAAAAAAGTTGAAATTGTTTGATTAAATTATTTTCGATTTATTTTTGAGAAAGCTTACTTTGGAGGAACCAAGGTTCGATCTTTTCTACACACCCATTTCTGAATTATTTAAAATTTTTTTTAATCGATTCGAAGCTTAAACAATTAAATGTAAAGTTTTTTTTTCCAATCCTACAATTTCTTTCAAAGAACATTTAAGACATTTAAGAAAATTAATTCCCTAAATTAAGTTGAAGAGTTTTTTTGAACTGTTCATCTGAAAATAGAAATTGTTAAGCATGTTAGTGAAAAAAAAAAAACCCATAATTTACACTCATGGTTTATGAAAAATTTCAAATGACTGAACCAAAAATAATTTGCAAATGACATAAAATACATAAGAGAAATTTTATTATGGGAATAGAGTAACGAAATTTCTTATCTATAATGTTGTTATATAATTGCTCATCTCAAGTTTATTTATATATTTTATAAAAATAAATTTTCAACTTGTATTTTCCCATAGGCAGAAATTGTTATTTTATTTTTTTTCTGGCATTCACATAATAAATTTTCTAATAAACATGTTAATTTTATGAATGAAAATAAATTTATTTATGTAAAAAAAAAAATTTCAAGTGCATTACTTCAAATTTATTTTCATTCAATTCAATATTATTAGGATATTATGTATATGAACTAAACTAAAGGGATATATTTTCTACGGTATTTTTTTTATGTATTTTCCATACCTTTGTTAAGATTCATTTATGTGAGAATATTTTTTGAGGTAAATCAAAAATTTTAATTTTAATTAAAAAAGGAAGCAATAACATTTTTTTATTTTAGAAAGGTACAAATTGTACATTAAATGTTATGAAAAAAAAGATTAAACCGTAATCTCATTATAGTAACTCTGTACTACTTTAAATTTGTTGCCCAAAAATGATTTAACTTGGAAATTGAAAAAGTATAATGAAACACAAAAAACCTATACACTATGTAATATAAACATTGTAGTCTCAATTATTATGATATATTGTGTCAGATTGCCTTAAATTAAATCATGATCAGAGTTTTACATGATTAAATAATAACATAATTAAATAAGAATCTTTTTTTATGTTATTCCTAAAGTAAAGAGTTATTTGATTAAAAAGAAAAAAACCAAAATAATTACAAATATAAATTTATCCTTTTTATTTTTGTTTAGAAGTTTTTGTATTAAAATTATTTTCTTATTACAATTATTTATATTTAAAATAAGATTTTTTTTATTTGCTTTCCAAAAATTTTAAAGATCAATTGAAATGTAATTTTTTTTTTTTTCAAATTAATTTACAATGAAATTAATAATTAATTAAACAATATACAATTAACAAATAATTGCAATCTTAATTTTAATTATAATTTATTCTAAATTTTATTTACATTATATTAGTATAGTTAATATTATAATATTTGATTATCTTAAAAATAATTAACTTCAAAATATAATGTACGTAACGATTGCACCTCTGAGAGTAAAACCTTCTACGTTTTATTTGTAACAAAAAAAAAAAAAGGAATTGTAATTGAATCATTTCTAGATAATTGGCAACACTGAATATTAGAATTAATTATAAATAATTAATAAAAAATAAAATGTTTTGAAATAAATTAAGTTATATTTTTAGTTATAATTGATGTTGAAATTGAAAAATCTGAAAATTTGTCAATTTTAAAGCTTTTTCTATGACAAATTAAAAAAATTAATTATTCGTTTTCTTTCTTAAGGAAGAAAAGTTCTTATGAGCCGAAAGAAGTTTTCTTCCCTAATTTTTGAAACGTCTATTCTAATTTTGGACTTTGAAGGATATTATACGAGAGGATATCGTGTTTCTTTGTTTAAATTGAAAATATAAGTATTAGTACACATATTTTTTTTTTTTTTAGCATGAATTGAGATCTTTTTTCTTTTTTTTTTATAGAAATCGACCTCAAATTGATTTAATTTTATATCTTGACATAAATTACATATTTTATAAATACAATATTAACAATGTTAATGGATTTTGATTTTTTAAATAATATTTAATTTTCTATTCTGAAACAATAATAAATAAAAAATTATACATGACTAGCATATGTGTTTTTTTTTTGAGAATTAATATTATTCAATAAATTAAAAATAAATATGATTTACAAGATAATGATAATGAAAAATAAAATTAAATTATGTAAAAACAACTTACATTCATAATTCATTCATTTAAAAAATTGTAATCATTAATTACACAATTTTATTTTTATTATATTTATTTTTCTATTTTTTAAAAAATACCAAGAATGTAATATTAGTTTTATTATTAATTTAATGTATTTATAGTTTTAAGATAAAAAAGTTAACTTTACACAGAGTAATATTATTTAATTTTAATAAAAAAAAAATTCTATTAAAAAAAATCAAGGAATTCACATTTTCCATTGCTTTTCTCATTAAAAAATATTTTCTGAATGAATAAACTTTTTATATTGCACTGATTATTAAATTTCAAGAAATTTTCCGCATTGGAGAGTAAAAATGCTGAGATAAAATAGTTTTTGAAGAAAATAGAAACCCTTAAAATCAAAAAAAAAAAAGAAGAGAAAACCATCTGATTGGAAATTAGTTTATTTGATTTTAAGAATACATTTTGTTTGATAAGCTTTCTGTTAATAAATTTAATAATAATTCTCTTAAGTTTAAGTTTATTCTTTAAGTTTTATTTAATATAAATTTTGAAATTTTGAAATTTATTTAATATATAAAATATTTAAAAAATATAAAAAAATAATAATATAATAAATACATAATCATTTATAACTGAGAATAAAAGTTTGTACACAATATTTTTGTGTTTTTATTTTTTTATTAAATTAAAAGCGTTCTTGCAAACTTTTAAGTTTTCATTACGAACTTAGTTGTTCTTATTATTTTTTTTGTTAGACAATAATGTTTGAAAAAAGTCAACAAGATTGTTGCAATTAAATTTAATTATATAACTTTAGAATCTTTTGAATATAGTTTTAAATATTATTTTCATGTAAATATTTAAATAACTACATATATAATATATTATAGATATGTGTAACTTTGATGATGGAAAATGTTTTAAAGAACAAAATTGTTAAATTTTATTATAAAGTGTATTTTTTTTTAAATAATGCATCAAAGGGAATTATTTGAGCTTCTTTTACTTAAATTTCATTATATTATTTAAAGAGCTTTAAAATTATTTTTAAACTACATAAAAATCTAAATTTCCGTTTAAATGAACCACTATCAAATTTTATAATAACTTAATATAATAAAATTAAGTAAGAATAACATTAATTCCTTGATTTTTGAAAATAGTTTACGAATTGTGTGATTTGTTATTTAATATTTTTTTTATACAAACTAGAAACTACTTTTCCAAATACATAGTGTTGTTTAATTGGTTTTTAATTTTTTTATTTAACATTTTTCTATAAAATCTACAATAGTTTTCTCCAAACTATATTTTTTAGTTACTTTTCATGTGTACACCACCCACAACATTATCCCGCAATAAATAAAAATAAAAATTTAATAATATAATATTTATTTTTTCTTTTTTTTTTTTTTGTAGAAAATTCATTTTTCTCTTAAATTTTGTTATTTTTTTTTAATAATTATTTACAGTACATTGTTAAAATGCTTTACATTATATATGTGTTTTTTATGAGTATACAAAGATTAATTAATATACAAAGATTGTTTCAAATGGAAGCCACTTAATAATTGATGGGATAAATTTTGTTATAAATTTCCGTTTTTTTTGTTCCTACAAAGCCAACAAAAGAGAGCCGTTTAATCGAGGGCCTAGTTTAAAAAATTTTAATTTATAATTTTTTGCGTTAGAAAAAATTAGGAAGCAGTGAATTTGAGAATATTGCGCACGGAAAGCAGGAATAAAAAAAAAATTTAATTTTTTTTATTTTGCATTAATTCGACAGACAAACTTAATCACATTACATATGCATGTACGAGTTGTTTTATACTTTAATAAATATCTCCGAAGTTATTATCTCATATACAAAATTATATTTAAATTGCAATACATATACTACAACAGTGTTTTATATAGAAGATTTTAAAAAATAATAAGATAAATTTTTCACAAAAAGTTTTTCACGAAAAAGAATCTTAACTTCCTGAAAAAATTCATTAAAAAACTGACTTTGAATTTCCGATTTTGAGAAGGAAATAATTCCAAAAAATAAATATATAATACCGATAACATTTCAGTTTACACTTGGAAAGTTAGATAAAAATATCTATATTATGTATACTAATCAATGATCCGCACCGAAGATGAATCACTACTATCCGAGCTTCGAATTTCTAAAGTCTTGTGCTTTTGAAATTTTAATTTGTGTATTGAATCATCTATTGTCAATTGAGTTTTAGGTTGCTGTGAGGTTTTTCTCAATAGGCTGCCAGTTAAAAATTTAGAATTTGGAATTGTAGTTGTTGTAGTCGCAAATGTACAGTGTTTGGCGGTGCTAGAACTGTTCGGTTGCATAGTACTGTGAATTAGTATACCCGTGTTAGTTGTTGCAATATTTGCAACCGATGTTAAATCTTCCGTTTTTGGAGCTTTATTTGCAATATTAGCTGGCTTATCATTAAGTGAAGTATTTACCGTTATAGTTTTTACTGCTTCAGCGGAAACTATATTTGGACCCTGACTAATTAAATTTTTTGTACTCTTACCACAACCACCACTTCTCTGACGATAATGATGACGATGGAAACTTTGACATCGAGTACAGCATCTATCTGACGAAGAACGTGTTGAGCCAATTCGGCCGCAGCTGCTGCTCCCCGAACAAGAACTACAGCTGCTTAGCTGCCGTCACATAATTGATGATCGATTACTATCAAATTGATTCACTGAAGTATATCCAACCGGTGTCGAAGCAGCAATCATTGCAGCAGCTACATGACACTGCAAAAAAATTCACATTAATCAAGTAAAATAATAAAAGTTAAAAATATGTATCCAAAAATTTATTTATATAATTATATATTACAATGTTAAGACGACACTCAAGTACAAAATCGGTTCAAATGGTGAGCAAAACTTTTGTAAGTATATATATGTATGTTATGGACAAAGTGATAAATGAATTTATTATGTATAATGCCCGGGCATTGTTAGTAATTACCAACCAAATTGGGCAATACAGCGAATAAATATACTTTATCACGTTAAATATACTTTATCATGAGCAAAAATAAAAATAATTACGTTTTCATCATTTATGATGCGAAAACGAAAACGAAAAAATATTTTAATGTGCATGTCTTCGGTAAGTTGCATTTACATTCGCTAATTTAGCTCGGTAAATGGTCCATTACATGCATCAATACACATGCAATTATAGGGAAATGTGAATTGTATTGTGAATTGTATAGGGAAATGTGAAATGTAAATTGTATTTACATTTCCCTATATTGTATTTACTTACTTCATTTTGAACTGCGTAATACTATAAACAAAAATAATATCTCTCACACTCACAATATTTCTTTTTTTTTCCTTTTATCTCTAAAAGAAAGAGAAATTGAAGGATAATTAACGTGGAAAATTCCCTTTTCTTCTTTTATCTCTAAAAAAAAAGAGAAATTAAAGGATAATTAACGTGGATAAATTCCCTTTTCTTCTTTTATCTCTAAAAGAAAGAGAAATTAAAGTATAATTATCGTGGAAAATTTCCCCTTTTTTCTTTTATCTTTATTTTTTATTATAAATTATCTCTATAATTCTCTTTTTGCAACTCCCTCTCTCATGCACATTAAAGCAAGTATACAATCCATGTTAATCGAATTTGTTATACAGCTCGTTGTGTATACACACAAACACATAGACACTCGTCAATATTATATCACTCGACCTTCGGTCTCGTGATATAAATATGACTCGTGTCTATGTGTTTGTGTGTATACACAACTTGCAATTAATAACAAATTTTCATAATATGTATTGTAATCTACTATTTTGTCAATCCAAAGTTTTTGTTGTATGAATAAACACATAATTTTATTATTTTGCCCAAAAGATAAAAGCGTTTTTCATTATACCCGGTCATTTTGATTTTTTTATTAATTATTATACCATATTGACTGTTTAATTTCGGTTTTTTTTCAATTTCACCGGGCATTATGAATATATAGTTGTATTTATCACTTTATCCAGAACATATATGATATTTGTAAGAAGCGTCAATTATAAAAATTTGTAACAAACAATTTTTTTTTTTTTTTAATTTAAACATTCCAGATGATAAAATATTTTGCACTCAGAATATTTAATTTTTAAATATTTTGCTTGAACATTTTTTTTTGTACAAGTATATTATTTATTTTCGTTGAATATATTAATTATACATTAATTAAATTTAAAATTTATAGATTAATAAAACAATTTTTATGTCAACCAGAGATATGGGATTATGCTGTATGAAATTTAAGGATAAGAAATTATTTTCGCATTTGAAAATCTAATAATATTTTACACATAAATATAAGCATATATGCAAATGTAATTTTTGTAATTTTATTATTGTTAAATAAAAAGACAAAATTTTTTTGAAATTGCCAGCAATAAATATTAAGTTCTAATATTGGCTTTTAAAATATTTGGTACTCAAAAAGAAAAATGAAGAAATTTTCTTAAATTTATATGAATTGCATATACATCTTTTGTTTAAAAAAAAAAATACAAACCCTGAGCCAAGGTGCCAATCAAAAATATAATAATATTTAAACATTATTTCGAAATGTATGAAAATTTATGTTTTATTGTATTTTTTTTCCATTTATTTTTTTATATTGAATTTGACTTTTTTTGAGTAAGCAATATTTATTCTAGAGATTTAGCAACTAGGAAAACATCATAGAAGTATAAAAAAAATTTTCGGCATTTTTATTATTACATAAAATTGTGACGTTACTTTTTAAGATTATGATAGATAAGCTTTTTTTTTTTCTTTTTCTAAAAAGACACAAAATTTATTTATGGTTTTTTTTTTTTTTTTTTGATGCAGGAATTTTCATTTTATTTTTTCGATTTAGATAAGACTTAGTTTTATTTTACATAAAATTGTATTAATGTGAAAAAAAAAATAATACATAAGACAAATTTTTTTTTGTTATAATTCATTCATAAATAAAAAAATTATTATTTTTTTTTTTTAACTTAATAAGACGGGGGAAGTATTTTTAATAATTTATTTCATCGGATGTCGGATGTGCTCTTTTGTGCTGATTATAAATTCATATAAAATAAAATTTAAAAAAAGCAATTAAATAAACAAAATGCCTCCCTTTTAGCTGTATTTATAATAACAAAAACAATTTTTTTTTTCTTAAATATTAATTTAAAAATAAATTATACACAATGTAGGTATGTTTGTAAGTCAAATTATTTTTTAGTAATGGAACTTACAACAATAACGACTTTTTTATTAAAAGTATATGGCTTTGTTGAAGGAAAATTTGTGAAAAAATCATTTGAAGTAATTTTGTTTTTGAAAAAATTCAAAATCCTGCATTTTATTGCAAATGGATAGGAAACATTTTAACCTGAACCGTATTATGAAGAACACATTTAAGTAACTATGAACGACATGTCATTTGTCTTTATGTTAATTGGTTTAAATTTTATCTTATTAATTTTGTACTAAATAATCCGTCTGATTCGATAAACCTGTCTGCAAGAATGCAACGAGTTCAACTTTAGAGTATTGCTATTTTATAATTTTTTTGTTAGCCCAATTTTTATTTTATTGGAAGTTCTTGATATTTAAAATTAAATATTTTCCTTAGAAAAAGAATAATTCTTTCTACACATAGAAATATTAAATATCAGATATAAACTTTCAATTTGGAATGTGTCTCAAAACTGGTTTTTTTTTACTTATTTTTATTTGATTCTAAAAATATTTAATTTTTAGTTTTAGACGATTTTCGTTTAACGAACATAAATTTTAAAGACCACATTGAATAAAATTATCAAAAATTACATTCAAAAATAGCACAATATAAATTTTTAAGCTATTTAAATTGGATTAATTAGTTAAATTCAACACATGGTATCTACATTGTTAAAAGTGGGTATATGTATAAATAATGGATAAATTTAATATATATAAATATACTTAAAATCTGATAACATGTGAACAATATAGTGTTTGTATAATTTTATTTTATAGAGTGAACAAAAATAATAATAACTACTGATTGATCAATAAATAAATTATATAAAATTAAATTTGTGGTTTTATTCAATAATAAAAATCATAATTCTATTGAGTGAAAGTGCAACATCAATAAAAAGTTATGTTAGTGGAAAAAAAATGAAGGAAAATAAAACAATTTACTCATTAACAACAGTAGAACGCGATGAATTATTGGAAACATTGGAAATTATTTAACACAAATACCATTCAGTTTAATTTATTTACTTGTCAAATTTGATATTCCACTGGAAAATTGAAAAATATGTGCATCTATTTGAAATAAAGAATTAACTGCGAATAATGAGAGAAAAGCCGGCAAATCTATTTATAATACGAAAAAAGTATATTTTTTAATACTTCTCCTAAAAATTTACAAGTATTATGTATTATAGAAAACGTTCAAATTAAAATTGATAATTTGTAAGAAGCCGAAAACATCTTATAAATTTGCTTATGTTGAACTAAAATTGAATCCTTTTGTTATTATAATTAATATTTTATTGATTTTCATGACAAAGGAAATTTAATACGTTATTTAAATTTTAGATCAACTAATAAACATTTTATACTTGAAATATTTCCGCAATGCCACAATGCCCACAATGTATTGGCAAAAACAAGCTGGAAACCGTGAATTAATTATTATTTGTAAAGGATTATTATATAGATAATAATAAAAACTGTACAAAAGGTAATTAATCAGATATAATATATAAATGTCCACGATTCAGATGGCGTGAAATGACAAACAAAATAAAATTCAAATTCTAAAAATAAATCTGTATTATGTTGTAAAAACAATTGCTTTAATATGACGTTAAAATTTTAATTTTTATTATATATTTTTAATGGTTTTTTTAAACTGACTATATAGAATTTTAATATTATTTTAAAATTAATTGGCCACAATACTTGATATAATAATTAAAATTAAAGTCGAATAGCATAACCATAAATTGAACAAATATAGAAAAACATATGAATTTTCCAATTGCGGTAAATTATTTACATGTATATTATGTTTTTGATTTCCTATATTTGATTATGAAAAATGATGACAACTTAATTAAATTCACAGCTATTTTTCATACTATGTACATGTTCATATGTATAGATATATTCATTAAGTTGAAGTAGTTTAAGTGGCATTCCAGTATATAGTTCAAGTACATAGTCTTTTTTAAATTCAAATTTATTCTATGTTATTTTTTTTTTTGTAATTTATTTCATACGAGTTCTTTTGTTTATGAAATTTTTTTATGAATTTGAATAATAATAAAAAACGATCAAAACCATAATATTATTATCCTAACAAAAATACAAACAAAACGAAATTTTTATTTCAATTCATCACTTTATTTTATTCAACTTGAAAGCGTGAATATAATTTGTAGAATAAGTATTAAATTTACACAAATTCTTGATCTTATAGCACAGCCGATGTGGGTGTCTATAATGCTATTCTAGCGATCCTTTAGTAAAAAAAATTCAAAGTAAACAATTATATAATAGACAATTAACACGATATCAAAATTATGAAGTTAAAAAGAATTAGAAACAAAATTTAAAATAAAGTTTACTGACATTAAAACTAACATATTATACATTTTGAAAACAGAAAATTGAATTAATTTTAAATTTTCACTTCATAAATTTATTGTTAATGGTTGAGGAGAAAGTTCAACTGCAAAGGATTTTAAAACACAAAGTTTTTTTCATGATAGTGAACGTAGAACATAGAAAATTTTAGCAACTACTCTTCTATTTCGAACTTTCTAACCATGTACATGTATTATATATCTCTAAAATAAGTTTTAAATGGTAGATAAATCATCATGTGTATTATATTCAGTGAATATAATGAATATAAATACTGACAATATTATTGAATTAAAACAAAAAATAAAAATGACGAATCGAATTATATTTATTTGTTTTTGAAAATAATTAATAAATTCTATTGTGCTAAACTTTTCCATTGTACACAATAAGCTACATGTACTTTTGCAAGCAACATTTGAAAAAAGTGCAAACTTAATATCACTGTCATTTATTTCTGTTATTGCTGGTTTATATATATGTACGTAATACAATACTTAAAGTTAAATTCTATTTTGAAAATTCTTTCAAGTTTTTTTTTTTAAATTTTTGTGCTAAAAAAAATCAAAAAATTTATCTGCAATACAATAATATATTATGAGCTTTGATTCTATTTTTTGAATAAATTTGCCAATTTTTTTTTACTTTCTCTTAATTAAAAATATTCGTTCGTTTTATTATATTTTTGTAAATTTTTTTTTTTTTTTTTATTTTCTTTTTTATCCATTTATTCATTCAAACGCAATTTAGAAAATATATATATAAAAAGTAGGTAAATAGAAAAAAAAAATACAATAACTAAAAAAATATAAATAAAAATTTTTTAATCATTGAAACGAATATACCCATGCTTGAAAAGGTCTTGTGAATAATAAAATAAAAAAAACAAAAAAAAAAAAACTATTTAAAATACTATGAAAATTAGTTTTGTAAAATTAAAAAAAAAAAAAAAAAAAAAAACAAATAAGTACTTCAAGTTAATGAATTTCATATATAAAATAAAAGAAATATTTTTTTTTGTTTTTTTTTTTTTAATTAAGACATACTTTGATAGAAGATTTTATAATGTTTGTAATTTGTTTTTTTTGTTTAATAATGTACAACTATATATAAGTTTGTTCACAAGAATTTTGGCGTAAATGTTGAATACCATGTAATGAACAGGATGAATAACATCTTCGTGTTGCAAATCTCTGTAAAAGATTTTTTTTGTTTTTTAGTATAATTTAGATTTTTTTTTTTTTTTTAAATATAGTTTAATATAGAATTCATAATTAAATAATATAAAAGTTATTATAAGAGTTCCTAGTCGTGTAAGAATTCTAATATTTGTCTTCGTATACAGGTAATTGATATATATACCTATATACATATATTAAATATTAAATACACTTTTGAAGGAAAAAAATTAAATCAAAACAACAAATTAAATTTTTATTCAACATAAAATTTATTTTTATTCCCCTGTTTATTTCGTTGTAAAAAATTTTTTAATATCCATTTAAATTTTTTAACTATATAGTTAATAGTTTCGTCTATAAAAAAAATTGTGTTTTTTTTTCCATTTTTTAGTCTTTTCGAATTCAAATTGTTTTTTATTTTATTTCGTTTTCATAATAATTTATTTAGTGGTATTAATAAAATAAGTAAGATAAATAATTTCGGTGGCCTCGCAGAATCATCATCCCGCAAGCTCTCTTCGAAACTGTAGACGCACATTTTAAATTAAGTATACATGAAATCCATGTTTCATTTCGGTCCAATAAATACTTCGAATAGCGATAACGATTTTTACAAAACATAAATAATACAAAAAATATAGATAGATTATAGTTCAAAATCACTTCTATACATCAAATTTGTGGTAATTGTAGTTGTAGACATAATAAAACGATTTCACTTTTTAACAAATAAAAAAAGTTTGTCCTAATTGCACTGAATGTATTATTCAACAAAATTTATTTAATTTTATTTAAAAAGTTATTTAATCTTACCTGAGATTTTGAACGCATTGTTGGCTGATATTTTCTTCTAATTTTTCTCGGACAGCAAACACATAAAATTCTAACAAATGCTCTGAAAATAAAATAAAACGAGAATAGATGAAATTAAGTATATAATCAAAAACAATTTTACTGACATTTTCAAAAAATTATATTAATATTTGAAAAAGAAAATTTCTTTTTTGGGGTAGGAAAATTAAGCATAAATAATGATTGAAGTGTAATGTCGAACTTTGTAATAAAATAAAGTGCAATAAAAAATGTAATTTCATGGATAAAGTTTAAGGATAAAGTTTTTATGTACCACTATGTGGTTAGTATATTGACTGCACCATCACAATAGCAATCAATGGAACTAAAAATAGTTATATTTCGTTTTTTGGGCTGAAAGAACTTAAAATAAATAGAATCGCGATATCGTGTATATACACAAAATAAAAGTGATTGATTAAAATGGGAATCAAAATGTTAAATGGGAAGCAGAATGTCAAAATTAATAGTGAAAATGCTAGTGGCTAAATAAAATTAACAATTACCGCTATTTAATAAACTGTAGCTTTCGCGGAGCGGAATATTTTTAATCGATTTGAAAAGGCGTTTAAAAAACATATAAAAAAAAAACAAAAAATTTGAAAAAAAATTAGAGATATTGTTTCCTGATAACGAGTTGTTCTTTAATAGTTCTTGGATTATTGTATTATTATACGAAATCCATTTTGGAAATAAATTTAGTTCGCACTGTTTGTGGGGTCAAAATTAATTTTATTTTTAAATTGAGTCGTGTCCTAAATTCATTTCATATCTATTGATTGAAAATTGCAGAATCAATGATATTTTTGAATAAACCTTTAAGAGCAGAAAAAAAGGTGGATAAATAAATTTAATCTCAATTAAAAAAATTAGTTGATGGCTGGTTTCTCGAATTAAAGTTAATTGTTTCGTGAATACAAAATTAATCTAATCTTCAATTAAATTACTATTTTAATCATGATAAAGTCTTAATTATATAAATAATAAATATTAAAAATAAAGCAATACATAATCTATCTACAGAATTTAAAATTTATCGAAATTTATTTATTTATTCATTTTGTAATTTCAGTAAAATAAATATGTACCTAAAAAGCTTTGAGTAAAGAAATTTAACATTCATTATAAGCCAATAAAACAAATTTTGAAATCAGAAATTGAATTTGAATGAAATTAATAATAATTAAAATACATAAGAATATTATGTAATGTTTTAGAATCAACATTTTATGTAGTATATGAAAATCAATATTCATTGACCAAATACATTTATTTTTAACAACGAATAAAAAATTAAATCTGTATAAGACAGACTTTCTAATATCTTTCCATTTTAATAAAAAACGTATTTTATTATTTATCACTATTATAATATAGATTCTATATATGAATATTATAATTTATCTTTACCATCATACGATAATAATTAAACTACAATTTAACTTCAAATAAGAAGGGAATATTTATTTGTGTACGTACAACAGTACCAGTGCTAATCCTCGTTAATGCTTCAGTCGTCTCATAATTTCAATTATTTTACACGACTGAAGGCAATTTTAAGCGTTAGGTATAGTGAAGATATATTATGTATATTTTTCTGCAAATTTTCTGTCCTGGAATTTATTATTATGGAAAATATTGCTAACAATATTATAAGAGCTTTAATTTGTAATTTAAACTTGAGGAAAAATTTAATCCAATAAAGCTTTGAGGAAAACATGTGAGATTTTAACTCCATATAATCTGATTTCGTCCTCAAAAATATATATATTTTTTTATAATGAATCTCCTTTAGCAGACATTTTTTTTAACATTCTAACATTTTAACATTTCGCAGAAAATGTCCTTTTTGGTCTTATGAAACAAAAAAAGAACTTTATTTATCCAGATTAAAAAACAAAATTATAGTTTTACGAATTTTATTTGCGAGCTAAGTGTTTACTTTCCGAATCATTTCTTCGAAATTAAGGATTTATATTTAAGTAGTGTTTTTTATAATACACGGATAATAACTTTATGTGCAATACTTAAATTATAAAGGTACTTAAATTATTATGCACTTAAATTATATACTGTCAGTTTTCATTTTCAATAATATATTTTTATAGTATTTTTATAAGTAAGGCAATGATGAACTTTCTTTCATTGATTATTATACTTGGTTGTAGTTTGTAGTATACTTCCATTTAAAATTATCGAAAAAATAAAAATTTTCGTATTTTAATTTGGAAAAATTATTGTTTGCAAAGTTTTCGTATTTATATAAAAACTGTGTTAATTGTAAAAAATGGTAATTACATTTTTTTTAGTTATAATAAAGACTTCTGACTGTTTGAAATTAAAGAAATTAATTTTGAAATATTGTTTTCAAAAGTTAACATTTTAAATAACATGGTTTTATGTGTGATTTCGTTTATTTTTTATTTTTTTACTTCAAACTTTGAGAGAAATCTTTCAAAATGGTTCTGATAGAAAATGTTTTAATTGAAACTTTAGTACACTTTCGTTTATAAGAAGCATTATTATTATTATTACAACGTTTTTATCAACTCACTTTCTTGTCTGTTTGTCTGTCCAGGAAATTTTGTAATCAAATTTTAGACCAGTGATGTCCTACCGAAGTTGGTTACTGGGCCAAAACAAATAATAAAAATATACTGTGGGCCGCATATATTTCTTTATTATAAAACATTCCAAAATACATTATTTTTTACATACTGTGAAACTTGTTTTTCAATTTTTTCTATTATTTTTTTTTTATGTCCACATGTATTTTCGACGTTGCACACCATAATTGGTTTTTTAAATTTTCATCAGTTAATCTATTACGACTTTTACATTTAACAATCTTTAGTTTTGAAAAGAAAGATTTGCAAAGATAGCTAGTTCTCATTGCAGCTGTAACGCTCATTGCTAGTTTTCTTAGGTTAGGAAATTTATCATTACAGACGTATTTTTTATAAAAATGAACTTTAACATATTCACACATTCAGAAGATGCCTGGAGATCTATTATCTCCATTTGCAAATTTGTTGAAGCTGATTCTACAACAACGTGAAATGGAGATAAGAAAATATTAAATATATTTTCATAATTTTTCAAATATGAAAATCTCCTGAAATTCTCGAAGTAAATTAGCAATTTCTTGTGCATATTTAGAAAATTTTTTATTGTCACTATTAAATTTATGTAAAATATGGGAAGTGGACCGAATTTTTTGTGTAAAAAAGTAAAGTAATCCATAAAAAAAACTTTCAGCACTTATCTAACTTAACTAGACATCTAATATTCTGTAAGAAAAATTTATACGAAAGAGTAAAAGTTCAAATTGGGCCGCACAAAAATATTGCATTTTTACAACACATTTATAGTAGCACCTCAAACCCCCACGTTTCTAGTTATAGACTGTTGTAATCAGTTTCAAGTATGTGTGTCCACAATCTTCTGCATGAGCCGGAGAAAAGTTATAAAGTCTGTTACCAAAATGAAACTCATAGTAACATTATTTTATACTTTTTAGTGCGCAAGAAAAACGTTGTTTTTTATAAAATGTATTTTTCATGATTTAATATTTTTTTAAATACTAAGATAATTTTTAATTATTTATTTTAATAAGTAAAAATAAAAAAGAAAAAAATTGTTTTTTCTGCTACATTATTCTGCATACAAATTTATCTATCTTTTATATCCAGCTAGACAGACCCAATTAATGTTGGTATAAAATACTTTGAACTTATATCATATCATTTGCTTATTCGATACAACCATTTTTATATGTTAATTTCTTTTGATTTCTATTCATCAGTATTTTGGATATCCGGAACGTCAAAATTCGAAAATTTGTCTTCTCAATAATTTTGAACAAGAACAATTCTTTCCTTATTTTTTACTTAATTAGGTCGGTAGAAATTATGAATATTGATTTTGAAAAATGAAGAATAATGTATGAATGTAAATTTTAAAGGAGACTTTTCCAATAAAAATGGTTAATGTCATAGCATTTTGATAAATACACCTCGTCCTAACCTAATTTAATTATACATAATATTAAATATTATAAATATAAAAATAATATCCTAGCTTTAATAAGCAATGAAAATAATATTATTAAAAAAAAAAAAAATAAAAATAAAAAATTTTATTACATGACTGGAAAAATTGATTTCCCATAAATAAATCCATAAAAAAAAGAGAATCTTTATTTTATCTGATTAATATCAGTCGTTTAGAATTACATGTAATATTATTATTCAGTTCAGTTCTATGAAACTTAATTATCTTAGCATTATTGTGTATCACTCGTGTTAGGTTACTAGAGTTACAAAATCAAATTTAATTATAGTTATTATACAATTCAGGATATTATCAGTTTGTTTAATTAATTAATGTAAATAATCATGTTTGTGGTATATAACATTTAGAAGCTTTATTCCTTTATTATTGTTATGTGAAATGATATTACATTTTATAATATAATGTTGTGAATTTATTATGACCTTCAAAGAATTTATTTACTGAAAGAAATTAAATATTATTTATGTACATTATAGTAAGTTTGTTAACATTGGAACAACTAATATATAGGAATGTAGTACAATTAAATACTTTAATTTCAGGAGTATATTCTAAGATTTTAATTATGATGTTTAATATTTATTCTAATATAAAAATTTCAAATAACATGAAATCAGTTGAGATTTATTTTCAGAGTATTTTCAATATAACGCGCTTCATAGTCACAAGCGTATGAAAAGACAAGGATTTGATAAATTTTGCTTAAAATGTTCAACCCCTGTTGTCCTATTACTTTTTCAATGATCCAGCAATTTAATGATGAACAATAAAGAAGATAATTAATGTCAAAGTGAAAATGCACATTTAAGCATTTTTTTCAAAACCAGTGTTCTTTGTACAGTTAAAATTAAAGAAATAAGAAACAGGTTTATAAATTGATGAAGCATATAGACATTTTTGTCAATTCCTCCTCTGATGTAACTATAATAAGCATTATCTAAAGAAAAAAACACTCATTACGGTTTTTCCCTAAGACAATTTTATTTTATGTAATGTTTCACTTTAATTTAAAATATTGTAATTTTGTAAGAAATTTTCTTTCCTTAAATAGATTTTAATATAAATTTAAAATTTGTGACTGACTTTCAGACTTGGCATATACATAGGTTTGTTTTTATTCAATAATTTTTGTATGAAAATAATATGATTTTAAGAAATATTTCATAAATTTGTTTTAGTTTATATTTATTTATATTTGTATGTACATATATAAGTTATTATGTATAGTTTTTAATTTAAATGAAAAAAATTAGATCCCAATCCCAATTCTACGACTTTCTTCTTGTGTAAGCATTTCGAAAATTTTTAAACTTAATTGGATTCTCAATTTTGAAAGAAAATGTTAATTTTAATAATAAATTAAAAATAACAATAGGGACAAAATGTAAATAAGGAGAACAATTATTGTGAACCTTTTTTTTTTTATTTGTAAGTATAGATTTAGGTATCTAGGTAACTTTTTTTTTGTTGTATTATGTCCTATAAATATGGAATGTATGTTATTCATAAGCTAAATGGAACGAACACATGCTCAATGAAAAGATTATTCATAAGCTAAATGGAGCATACATATATGCTCAATGAAAAAGAAAAAACCTGACAAAGAAATCAATTTTATATATGTGTGCAATTGGCAGAGCGATTCATTCATTTAATAGATTTTAAAATTAATTAATATAATAATTCAATAATAGTTACTCTCTATTTTTGATACAAAAAAAAATTATAAAATTGCATAGTTAAATCTATATATAATTTAGTGGGCATTATCTTTATGTGATTTTAAAAATTTGAAAAAAAAATCTAATTTGAGAATCCAAAAAAAATTAAGCTGATTACAAGAACATTTTTTGATAAATCTATTTCAAAAACTTATTTTAATATTTTTTAGCTAAAATTTTATTTCATGATTATTATTTTGAAAATTAAATGATATCCATTTATCAGATTTTTTAAACTTTTAATCACTATAATAATAATAATAGATCCATATACATTTAAAACTCATATATTAACTGACTCTTTCTTTGATTCGTATTTTATCAAGTTAAAGTTGATTAAAGTTAGGTTAACTGGAAAATAATGAAATCCATATATTATATTCTCTTGCCTACAGAAGGTGTTAAAAAGAATTTATTTATAATTCATTTAACATTATATTATTGATCCCTACAATTTCTATTTATTTATTTTTATTTTTTTCATTCTATTTTGTTTGTCATCATTTGTATAATTTCAGGGAGCAGAAAAAAAGGAAGGATTTCAACAATACTAAAATTAAATGTACAGGAAATTCAATTCAATGGAAGAATTCGGTCCCTTAAAAATATGTGTAGGCTGTACATATTTACGTTTTTTTTTTCTCGGGATAAAAAAAATAAAAATGTATTTTTCATATGTAAATTTTCATAAATAAAAAAAAAGGTTTCACTTGATTTTTATTGCCATATAAAATATAATAACATAAAGTTACATATTATTATTACTTGTGTGTAAAAATATCTTGGTAAATTATTGGCATTATTTATTCATATTCTTGGAAGACGAATATTTTTATTATCGCGAAAAATTTAATATTTTTTTTTTAAATTTTTTATATAAAACCATTATAACCCAAATATAATTATATGCGTAATAAAAATATAATATTGAATTTACAATTATGAATATACATAAATCATAATAAATTATAGAAAGTTAGCAGTAAAAGTAGCAGTCAATAACATCATGAATTTCATAATCGAATATTCTACGGACAAAATACCTCGTTGTTTAAAAATATCTCAAATCAGTTAATAATAATTATAATAATCTTTATAATAATCTTATTATCATTTGATTAGTTTTATTTTTCCAATTAAAATAATATTAAGTACAAAGTAGGTATACCTGTATAGAAAATTACTTACACACAGAAACTAAAAATAATAATAATTTATATTTACTTAACATACCTTCTGAAATCTCTGCTCCAGCATGCATAAATAACAGGATTCATACTACTATTTATCCAACCTAACCATGTAACTACGGCTGAAACGATTTCTTCATGAGCAATACATTGAATACAAAAACCGGATAATAAATTTACGACAAAAAATGGTAACCAACATACTATAAAGACACCCATTACAATACCAAGTGTCTTGGCAGCCTTTTTCTCCTTGGCAAATTTCGCTAATTTACGTGATAATGAAAAATTTTTTCCACCCATATGACCATGACGTCTAAGTCCATTATTATGTAGTGCCGATAATGGTTCTTCTTCAGGTTCTTCAGGTGTTGAAGTTGTTGTCCCATTTGGACCATTACTACTGCTTGCTACTAAAACATTACTTGTACTACTGCTGGTGCAAGCAACTTCATCTTGATGTAATGAAGAATGCTGTTCGCGTGTCTGCTGTTTTCTAATTGTATGATGATGTGTACGATGAGCAGTTGTTTCACGTGTTGTACCACCACGATGAATACGAAGCGTTAATTGCAATTCCCCTGATGCCATTAATACTTGCTTAGTACCAATTTTTAATGATCTAGTTTGTATAACGGCAGCACGATAAATTCGACAATAAGTGAAAACCATTACAAGAAGTGGTAAATAAAATGAAATTGTTGATGAAAATACTAAATAACCTAAATGTTCGGTAAATATGCATTTGTAAGCTGGCATTTCACCTTCACGTGCTGCTCGCCACCACACAATAGCTGGAAAACTAATTGCACCCGAACAAACCCATACAGCGCATATTAAGCCGGCTGCACGTTTTCTTGTCATTCGCATTGGATATGAAAATGGATCTGTTATAGCCCAATAACGATCTAAAGATATCACACATAAATTTAAAATTGAAGCTGTACTAAAAAGTACATCTAATGATCTCCATATATCACACCAATCTGTTCCAAAAAACCACGTATTTTCTAATACTTCATATAAAGCTGAAAATGGCATAACAACTAAACCAACTAAACAATCAGCTACCGCCAGGCTTGTAACAAAATAATTTGTCGAGGTATGCAAATAACGTTCTCGAATAACAGCTAATATTACTAGTGAATTACCAAATACTGTAGCAAATGAAAATAAAAATAGGAACACTAACAAGCCGACACGATCTTTTGGCAGTGATTCCATATAATCTGTGAAATCTGGTTCTGGTGTAGTCGAATCTGTTGTTAAACATGTTGTATTTGTTATTGTACCACCACCAAATTGGGAATAACAATCAAAATAATTTAATAACTGCTCTTCTGTTAAATTATATGTGAAGATATATGTTTGGTTAATTTGTTTAATATCATCATTATGCTTAATTTGTATCAAATCCTTAGTGTTTTCTTCTTTTTTACTAACTATTTCCCAATAGTAATCAGTTACATTTGTTTTAATCATTTCTTACAACAACGTTAAAATTAAGAAAATTATTTATTTTGTATTTTTTTAGGACTTTATGAGATATGTACGAATGAAGAATTTAATTTAAAAACTTAATAATTAAATTATAAATACGATCACGAACAAATATAATAGATTAAAAATAATTTTTTTCTTAATTATTAATATCACAGATTATGATTATTTTGACACTATTATCTAAAATATTTTTATTAGTATCTAAATTATAAATGTTAAATTTAACTAAGCTAATTTTCACGTGTAGATTTATTCGAAATTTGAAAATATTTTTGAGTTAGATTTGTATTGAAGTTATTGTGTTTATTTCAGATTGAATACTTAATTAAGACCATTAACTAAATTAATTATATATTCAATTTTGTGATTGTGTTAAAATAATTCCATTTAATAATTTGTATTCATGTTTAAGTATTATCCATTGTCTTAGCCATTATCTGAAAATAAAAAAAATAAAAAATTTAATATTTAAATTTTTTAATGTAGTTAATACTATTAAGAAAATTTAATGTAAATTTCATAAATAAGCAGAAGTAAAATATACATAATTAAATAAGCTTGATTATTAGGACATTTGTGTACATAATATGTACGTTGTCCATAATGTTTCAAAATTCAATTACTTGCATGAGCAAGTATTAGTTTTTTTTTTTTTTATTTAAAAAACAATCGATACATAATGTATGTAAATGCACTATATCCACATAATTAATATAGCAATTATTTAAATTGTATGATAATATAGTGCAACTTACAACAAAAGCCACTAAGGATTATTAAGTCATTCTATATAGAACTTGAACCAATTAGTTCTGAAAGTTTTTTTACATATGTATGTACATATGTAAAAAAAATATGTAAAATAAAGATACAATATTTAATTTATTATCAATCAATATTTGATATTATGAAAGAACTGAGAAAGATATATTCAAATATGGATTTTGATAAGTATTAAGTCGATAAAATTACACTCACTGAAAACACTTTAAAATTTTACAAAATAGAAAAGAAATTATTTTTATAGGGTTTATTCTTTCACATTCAATTTAGTTTATTTTTAAACTAAAATTTTTCTTTTGGCTAAATATAAAATTCCAAGAAATGAAATTAATTTTATTTGAAACAAAAAACACAACAACTCCTGAGGTTAAACAAAGCTTCTAGAAATATAAAATTTTTATTTCCTTGTTGCAAAAAATTAAATTACAAAATGATATACTTTACCAGAAAATCACATTAGCACATTACATAACACTGAAACCAACAATAAATAAAAAAAATTATGTTTACGATTATTTAAGTGCATATTGACGATAGACAATTTAGAAAATTTTCCTCGCGTCGCGGACGTGAGTTTAGTACCATTTAGTAGTATCATAGTCTCTTTAATTTACATCTTAAAGGAATTAAAAATAAATTCCCAGTATCCTAAAAATTATTATTCAAAAACATTTTAATTTTTGTACACTTCTATAAAATTTTCATTGACATCACACCCATTATGTCACAAAATAAATGTATATAATTTTTTAATTGTTATTAATTGCTTTCTGAACAATCTAAAAACAAAAATTCAAAAATTTTCTCATTGTGATCAAAAAATTAATGTCCTTCAGCTTGTATAAATGGGCTGTTTTTGCTGCAAAAAATATAATTTCTTAAAATGTAGTATTCCAAAGTCACAAATTTGAAAAAACTTAAATTATTTTGGTACTTTCTTTGAGAAAAATACTAGAATTAATTTCGTATTCTATGTACGTATATGAACCTACATATATGTGTATATAGTTATATTTTTTAATATCGTGAAGAAAATTCGATATAACCAAAAGAAGAATTTTTAAAAATATCTTTTTTATGAGCGAAAATGACAATAAATGGTACCATAAAATGATAACTTTCGGTTGAAAATGATTGCCTTTAAACATGAAAACATTGATTATTACCAGTTTTATGAACAAAAAAAAAAAAAACTCTAACAATAAGAAGAAGCCTTATCAGAAACTTTCATTAATGGGTTTTAAAAGAATCTTCTTATTGGTTTATTCTTACACTCAGAAAATAAAATAAATGTATTTTATTAAATACGAAATCTAAGAATTTTGTAATAATTTTTGTATTAAAATATGATAATATAGAAATGAACTCTTGGATGTCTAATGCACTTTTAATCACTCTTAGTTTTTTTTCAAAATTAAGGACCAAAAAAACAACATCAGTATGATTACTTCGCCTTTGGAATAAAACACTTATTACAAAATCAGAAGAAATTTTATACAATATACATTTATATCGAAATTCATATAGTCTAAGCAATATTCATAAAGTCTAAGCAAAGTTATTTATAAATCAATATATTTATAATGGCAATACTTATTTTTAAATTTGTCTTGATGTCACTTTATTTCAAGGAAATATATTCAATTTTACAACTTCACTTGATTAGGTTTCTGAGTGAATACATGAAATTCTTAAAAAACTATTTTCATTCATTGATTTCTTTATTTTGTTGTACAAAACAACAAAACAAATCAAGATATTTTTTTTAGAGATATCTAATGAAAAATTCAAAGAATTTTTTAGGCAATAAATCTTTTCTTTATATTCAGAAAATATAATAAATGTTCCTTGAGGTCATTTCATATTATTTTCCAGTTTATATATTAAAAGATTGGAAGGATGTATATATATAGAAATAAAAATAAAAAACACAAAAGGTTTTAACAAAGAAAATTTTTGGGATGATTATGAAATTTAAGCAGGAGTGTTATTTAAAAAAATTATTTAAAAAATCTAACATCATTACCCTCAAATTAGAGAAGCATTTTGGCAAAAAACTCACATCTAAAAACAGTTCATAATTAATTATTTCAAATTTTCATTATAATTTTAATAAGAATTTATGTACATATATATATGTATACGTATGAAGTTGATATGTCATTTAACCAGAAATCATAAATGGAAATGGAATTTTTTTTTAATTTATTTCAAATTTTTCTAATGTTTTCTGTCGAAAATAAAATATTTCAAATATTGTTTTGATAATTCAAATGTATTATTCCTCTATATAGCTGTGTTGTATAGTTATGAAATTAAATGCTTTTATCAAAAAGCATGTATATAAAGAGGAATCAGTCCCATACAAAAAAAAGAAATAAAAATAGTGAAACAAAAAATCCATATCACAACCCCATGAGCTTTTTTTTTTTTTTTTGAGAGTGGAATTCAAAAGCTTTTAAAACTTTGAAAATTGTATAGAACTGTTGTTATTTTTGAACTTTTAAAAGCATTTGTGAGAGTGGAATTCTCAAAAAAAAAAAAAAAAAGTTCATGGGGTTGTGATATGGATTTTTTGTTTCACTATTTTAATTCTTTTTTTTGTATGGGACTGATTCCTCTTTATATACATGCTTTTTGCTTTTTTTCAAAAATAAAATACTGACAAAACGTAAAGAATATTAAAATTACCATAGATATAATTAGTTTACACAGATAGATATGTACACATGACTGTGCACTTTTGAAACATTATATTTATAAACATAATCTTTAATAAAGAGGAAACAAAGGTTGTTGTGGATGTAAACAATGACCTATTTCATGTCTATTCCCAATTGCTAACGAGAAATTTATGGGAGATTCTTATTTTAATAATATTCTTTGTTATTTATGTTTGTTTATTTTTTTTTTTTGATAAACACGATAGTAATTAAACTCTTTTTGATAACAGAAATTTAACGATAATTTTATATGTTTTTTTTTTTTTTGGAAAACATGTTTTTTCATTGACATGATATTTCCTATTCATTAATACAATTACGTAGATATCTGCAGAATTCATTTGTAAAATAATAAATAAAAAATTCAGAACTTTAGAAAATAACTTTTTTCACGTTTAATTTTAAACTTTTTTGATTATTTAGTCTTTTTGATAGGCATACTAAATTTGGATATTGTTAGAAAGTTTGCTTCTTTGTATAATTTTTATCACTATTCCATTTTAATCAATTGTATGGAATGAATTTCTCTTATTTAAACTTACTTTATAAGACTTAATGTTTCCACATCTATTTCGTGTTCCCGAAATCAATTTTTTTTTTTAATTTGCAATTAACAAAGAATTTGAAAATCAATGTTTTTTAGTTATTATTATTTGCAATAAAATGTTTAATTTTTTAATATTGCTTCATTCAGGCTATTAAAAAATTAACGATTCCATCGGTGGTTATTTATTTATTTTTTTTAAATCCGGTTAAGGAGGTTACATTTAATGTTTATTGATTTTAATTATTAATATTTTTGCGAATGTATTAGGAATAGTATACAGTCAACAAATAAACATAGAAATTAACTACAGATTTGTGAAATACTTAATTTTAACCTCAAGTAGTTAATAAAGTAGTATAGTTCTATGTTCAAGAAATTTTATTTTTATGTGTATGTAAATATTATTTTAATCTTCTTGTTATTGGTTTCTTTTACGAACAATTTTAGTACATATATAATTATTTTGATACGAAATATTGACATAAATTTTAATAAAGATTATCTGGTTTTAAAATTGTTTTCAATAAAATTGTATATAGAAGCAGTATGAATAAACGCGTATTGAAATCATTCGTGTCTTACAGAATATCTTTTAATCTCTTATAAAATCATTAAAAAGGCTACAAAACATTTTCCATAATAAGTAACAAGGGACACTTTTAAAAAATGTTAATTTTTATTGTAATCCGATCATCAGATAAACAATTTAAATTTTTTTTTATGGTAACTCAATAAAAAATTTTAATGTGCATGTGATCGGTAAGTTGTATTTACAATCGCAAATTTAGCTCGGTAAATGGTATATTACATGCGTCAATACACATGCAATTATTTAATTAAGTAAATTTTATTTACGTTCTCCGTGTTAATTAAATTTTATTTACTTTTTTAATTTTGAACTTTTGTTTATTTTTTGCATTGCAAATGTATTGATTGCAACTACCTGTCAGATGCACATTAAATCAGTATACAAAACATGTTAATAAAATTTGTTATACAGCTCGTTGTGTATATACACAAAAACACATAGACACTTGTCAATATTATATTGTATTGACGCGTGTCCATGTTTTTGTGTATACACAACTCGTTGTAATAACAAATTTTCTTAACATGTGTTGTAATCTTCTATATTAATATCCTGACTGATTTTCGTGACTAAACACTGATTTCATATAATTAACAATGACAAATGATCCTTTTTTGAATGCCATCTGCTTCCAATTATTTTCAAAAAATGTTTATTAGGAAAATATTTGGTTTGCAGTTTCAACTAAAATTATTAAAATCAATCAAAATGGTTCTTGATATTTTTCTTGATAATTATTAAAAATGATTTGTAATTTATAATCTATATCTATTTATACTAATAATTTAAAAATTTTGGAAATCACCTCTTTCACTTAATTTTTATATTTTAATTAAAACTGAACAGTTTTCAGTTGCAGCTGTTTCTTTCCTTCAATTAATTGTTTTATTATCTTAATATTATATGGCAGTATACTTTCTTTTGGATAAGATGTCAAATATAAATAATTTAATTTTCTGAAAAACCTATTGTAGCATAAAAATTAATTTATTAAACATTATTTATATGTTCATCTTCATTAAAACTTAATTAATCTATTATAATTACTAATTTTAACGATATTCATCTCAGAATAATTTTTCACTCCTAAAGTTTTTTTTTTTTCAAAAGAAAAACATTTTCGTTGATTTTTGTGAAGTATTATGTAATTGTCAAAACGTTTAGTTTTAGGAATAAAAAGAAGATTTTTTTTTTGTATATGTATTCTCAAAATTTTTTATTCATTTTGTATCGTTTAATAAAAATGCTGAATGTTATCATAGTTACGTGCCAAAACATAATTAATTAATTTATAAATTCTTTATTTTATTATAACGAAAATTCAGCATTATACATAAATATATGACATGACTATATGAATCGTTTGCTATTATAAATAAAATAAAAATATTAAGAAAAAGCGAAAGTATTTATTTCTTAATATGTTTCTAATTGAAATCCATATTACGTCATTTGAAAAATAAACCTAAAATGAAGTAAAACAAATCAAATTATAGGAAATTTATTTAGATTATACATACAACATACTCTGTGGAACCACAAAAACGGAATTTTAGCTAAATTTTAAATGGAATTTCACCTCTAATTTTGCTCTAAACAAAGTTAAAGATGGCAGTGATTGCACATGTAGTATTTCTAGCAAAACAAGGCTCTTACAAGATTTGATATTTTGATCAAAAAACACATATTTGCATCGCTGTTTTTGTAAAGGAAACCTAATTATTTTAAATGTTTGTAAGTTAAAGGAGCAACTTGATTATTGGATTTTCAGTTTTGTAACATGTAATACAAACTTTCGTAAAACTTGAAAATAATAAATTCGTATTTACTTTTTTTTGACAAAACATATCCCTTTATACCGAAGTTAACCGATTATTTTTTATTTTCACTTTTAATTTTATGTTGTCGTTCCAACATGCAAACCGACCTTGAGGAAGTAATGTAAAATAATATTCGTATATTATCTGAAGCCGATAGTTCATTGTATGCTGAAATGTTTTAATTTAAGTAATTTTTTATGAGTCGTTTTGAATGTTAATGAAATATTTTTATTTTTTTTTTAATTTTCTGATGCTTGATTTAAGTGTCGTGTTGGTGGTTTGTTCTAATATTCCATTGCTTACTTCTATCTGAGCTCTACGCTCTGATGCATGGATTATATAACGACAAAAGCCATAACACCCAAAACTTATATATTTTCCTTAAACTGCCATTAAATAGCATTTTTATTTGAAATTAAATTACATTCATATAATAAAAAACATATAAAAATAATAACTAAATTATATTGTTTGACTGACAATATAAATGAAAGTACATTATACGTACAGTACACACAAATGTAAAATTACCCAAGTAACATTTTTTACACCGAGGTGAAAACACCAATAGAACACCGTTTATTAACTTTGAAATGTACTTGAAATGTTAACATTTTTACACCGCAGTGAAAACACCAATAAAACACCGTTTATTAACTTTGAAATGTTACTTGGGTATTTACATTAAATTAGAATTTTTACATTTATTTGAATGTCCTTTGCGTTATGGGATTTCAATTCGCACACGTTTACCTATTTGTAAGTATTATGATTTTATAAACACCTGGAGTTGAATAATAAAATCACAAAATACTCGCTGTTTAAAAAATTACTCCCTTGAGTTTTCAATTAGAGTTTATTTATGTAACTCACAATTTGATTTAAAGCTAATGGAGAAATTAAATGATTTTTTTTGTTTTATTTTAATCTATTCTCTATGATGATACAAAGAAATGTTTTGGAATTTTGGAAAGTTTCAAGTTTGGCAACTGCATAATAGGATTGTAGAAACATTTACGAACAAAAAAAATGCAATACATAAAAATATAGTGCCACACATTTTGCAGGATTACAAAATAATTACAATAAAAGCTCTACATATAGTACTGATAAAAAAACATCATTCTCCATTCACCTCTTTAGAGTCTGGAAATTTTTTTTAATCTCCATTATCATCTAAAGACATTAATAAATGCTACGAAAAAAAAAAATTCTAAAAAACACATTTTCTAATGTTTTTTTTAAATTTTAGATAGTTTCCAAAATTATTTTAGATGTAGTTCTAGAAAATATGTTTGTCATAATAATGCAGACATTTCTAACAGGTGCACTATTGATAATTACACCTGCAAGACATTAAAACATTTTTTCTTCGTTTTTGTGCCTTATTTTCATTGAATATATTTTTTTTGGCAAAAGGACAAACATTTTATAAGCAAAATAAAAATTATTCCGCCTTCCTATATTAGTCTTGGTTGTTGTTTAATCAAAAAAAAAATTAATGTATTCAGTGTATGTCATGAACTTAGTTTTACTTTTTCTTTATTTCGCAATTCATTTTTTTGTCCACGAAAAAATTTACATAAAATTTTTTAACATTAATAAAAAAAATAAATATAGAACATTAAAACATAAATGAAGTAAGGGGCCCGTTTTCAGTTTCCTTTTCAATGGGAAACTACGTAAAAAGTTTCATATTAAAGTGAAGAAACCTATCTTGAATATAAACAAATTTACTTTTTAAACTTATATGTGTACTTTCTTAATTTTTCTATTTGCTTGTGTTGAAGACTACTTACTTTTTAACACCAAAGACCAAATAATCTTTCTTTTTTTTTACTATTAAAAATTCCAATTATTTTTTTTTTATTATAGGTAGTATTAATAGTAGATTATTGTATATGTAAACTAAATTTGTTATTAATTAAGAGTTCTGTATGCACAAAAATACATTGACACGAGTCAATACTTATATCACGGGACCGAAGGTCGAGTGATATAAATTGACAAGTGTCAATGTATTTTTGTGTAAATACAGAACGAGTTGTATAACAAATTTTGTTTACATATCCAATATACTGTTTTAATGCGTAAGGGAGAGGTAGTTGCAAAGAGAGAATATTTTTTCTTCTCATTTTTTCTCATTTTTTTTTTGTGTTTGGCTGTATTGAAATATTGTGAGAGATATTATGTTTGTCTATTACGTAATATTCAATACGAAACATCTAAATGATTTCATTATTTACGCTGATGCATCTAAATTTTGTCATTATATACGCTGATGCATCTAAATTTTTTCATTATTTACGCAGATGCATCTAAATGATTGCATGTGTATTGACGCATATAATCTCCATTTAGTGATCTAAATTCTATAGCACTAAATACAACATAACGATCCCCAACGCATTAAACTTTTTTAATGTATTAACTTACTATACTTGTGTTAAATATATAATATGATTCTTAAAGGCGTTTAATGTAATTAAACTCTACTGAATTTTATATCGATTAATATAATGATTTTTATAAAAATGCGATTTTACATTTCAAAGAAATTTTTTCCAATATTTTTCATTGTCATAAATCATTCAATTTGAAATGAAATCACAATCTATCCATAAATTTTATATGTTATTACGTGATTTTGATATCATTGAGTATAATCATTATTCAATAAATTATTATTTGTATGTTATAATATTTATGGGAAAATTTTAGAAAATATTTTTGTTCTTATATTGACAAGCCAATGACACTAGGACAATAGACTATATCCTATATCCAATTATAATATGGCAATCTGTATATTTAAAATTCTTTTTAAATTTTGTTGTAATAGGGGGTGTTAAGTCTATGTCAGTAGAAAAAAATATTTACTTTTGAATGAATAGTCAACTTTATTTTTATATAAATTTATGTAAAAATAAAAAAATCAATGATTATCTACGTTAATTTTTTATTTTACAAAAATTCTTTTTTGATAGCCTTTAGCGTTTTTAGTTTAACATTAAATTTCCCAATTAACAATCTGATTCCAAATTTAATATGCCACTTATTTTATTGTGTGAACCTATATATGAAAAAGTAATTCTTTATATAAATATACATACCTATATACTAATAATTTCATTTTTTAAATTAGATATTTTTTTTCAGCGCGTTCAATGAAATGTATGTCCGTTGCGAGTTTTTTTACACTTCAAATCACTTTCTTTGAATATGATTCTACCTTTTTGTTGTAGAATACATTGATTTATTTCCAATAATTTTCCAGTTTGAGTGAATTGCAGCAAATTAAATTTATTTTTTAGAATTATTTTAAATTATAATAATATTTTAAATTAATTAAAAATATTTCAAAAATTTGAATATTAAGTCACGTATCATAACATACATTTGTATTAAGTCATTTTATGATAAATGGCATGAGATACATTTTTAAAGAGAATTAAACTTATTAAAGATTAGAAAATAAAATTTGTAAAAGGGTGTAAAAAATGCTCTTCTAATACAAGCATTAAAAGGCAGAAGCAAACTAAAATCAGATTCGAGATTTGGATCTTACAATTTGGTTGTTTATTATATTCCATTGTTATGTTAATTTAAGTTTATTGAAATAAAAATTATTTAAAAAATAAAGGATTAAAATAATTTTTAAACTGAATTTGTCTTAGGTTATTTTCAACAAAATGACTTAAACATAAATTTTAGATCTGTCGCTTTGAACGTGACTTAACATAAATTTACTGTATATATGCGTTAATTCTTTCCTCCCAAGTCATATCGTCTTATCTCGATGAAAATGCAATTTATGCTAAACTTCATAAATTTTCTTTTAAAAATAAAAAGAATGTAAACAAATTTTGAAATTATTGCAACCTTAAAAATAAGTTCAGAATCACAATGTGTAATCACACAAAAGAACTTTTTATGAATTTTAAATTAGAAAATTTTTTGAAGATAAACCAGTTATATCTAATCTACATAATGTAGGAAGGATAATATAAAAAAAACTATATATAGTTATTGTATTTAAAGCTAATAAAGCTATAACCAAACATTTTGTGTGGTGAATTTATAACGAATGTTATATTAATATGTTAAGGACTTCAAGTTATTTTTATTTTTAAAATTGAAGAACAAAAATTTAGTAATGTACATATAATGGTCTCAGAACTTCAAGTGGTTATACGATGTTAAATCTTTTACTCTTAAAAGATTATAGAAAAGAAACTAAGCTCTGTTAAAAAAAAATTAATAATATTAATATTGAGGTTTCTAACTACGATAGAATAAATTTTGAAAGATAATAAAATTAAAGAAGAGAAAACGAAAACGGAAATTAACATGTAATGTACATGTATACATTATTATGTATATATGTAATATATATTTGAATTTATTATTGAATATTGGTATTGAAAAAGATAATGACTACCAAATCAACTTCTACGAAAAACAAACAAAAAATATTGTAGAAGATGTAGGACAAATAAAAAACTTTTTTTTTTATTGAAGTAATAAAATTTTATGATTATGATATATATTTCTTAACATCACAAAATTTATTTTCCTTTTTAAACTTTTAATTTTTTTCTAGACAAAATGTGTGACATTGTTAAATTTAGAGACAATATTATTTTGTTACGGATTTTTGTTTTTTTTTTCTTTAAGGTTATATGCATAAAATAGAGAGCTTAATTCATAACTTTAATTTCTTTTTTCACAAAATTTCATAAAAACATAAATTCTTATATTAAAAATATTTTTATTCACATTTAGTACATTTTATTTTTTTCTTTAAATTTGGCAAAAATATACATCTGCACGCCGCCAATTTATATATACATTACGTAATTGTAGTATGTACACATAAATATTACCGAGTAAATTAGGCACGCAAATAAAATCAAACATTATTTGTAATACTTATATTTACTATACATATTACGTATTCTTGTTATTGCATACATTATGACATTATGTTTTCTATTTTTTAAATCATTAAACACAACAATATTTATAACGTTGTTGTTGGCATGGTAATGCGTATTTATAATATTATAATGAAGGAAAAGCAAACAAATATGTATTATTGTTTGTAGCCGTAAAAGAATATTCAAATGAAAATCTAAGCTTGTTCATTAAATATTTTTTGGTGTAATTTAAGAACAGAAGAAAAAGAAAAAAAAAAAAAAACGTTGTATTCTATAAGATTTCTTTTTAATGAAATGAAAATTGAAATATTTTGAAAGCTTTTTATCCAAGATGTCGTCTTTCTTTCGCAATAAAAAGGATTATTAAACATTATGTCCTTCTATTATTTTTCTTTTCCTTATATAAAGATAACCATATTAAACATACTTTAGTCATGAAAATTTCATTTTATTTATATTTTATTTTCATTTTTATTTAAACACTAAGAGAAAAGTAAATGGAATTAAAATGTATTTTTTTTTTGTTTTTATCTTTGTGCTTTAGAAAATAATAGAACAGAAGATTGACAGATTTTGTGTGCTTTCACATTTTAAAAATTATTGGGTCTTTTATTTCAACAATTTTTAATTTTATTTTATTTTATTTATTTATTTTTTTTTTTGAATTTAAATCGGTATTTATTTGAATGTTAAATTGTTAAATTTTTTACTTTATTATCTTTAATGATACTCTGTTTGTAATATTATACTCATTGTAACACATGCGATATAGGTATTTACGGCATATTATACAGTTTTTAAATAGAACATTAAGCATTAAAAAAATTACCAAAGTTTTATAGGTATAATTTGAAAAACTTTTTCAACCCCATTAGATCTTTAATTAAGTCTTAATGTATTTTTTAAACTTAGTTTTTATCAAATGGTATATTTATATTTTACTATATAATTATTTAAAAAAAAATTCTACATACTGTACGCATCTATGAATATATTATTGCATAAAATCTGGAAAATTAATTCAACTGAGTATAAATAAACATTTGCAGGAAGAAGAAAAATGTCACGAAAAACAAATAGATAGGTAGCTAAATATTTGTGAGCAAAATATAAAATAGCATGTGCTTTTTACAAGTCAATCATTATTCATTCAATCAACTAAGCATTATTTCTGTTGATATGAAAATAATATTTTGATAGTAATTTTCCTTTAATAAAAATATCTACATGTATTATAATAATCTACATACCTATGTATATTTTCATTTTAAATAACATTGCGAATTTATTACTACAAAACATATCACATAGGTTTCTAACTACATACATTATGTTGAACGTTGTTTTCTTTTTTTTGTTAACAAAAAAATTGTACATTTTGTAATATTTTTCAATTTTGTACGCCTGATCTACCAGCTTTTCAATACATTACTCGTACGTGACCTTTTTGTATACGAAAAATCTACAAAGTGATGAAATGGCCGTAAATTTTAATAAAATAAAATATAAAATGAAAATAGTAGCAATATTTTAAAGAATTTGATATTAGCACAACAGCATTGCTGAGTTTTTATTTTTTTATTTTATTTTTTATGTTTTTCATCTTTTTTTGGTAACGAAAGCAAATTCAATATTTCAATATTCAATGATATATATTATATATATATATTTATATATATATTTTTCTTTTTTTTTGAGAAATTCTGACAGATATGCAAATTATTTTAATTTGTATTAATAAAAAATCAGCGATTTTTTCTTTATTCTATTAAATTAAAAATTAATAAAAATTTCAAAGGGGAGTAAGTTTTTCAATCATATTTTGTTTTAAAAGTTATTGCGTCCTTTTTTTAAAAATCTGCCAGCCATTATTCCAATTTATATTGTGAATGAACATTTTAGTGTCATATATTTTGTGTTATGTTTATTTGTGTAGAATGTAATGTTTAGTTAGACACTTATACCGCTGTTCGAATTAACAATTTTCAATACTAGTTTTTTTAATTTTTATTCATTTTCATATTTTGCGCATTTAAATAGATTAATTGAAATATTTCCTAGAATTTCAAAAAAAAAAAAAAAAATGTTTACCAGCTTTCTAGCAGTTATACCACTAAACAAATGAAGGTAGATAACTTGATCTCTTTAATTTTGTCGCCCCCTATTGAAAATCTTCGTTTGAAAAACAAGTTATTGTTTGTCGAGACTCGATACGAGGCGAGAATAGAAAACATATCGAATTTTTAATTAGTATCTCGATTTTTTAATTAATATCTCATCTCGGCTCAGTCTCGGCGAAAAATAGTAAACAACATGCTCGTATTGATCTCGTTTCGTCTCAGCGAAATTTTCACATGAAAACACAGAAAAAATTTTTTTTTTTAATTATTTGTTGAAAGGCTATCAGAAATTAAAGAAAAATTTCCAAAATAAACAATTTATTAAGTTTAATAATAATGATTTTTTTTTTAAAAAGAATTCTTACGAAAATTATAATGATATAATATAATTACTTTTCTAAGGACTAATGTGAATGGAACGAAAAAAGGGTTTCAGTAAAAATGTTTGCGAATAAATATTTTCATATTCTATGATTTTTACACGAATTACACGAAAATAAAAATAACAATAAAGAATTCTAAAAATAGTATTAATAAGTTGCAATTGTTGAAAAATCAATTCAATTCAGTACGGCTTCGATTTTCAATCAATCAGTTATTCTATTTAATTTTTTTTGTTAGAAATTGTCGTTTAAGGGTTCGAAAATCGGCGATAGAATATCTCGTCTCGGACGTCGTCTTGCATCAACAATACTTTCATTTTTTAGAGATTGATCCAGAAATTTTCTCGAGTCTCGAACAAACAATATACAAATGAAGGAAAATTGAGAGATGTTTGTATTTTTAATCTCTTTTTTTGTTAGCACTTAATTGTTATCTACATATATTACATATATAATAACTAATATCTTTATTTGTTCTCAGATTTTATTAAACAATATAATAAACCGACTAATCAAAATTTAAATTATATTTAATATATTAATCAAATATTTTTAATCTTAACATTTGAGCCTGTAAAATGTATGGTATAATTAAAAGAGATTGTTTGTAATTTTTTTTAATTCATTTTTTTTTGTTTTCCAAATTAAAAATTAAATTAAGGAAAAATAAAATATTGGTCATTTACTTACATTGAAAATAAACATTTGAAAAATCCTCATTTTAATTGCAAACATTATTTTTATTTCTTTTTTTTTTTTGTTGTCTATTTTTATTTATTTATTATTCTTGCTTGTTTGTATTTTTATTATTATTATTATTTTTTTTTTAAGAATATTTTTATTTTTTTTTATTCTCTCTCTAGCTTAATACATACTTGTTTAGGAAATTCTTTCTCGTATAAGAAAAATATAGAAACATTATTTATTTTTTATTTCGTATAATTCTTTCTTTCCGACCACAATTTTTTATCATTTCTTTTATTATTATTTTTTTTGCCTTTTTAATTTTATTTTTTTTTTTTTTACAAAAATTTACTTTTTATTTATTTATTTTAATTTTTTTTTTTTTTGAATCTTTCTTTTTTTTTTTGTGTATTATTTTGTTTATTAACAAGAAGAAAAAAAAAATTCCTTAATTTGAAGAAAAAAAAAAATGTATTGGATTTATTTTTATTATATTTTATTTTTCTTAATTTCCTTTTTTTTATGCTAAAAATAAACATAAACATTTTTCCTGAATGATTTTCATTTTCTTAAAATTTTTAAAATTTTCCAGTTAATTCAACTTATAAATTCAATTTGAATAAATTTTTTTTTTTTATTTCAGTAGTAGGATCTATATACATAAATTTTCCAAGCACAAGGACATTTTGTTTATTTTTGTATATTGGTTTTGATTGATTTTTATTTATAAATTTTTGGTTGATTTTCAATTGTTATAGAAATTAGCTTTAAAAGCTTTGACTTTTAAAGATATTGTTTATGATTTTCAGAATTTTTGTGAAACTAATTAGATATGTGACGGAAGAGCGAATTTAAGAAAATAAATGAATTTTTTTTTTAAATTAATTATTATGTTAATTAAATGATTGACAACGTCCAAAATTGTTGTAGGGGTATATTTTTTTTTAAATTTATAAATAAGAAAATAAGCTGAAAATACGTTTATATGCGCTGAGGAATCATGAAAATTTAACTTCATTCTAATAATTTCATCAAATTTTTCATTTTATTAATTAAGTTGTTCTTCATGTTTTTTAATTCAGTAGAAAATAAAATAACTTGATTAATATGATATACATAATATTAGGTGAATATGATATTTATATATATAGGTTTAGGTACTTAATTTTATTTAAATTTGTACCGTGAAGTCAGAAATTGTAAATTATGCTGGTGACCTTTTATTCTTTGAACATTGATTTTTGTCAATTATTTTCAGCAGATATTTCCAAAATTTTAGTTGCTATGTTGAAAATGAAGTAGTTATATTATAATGAATTTAATATATATATAAAAAAAAATATTAAGGAAGATTCTAAATTTGTTTGTTAAAATGCACTTGGTTGAAACAAAATGCTTCAATTGAAAGTTTTATGTTTGTCCATTTAAATCTGCATAACATTTTAATGGAATTCTATACCTCAATAATGTTACATTAAAGATTATGTTTCACAATTATAAAATTCTAGTACGATTGCTGTGGTTATATTTTGTTTTCCTAGAAAATAAATTAAATTCTAAGTATTCATAGTTCAATCTAAATTGTCCTTAAATTAATTCTCTTATAACGCAGTGATAATTAATTTAGAGAAAAAAAATTAAACTTCTTAAGTAAGTTTAAATCCAATTATTATCAAAAATAAACAATTTAAAGCATTAACAAAATATTACTACTTTCAGTGTAATATTTAATATTTCCTTTTTTCGGAATTTTTAATTTCAAATATATATTTTTAATTTTTTTTTAGATATTTACCCAATTGAATTAATCATGATTTGTTTTCTTAGAAATTATGTGATTTCATCCTTGAAAGTATGCTAGTTGTAATTCTAAAAACTTATTAGTAATTTGAGCTTATGGGCAATTTGAAAATAATTCTCAGGTGTCAATTGTTAGACTTGTTTTCACTACATTCATTTTTATTTCACTACATTCATTATTATGCTTTTTTCATTAACAATTATTTTTGAATCAGAATTTATTAATCAATTTAAGAATTAAAGATCCTATAGTAAATCTTATACTATACAATAATAAAATTTTCGAAGTACCTATGTTGGAATACATATGGATGAATACTATATATTTTTTTGCATTTTGATATGATTAATGTGCAATACTTTTTTCGTATATTTTTTTTTTCAATATTTCATTTATAAAAAAATAAGTTTAAGTGAATTGTTTTTTTATTTAGTATAATAATTTTTGCTTTTGAAAATCTAAAAACATTGCGATTGCGATGATGTTAATAAAAAAGACATTGTTCTTCTTTTTTTTTAAATGTTTAAAAGAAAATTTTATTCTTACTGATTTGAAGGTAAGAACAAAAACTACATAATATAGTGTTCACAATAATGGTAAAGTTGGGAAAGAAATGACCAGAGAATGTCCATTTCAAATTCTAGAGTAAATAACGAATTATAATAAATGGTGAGAATTCTATTTCCTGAAGCGATTTCTATTAAAAATGTTTTTGAAAATTAATTTGTGCTATTAATATTAAATATTTGTATAATCAATTAAATAGAGTGTTTATTCATTTTATTTTATATTTTTAATCGGACTTACGTATAACTAAATGTTTCAACTTTATTGCTGGAATTCTACAAAAGACAAATTTTTTCTATAATTTATGCTTCTGAAATTTATTAATTTCTTAATTATATTTGTACGTTTTCGTATTTTTATGTAAAAATCCAATTAATTCATTCGTTAGAAAAAAATGAATAATCAATAAATATTCAAAAGATCAAGAAGATGAAAAAATGTGACAAATGGACAAAATGAAAATATGTATAATATAGAAAGAAACGAAAATGACAATTCGCTTTAGACGAAAACCTTGAAATAAAATTTTGTTCTATGTAATATATATAGATAGTACTTGTATAGCGCCGTATTTCTAACTGAAACATGATACGCATATAAAAAATAAAAATTATTATAGTATTCTGATAACTTTCATTTCTTCAAGCATCTTTTGCTATCATCATTTTCATCTAATTTCTTCAAAATAACAAAAACTTTACTATTAAATTATTTTATTTTAAGAAAAAATTACTTGATTTTAAAGATGCATTAAAAATTAGCTTTAAATTTTATATGCATTTTATAATATCTTTAAATTTAACTATTTTGTAAAAGAAAGGGGTTAAATATTTTTATAATGGTTTTAACATGATTTTGTACATTTTCATATTTCCAACATAAAAAAAAAATTAACATAACCATTAAACATGAAAAACAGGAAATCCTCATTTTCTCTTAATTTATGAAATGGAAAATATAAACATAATATTATATATATATATACATATTTATATATATAATATATCTATTTATGCAATAAATATAATACATTTTATTTCAATGACGCTATTTTAACACCTTAAGCGTTGTTATACAATTTTTTTTTTCAGTTATTATAAAATAATCTATAGTTGTCACTTACGTATGTAAGCTAAGATAATATATTGATTACGTGAGAACTATGATATTAAAAATGCAAAATGTTTTGCTTAGCGCCAGGGACATTTATTTATATTATTTATTTGTATGAAACTCGCGTAGATTACTAGTAAAGACTTTTAAATTTTGTATGGTTCTGCTTAAAGGCCTGAAAAATATCAGAAAATTTTAAAGACACTAAGCCAGTTTAAGTAAATAAAAATTAATTTTACAATTTTGTAATTTCTTATTAATTTGTTATATATTTTTAGTTTTTTTTTTTTTTTTAATTTTATTGTTATAATTTTTTTTGCTTATTTCCTATAAAATTTCTGATAAACTTATTTTAAATATTTTTTAATAGTTATGTTAATAAAAATTAAATCAAATTTAAGTTTAAAAAAATTTTTATTTGCCTTAGCCTTAAAATATGCAATTTTTTGTATATATATATATATATATTTCAATTCATTTGAAGTTTTAAAATAGGAATATCCAATAAAATTTTTTTTCCGTTTTTTTTAAATTATACAACTTAAGATAATCGCGGTTAAAAAAGGACTGAATTTTTACTAACAGAGGAAAAGTATAATTCCTAAACAACTTTGAAGAAAAAAGAAAAAAATGTTATATACAAATATCTTATAAAATCTACAATAAACTAAATGAAAAATGCCACATGACTCACAAATTTAACATATTATATTTTTCCAAACAAATCTTATATAGAAGCTTTCAAAAATGTTAAAAATTTGCAGAAATTTCTGTAAAAAGTAAAAATTCACAATAAATAATTCTATGCAAAACTGTTATACATAATAGTATTAACCAAAGTGCATATTTGTGTATGTCCTTGCAGATCAATTAAAAGAAAACCGTGAAAAATTGTTAAATGAGAAATTAGTGGAAGTGGGATTTTTGATTTTTGTCAATTTTATTAACAAAAAACAAAGTTTAAATATGTTCAATTAAATATTTAGTGGAATTTTGTTCTTAATTTTACCTTATATTTACATATATGTACACGGAGAGAAATCCAGTCAGATATTATGATTATGACGATTGTACATATGCATAAAGCAGTCAGAGAACTCAGCTCTTAATAACTAATCATAAACCGTAAATATTAATCATAAACAATGTCTAAGGGTAAAAACAATCACTATGACTGCAAAATCATAAATCCTGCAACCCAATAATATCGATTTCATTTCTTACGTCTTAAAAGCGAGTAATGGCTGCTATTTTACATAAGAAAATAAAATTTAAGTTTTTTTTATTAATTTTTTTTATTTAATTTTTTTTTATTTAATTTTTATTTATTTAATTTTTTTTTATTTTTTTTTATTTTATTTTAATATTTTTTTAATTTATTAAATTTTATTTATTATATTTTTATTAAATTATACAATTTTATTTCTTATGTCTTCTTCCGGATTCGAACCTGGGTCTTTAGCATTGCAATCCGCCAACACTACCACTCAGCTACGGTATTGAAATTTAAAATGTACATAAAATAGAAAATATAAATTTGGTATACACATTTTCTGTGTGGTGTGTTGGCTATTTGTAATGTTAAGGACGCAGGTTCGAATCCCGAAGAAAGCAAAAAAATTTTGGTTTTTTATTTTTTTTTAGCGACATTACAGAAAATTTCAACTATGTCATATTATTTTAGTAATTAAAGTAAATAATCTGAATTTTAAACATCTAAAATAAAATAAAAAGTAAAAAAAAAATGTTTTTGTATTAATCATAACTTATGACTAGCGTGATTAAGCATCATAACTTATGATTTCAGGTAAATCATAAGATAATCACGATGTATAACGTAGTAATTATATGCAAAGATTATTCATCTTGCGCGAAGATTTTCAATCATAGGGCTATTTTTTCGTTATGATTAGGAGTCTATGACTGATATAATCATATTGAATGAAAGGGCATTTCTCTGCGTGTATAGGATTTTAAAACTAATATTTTATTAGTCTTAAAAATATAAAATTTTTATGTGCATAAAATTTCTTAATCAATCTAATTAGTTATGTATTTCAAATTCAGAGAAAAGCATATAATGTTAAACAAATTTCAATTGGGGCACACACTTAACATGCATCATAGGAGTATTTTCATATTTTTCTCTGAAAGAATTTCCCTTATTTTCGCAAGTTTTATAAAATGTTTGTAACAAAAAATTAAATAAAACGCCGTGTTATTCGGAGTTCCGAGTAAATCAAGTACCATGATATTTGAGGGCTGCATGTGTACCTCAAAAATAAAAAATAAATTTCAAGCTCCCTAACCAACAAAAAATAATAGATATTATAAATAAAAATATGTAATATTTATTTTTTTAATTATTTTTGTTATAAATAACTAGTAACATAATATAAATAATTTATTTCAAGAATAATATTATTGTTCTTGAAAAAAAAAATTATGATCCAGGGATTCTTTATAATATTATTATTATTGATATTAAATTACAAAATAACAAAAATTCTAATAAACTATAATTTATATTTATAATATAATTAATTTAATATATTTTAATATTGTTATTTTATAATTTCATCTTTTCATATTAAATTTACTACATATATAAATTTTAATACAACTGCATTGAATTCACTACATTAAATTAATAATACTTCCGTAGGAAAATAAAGGATTTATTTTTTTTATGTTCCTGAAAACAAATAATATTTTTTTTTTTATTACAACATTGACATTGAAAATTTCTAGAAAATAATAAAGGCATTGAAAGCTGTGTGTTCACTTTTATTTTATATCTTCTTTTTTTTGCAGAATTCTGCAACAACTTTTGATTACATATAATATTTTTATTTCATTGTACGTAGACAAATCTACAATATGTATACATTTATTTATATGAAATAAAAATAAATAAAAACAAAGTATTTTTCTCAATTCTCAAGATTGGGAAAATATATAAATAAAGCTCATTTAATATACATACTTAATTGAATGATATATAAATTTTTATATTCTACGTGAATAAACAGTAGCCGGAATATTAAAAAGATCCTTAAATTAATTTTATTGTAAATTATTTGTTTTCAAAATAATACTTTGAAATATTTTATTTCTTCATACAAGATCTTTTATAAATCAAATCCCAAGTGAATTTTTTTAAGCTTCGACAGATATTTGAAAAAAAAAAAAAATAATAATAATAGACGAGTTCAGATCGTTTATTAATAATTAATTATTACTAATTATTAGTTTAATTTAATAATAACAGTCTCGGATTATTTGTCTTTGTCCTGTGCCCAGAAAACCCTCATAGTCAAATAAATATATTATACATATAGTACAACTTAAAGCAGTGGTACGCAACGCCCTACCCGCGGGTAACATAGTTACCCGCGGTCATATTTCCAATTACCCAATCCGGCCAAGTAGTTTTATTATCTTTTTTTTGAATTTTGAAGATGAGGAACAGATTGACGCTGGAAGATTCAGATGCCTGTATAAGATTAAAAAGAACAAAATACTTAGAAAAATTGTGCAAGGAATTTCAACATCAAGGAAATCATTAATTATTAAACTTTTTTTCCAATATTATTATTTTTCTTTCAATATTATTAACATTAAATTAATAAAAAATTTGATTTAATAAAAAGTTTGAGGTAATTTTTGACCCAGTTGCCCAATAGAGAATTGAAAGTATTGTAATTTAGCCGCTCTCGAAAAAGGTTGCTTATCACTGGCTTAAAGGATCCATTTATAATCAAAAATATAAAACATAGCGACCATTTTTTTTTTCGAAGTTCTGTTGTAATAAACCTCAAGTTATAGAATTTAATTTAATTAACTTTTATATAAAAATAAATTTATTAGAGAAAAAAGTTATTATGAAAAATCCAATTATTTGGAATTATATTAACAAATTATCGAAAATCAATAAAACACCAAACTTATGTATGTACCTATATATAAGTTAACTTAAAAAAAATTAATTTGAAAAGAAAAACTTTATCAATGTTTAAGTATTTGATATAAAATTGAACAAATTTCATTAAGTACTTGTACATTTAATGTCATTTTACAGGTACCTACATATTAAAAATTTTAAAAGATATGCGATTCGATTTAATCAAATTATGAGACAAATTAATTGACGAAATAATTATATCATTCATCGCTTCAAAATGTATTCAAAACGTAAAAACAAAATATTATTTGCTTATTTATCAGTAGTTGGTTTATACAATTAAATTGATATTATAATTTTAGATTTACCTAAATATTCTACTTAAGCCGTCCATAAATTTAAACAATATATATATATATAGTATATTAAGAGGAATGGTTTCATAATACTGTATACTGAAATATTGTGTGGGTGTTTGTAGTATCATAAAATGTTATTGTATGGAGAAAATAGGTTGTCATCATGTCAATTGACTGTGTAACCTAATTTTTCAAACATAGAGTCCATCAAATTACATTGTGACTTTTTGTAAAAAAAAAAGAAATAAATTCATTATGTTTCATTTAATTTTTAATTGTATGACCTATTTGTAATTTTCATTTATTTTTATATTAAAAGAAAAGAACGTTAATTGACTTTAAGTCGATTTAAATTTCGACTTTATGTTCCTTTTACAGAATTTATGACCCATTTTTCAGTCATAAACCAATTGACGTTGTGACATTTTAATCAATATTTAATCCGTACAATGATGAATTTTTTCATACACTAATTTGTCCATGCAATATTTTTTTCATAAAGTATTTTGTCCATAAGAATTGTTTTTTATTAAGATTTAAACAGTATTTTGGCCGTACAATATTTGGATATATATTATTTATTATTTTTATCCGACCCAATTACAAAAAATATATTATGTTTGTCTTAAAATATTAATTTTTTCGCTCATGAATTTAATATATAAGATTTCAAACTTACTCTTATTAAAAAAAAGTACAACTTAAAAAAAAATTATTTAAAATGTCTACAAGAACGAAGGATATAATTTTTTTCGTAATGATAAAATATTTGCATGTTATTTTCTTTTGAAGGAAAAAAAATAGATTAAAAATTTTTTGTGTAAGACAAAACTATTTTATGTAATATCAGAAGATTACAAAAACTTAACCTTAATATAATTTTATGCACTAAACAAAATTTAAAAATATGTACAGATTTTTCAAGTATACATATTTCTGCTCTGCATAACATTTCCATTACTAGATCGCTTCATTAATTGTATTCCTAGCACGAAAAGCTTATTTCGGTTTATGTTCAGCGAACTTGCTTCTCACTCAAATTCCTTATTATCCAAAAATATATTTAAGTTTTATGTTTTATACTAGCTGTACCCGCACACACGTTGTTGTGGAACACACGTTTTAAGTGAAATTTTTGTTGTCAGATTGATGAACAATTATAGGAGCTAGTTATTTTATAAATTTGGGAAAATATCTAAGAAGTATTAATATTTATCATTTCTACTTATTCAACACTTAAATTGTATGAAATCGAATGATATCCTTCCCTTAAACAGGTTTCCAAAGGTTTTTATTCATTTCCTCTTTTTATGAATCAAATTTGAATGAAATCGGAAGAACTTTTGCAGAGGGATTTCTGGGTAGGGTGCCATTCAAATTTAAAATAGCCTATAACGATCCCGATACAAAGAGACGGTGTAAATTTCGAAACGATCGGTTGAGTGGTTTAGTTTTTAATAATTTGTACTTATTAGTAATAAAGAAATTGATTTCTATATATTCGAAGAGGGGGCCAAATTTTTTGTTACGAAATTCGTGTGTTTAATCATTTTTATGTACCAAATTTATATGAAATCGGACAAACTTTTGAAATCCTCCCTAGGGTAGGACGTCAATAAATTTTTTGTTACGAAATTTGTGTGTAATTATTTCCTCTTTTTACATGCCAAATTTGAATGAAATCGGACGAACTTTTGAAGTCCGCCCCGGGGGAGGTCCCTGGGGTATGGAAAATAGATAGTAGCCGATTCTCAGACCTACTGAATACGCATATAAAATTTGGTAAAATCGGTAAGGCCGTTTCGGAGGAGTACGGTAACTAACATTGTGACATGGAAATTTTATATATTAGATTTAAGTTTTTTGTATATGGAAAACGTTTTTTATTTCTACATAGACTCGTCCTTGTAGAGTTTTGTTATTAAATTCAGAATATTATTTTTTATTAAAATAAATAATAAAAAAAAAGGGAGGTTGTGATAAAAATTAATGATAATTTTATTATTATATTAATTATAGGTATTTATTGATTCTTAAATTTTTGCACGGAACGAAGCCTATAAATCATTAAGTAAATTTTTTTTTTTATATTTTTGCTTAGAAAGAATAAAATTTCGTGCTTTATCAAATTAATACTAATAGTTTTATTATATGCATAATAATATTGTATATATTTTCAATAATTTATTTATGATTGTTGAAAAATTTCCTATTGGGAAGGCGGGAAAATTGTTTTTGTAAATTATATGAATTAATAAAAAAAAAAAGTTAAAAGGAAATTATTTGCTAAGATACTAAAAATAATGGCAAAATAATTATTTACAGCGGCTGGTCGTATTTTAATTATGATTTGGTTCGACTTTTGTCATAATATATTAAAAATCGCAACTATTTATTATATTTCGAATTTTCTCAATGTTTTACAACTGTTTTCAAAGTGAAATTGTTACAATAAAATAGTGACCTTATTTTATATTTTTATATGATGCAGAGGCAGAAAAGAATTCAACTTTTTAAACTACAAATTTCTTGATTTGAAAAGTTTTCAAATTCAATTTTAAATGGAAATTGGAAAAAAAAAATTTCGAATATAAAATAAAATAAAATCAATATTGTGTACTATACATTATACACATGTACATACATAGTTATTTTCTAATTTCTCTAGTGAACAAATTTTTATATTTTGAAACAATAACTACATAAATTCCCAGTAGTTATAAAATAAATTAAAATAATGTTGAGAATGAGAATAGTAGTTATTTCTAAACTGTGAATATTTTTCATATTTTTAATGAAAAATCTTTAAAAATAATTATTATTATTCAACATTGTAAATAAAAGAAAAATTTTGAAAAAAAAAAAAATTATATCGTTAAAATATATATGCATTCTCAGCAGAAATTTCGTCTAAAGTTTTCACGGGAATAGATTCAATTTGAAAATTTAAAAACCATATATTTAGGTACATATTGTTTTTCAAGTCAGTTAGAAAGAATTGAGTAAAATCTGATAAAAGAATCCCTTGCACTCTATTACTTAATATTTATATTTTTAATTAAAATTTCCCATTTAATAATATACCTGTTATAATACAATGTATATATTCTAATTTATTTCGTTATAAAAATTAATATGTTATATGACATAAAAGTAAAATTCATAATACCCTGATGAACAATAATAACCTGTTATTGGTATTTTTATTTCAATTTTTATTAGTTTTTATTAACTGACAATTTATTAAAAAGTTATTTTTCCTATAAGTCATTTTTACTCATAAGATCAATAAAATGTTGATGATAAACCAATTATACAAAAACTTTTTGAAAATAAATTTTATGAGGCCTAAAAGACATTTATTGGACATTAATTTTATGGATTTTGTCATAAAATTATATGAATAAATTTGCTTTAATTTCTGTTTTAATCACATTGAAAGCATGTAAACTGACAATAATAAATATATTGTATTTTTATTTTGCGATTATTTTTTGTAAAAAAAAAAAAAAATTTTAAACATAAAATCCTGACAACATTTATAATCTTTGATTATTTAATATTCCGTTCCATCAGGCTCCTGTAAAAAAAGGATGTAAAAAATAGACGATTCTCGAAACAATGATAATTTGAATTTATAAAAATACTTTAATTATTTAAATTTTATATATTGTAACTTATGAATAGTTCATATCTCTGGCGAAGTTCTTTTTTAACAAACCTATTTTTTTAATAATAATAGGTTTGTCTTTGGTTGAAATTGTACAAATTTGTGAGAAAAGGTACCAATTTATGGCAGCTTAAAAACTTAACTACTATTGTTTTTCTCAAATATATATATTATTATTTTTTATTTTAAAACTTCTTTGAAATGTCACGTATTTAGCAGGATTTATGTCCTCATATTAATAAATATTATTAGTGATTTTTATTTTATAAAAAATAATAATAATAAAAAAAACTCTATTTCAGCAAAATAATATTATTTTTCTAACTCAATATTTGAAAAAAAAGCAATAAAAATGTGATATATATTCGAAAATATAATTGACTAAGGAAAATTGAAAAATTTCAATCATTATTTAACTAAAAATAAAAGGGATAAAACAATGAGATTTTACTTGAAGACAGGAAGATTTTCTTTAAAGACAGGAAAATAAATTAAAGAATTTATTTATATATACTTTAGAAAACAATTTTCTGAACTCTGATATATGTACCTTGCGTGAAACTTTTAAGCAAGCAAAATAAATTTTTCAAATTGATTTATAACAAAACCACCACAGAATAAAATAATAATATAAGTAAATATTTTGATAAAAAATGTGAGCAACGTGTAAAACAAACGTTAGTCGTGCTTACTAATCTAATATGTAAGCAGCATGTTTAATGTCTTGAGAACTCTTGAAATTAAAAATATCTATATCATAGGATATTATTTTTTTCTATTCCTTAAGTTGCATGATAATATTTTTTTGAATAGTGGTCGACACGATTCATAGATAAATTTAAAATAATTTTGCTGACACAAGAATAGTTTCTTTCTGTACATATCTGAACTAAAAATGTAAATACACAAAGCGGTATATTAATTCATATAATAAATAAAACATATACATGACATGTCATTTTGTAAATTTTATTCCCATATGATATTACTTTGTTTCGCAACTTTTTCTCTTTTCTAGAAGTTTCTCATTTTTTTAACTATCTCTACTTCTGATAATTATACTAATTAACAATTGTCAAAATATAAGCAGGATCAATTAAAATCATTCATAAGAAAAGAACTTTATCAATTTCTGCACAAATACATTATTACTTCATTAGATATAAAATTAAAGAGAATCTATAATTCAGTTTATTTCTTCTTCTTTTTTTTTTGTTTTTACTATTTTCAATAATTTATTTGTAATTTGAATACAAATATATATATATAATATATCTAACTTTATCTGCTTAAAAGTAAAAGCGATATTAAATGACCCAGAATAAATATGTATCTCAAATTAAAAGATGTAAAGATTTATTTTTAAATTTTTTTTTTATTATATTATATGTATACTATATGAATATATTGTATATAAAAAAAGAAAAACTGTAATGAATTTAAGTTGAAAGCAATTAAGTGAATCAATAATAATTTATACAAAACTGAACGAATATTTTCTGATCTAGTTCAATAGACCAGATAAATTTTCCTTCTAAAAATAAATATTTACTTTTCAATAGCATAATATTAAGATAAGGTAATCAATAAATTTTCTTTGTCTATCCATTGAATATAAAAAAAAAAAAACATAAATATCCATTTATTCTAAAAACAAATAAAATGTAACAGATTTATATTTATTTATAACCTTATTTGTTGAAAACGAGTTAAATGAAAAATTTTTGACAGATATTTTTAAATTTCAAGCTCATCGTACGCTTTTCACATTAGAATTCTAAATGAGTGTATTCAAAAAGAGATCCTTGCGTAACTTTCATAAAAACAAATTACAGATTACCAACATAATCCTCTCTTGGTGCTTACTCTTATTTCTATTAAAAACAAAAAAAGGCTAAGCAAAAAATATATCAAAATTTGAACCAAAATAATATTTCCTTTGAAAATAGGAAACATAATATACATCCTTTTGCATTAGTGAGAATGAGAATGAGAAATTTTTTTTTTATAAAAAAGACTTCTTTAATAACACTTAATTGCGGACAGCTTATATTAGTTGGAAAAATAAATAAACTTAATGAAGAAAACATAAGAATTTAATGATTTAAATTTATCGTACGGCTTTACTTTAAAAGACTTAAAAGGTCGGATGCATAATTGTATAAGCAAATAAGAAGTGTGTGATTGAAATTAATTTTTTTTTTAAATAAATAAATTAAGAATAAGGAATCAGATAGAATACTTTAAAAAAAATTAAAGTAAATATTTTTGTTCTATGTTATAGAAATTACTTGAAAATAATGTATAGTTTTTATAAAAAATAGGAAATTTGATTTTATATAGAAAAAGTTTGTATGTACCCTTGCTTCGTTTTTTTTTAAATTTGTTTGTTGATATTATAAACTTTAAAAAACAAAAAAAGGGGAAAAAAAAATTAGGGCTTCTCACAAACTCAGGTCACTTTCTGCGTCACTCGAATTTTTTAATTCGAAGCTATTCTAAAAATCACATTTTTTCATATTTTTTACCTTAAGTTCCTGTCTTTACATTTCTATAACAATAAAAATTATTTGAAACCGTTCTAGCTCTACGCTCTGTACAATTTTCCTACATAATCATTGCTTTATATCTCAGAAACTTACAGGGGATCGAGAGAAACGAATAAAAATCCAAAAATTAAGTAAATAGAACACCATTTACGCCTTTATAAAACGGTGGTCATTTATTAATCATCTATTATAAGATTGTTCACAAATAATAAAGAATAAAGATGGGAAAAGCATTTATTTATTAATGTTATAAAGTTATAATATTAATGTAGGTTGATAAATTAAAAATTTAATAGATAAAAAGTAAAAAATATAAATTAAAAAAATTTCATTCTATTTCTAATAAAAACAAAGCTGTTAAAAAAATTATCATTAATTTTATATAAATATATTGAGATTTTTTTTTTTCATTTTTCTCTCACCATTCACTTTTAGCAACAAGTTTACCAGTAACTTTTATAGAGTAATGTTGTATAGGTTTACTAAAAGGTATAAAAATTAAAAATTTCAATTTTACTTTTAATTCAGTGTTATGACCTCTACCTATTACCCATTTTACATAAAAACTTTTATAAAGGGTTTTCTGCATCCATTAGATTTATCTCGAAAATTTCAAAATCATAGAGTGAATATGTGAGAACAAATTGTATTGTAAACTCTTTTTTTTTTTTACAAATTTATGGTTCATTTTAATTTAAATCATATTAAATTAATAATATGAAAGTGTTTTTTTTGTTATTCAGAACTTTTTTATTTATAAAATTAAAAGTTTATTTATTTTTATGAATGCGCATATACTGTACAAATTTAAAGTTTTATTGAAACTGGCATTCATTCACTTTTAAATTACTTCTTTTTTTTAAACGTACATATTTTGTGTATCCTCTTTAAAGTTTTTTTTTCCATTGAATTGGACACCAACATAAATTAAAATCAATGTTGTTTAAAACTATAATCTTCAAATTTAATTAAAAAGTTTTAATAAAAGGTCATATTATGTATTGAAGGTTATGGGATAAATTTTTTTTTCATCATACATACAACACATTAACTTAATTTAAGACAAAGTTTTTCATTCACCGTCGATTTTATGTTTTAATGTTGTTCTCTACTTTAACATATCATGGTATGAAGCCTATTCTAACATAACTTAGTTTTGGAAATGACTTCTGAATACAGATTCACTAATGAACTCTATAGGGGGGAAAACGTAACTAAAGTTTGATTTATTTGAATTTTGTTTTTATTCTTAATAATTTACAATATTTAATAGTTTCATCTATATCAAGTGGTTCTTTCTTTATTTAGTTTTTTTATCTGGGTTGACCACAACTGATTAATGAGGATGAGTATAGTATCAAAGGTAGTTTTTTTTTTTTTTTCATAATAGTCTGGTGAAAAAATTTAAGAAAGCCTGCTTTGATACTATAATCCTCATAAATTGAGGCATCGCCGAATTTTCTCATGTTTATTTACATAAATATGGCAAACAATTGAAAAAGGGTTATCATTTTAAAAATTTAAAAAAATTGAATCGGTAAACAATATAGTTGTTTCAATTCGTTTTGATTTTTCTCATAATCTGTTAAGAGGTTGGTATTTGCTGATAGATTTTCGCGTAATATTTGGTACACTAATAGTTCTTTTTTGGCAATGAAAAGTAAGTACATATCACCTGACACAGTCAAAAATCTTCACCTTTTCTTATTTAGCATTTATAAGTGAAATTTTTCTTTTTTTTTATCATAATTTATTAAGGTTAAAAACAACATCATTAAATTAAAAATATTGTAACACAAACAATTTATCTTAATTTTATATTTACTTCTTTATTATTATTACTATATTAATTTGATGAAGAAAAGAAATTTAATATGTATTTACGTAATATTAAACCTTTAGGTCAATTTTTTTGTTTATTTTTCAACCCAGAAATTTTTTCTAAATTTCATAGAAATGACAATCAGTGGAAGTAATATTTTTCTTGTATATATTATATAATAAGCATATATTATATAATAAGACGGTACGTAAATATTATTTATATAAATACGATACTATTATAATAGGAAAATTAAATACAATTAAGAGATTCATCTCGAAAAGCAAAATAATTCACGAAAAAAAGCTTTTAATGTGGTATTCATAATCCCATATCCACAGCTTATATTAATAAATTTAATTTTTAATAACAATTAACAAAAATAACCGCACTGTTCCCATCAAGTAAAATTGAGCTAAAGGAGTTACTAATGATATTCAACAACAATTTATAGATACTTAAATAAAATTCTATTTATAAATATAAGATAGTTTGTTCGATTTTAAAACATACGTTTTATGTACAATAATTCAAGATAGAATTATTAAATATATGAATGTAAATTTGTATAGTTAGAAAGTTTAATAAATATTTAAATTCTCTGAATTTACATTATAAAATTATAAATTGTTAAATCATACACTTACATAGTGTATTGTAGATATTTATAATTTGATTAATAGAACATTTTGTTTTTAAATTTAACGATTTTCAATATTTGTGATATCTATATATTTACATAATAAAAATATAATAATTAATTAATTGTTTCGCGAAATATTATTAAATTAAATTCACAATTTATAAATGTGTTATTGTTTTAATAAACATTAATACATAAATTTAATTATTTTTGTAATAAATGCGAATTTAAATTTCATTATATTAATTCATTATTATACTTATTACTTGGAATTAAAAATAATATTTAAATTTGTCATAGGATAATAAAATTTTTGAACAGTTTTTTTTTCACATGAATGTCCTAATTTCGTCGATGATGGAGCTGAAGTTATCAAACGCCATTTATATGATTTTATGATATTGGGCTCATCAGTTCTATTTTGGCATACTATTTACCTATATTCTTTATTAGCAAAAATGACATAACATAAAGTTTATAAAAATCCTACACAAATTTATTTAAACAGACAACAATATTTCACCCATATCATTTTGCTCGAACACTGACAATTTATTAAATTATTCCTAATGATTTATTTATTTATTCATTTATTAAATTTTCGAAACCATTGAAAAATAAATATTATATAAATTTTATATTATATGTTGTGTATATCATTTATATACTACACTATTTATATTCTACTATTTCACTATATTTTATATTATATATAATTTAATATAATGTATTTGTATAACTTACTTTATTATATTGCATATATCTAAGTAATTTCAGTTTTTTTTTTAAAGATATTTAGTATATACAATTTAAATAGGATCTAATTTTAATATCAAAAGACCATAGATTAATGAAAATTTGTTTTGTGCAACGGCAGCGCATGAAAGACAGATAGACAGACGTGATAATAAAGCTAAGTATGTGTACGAACATCAACTTATCGATTCGGCTATTTGTGTTTTAATTTGTGTTTTAATTTTAATGCAAGAGCGCATCGAAATTTTTTAAATTACTGTAAATAAAGAAAGACAATTATATTATGGCTTTAATTTTATTTATTTTTACCGTCAAAATTTAAGGGCCAATTATTTTAAATACTTTAATAAACATTAAATTTGAATTAAAAAGAAGAAAATTAACTTAGTCTATTTTGAATGGATTCATGAATTTTTCTATTAATTTAAAAACTCCTTCTTTTTTGTTTTACTATTTACAAGCTTTCCCATTTAAAATTAAAGTAAATTCATAGAGTAAAATATTTACATAAGCACAGACAATCAGAAAAGCAAATTCTTGTATAGATACTCAAACTTAATGAACAACTGTGTATGTGCCACAAAATTAAAGATAATAAAATTACTGTTGAGTTTATATGGAAAAAAAAATCACAACATAAAATAATCTGAAATATAATTTCTCTAAAAAAAAAATAAACTACAAAGGAGTATTATGTTCTTATGTATGATGTGGAAGTATCCTTTATATTTATATTTATATAAAGAAGCCATTTGTACAGAATGCAAAAATGAATAATAATCGATAAAAAATTTAAATTTTTCAAAATATAATGGAAATTAGAAACTCTTTATACGATATTACATTACTTATCCCAAAAAAAAAAAAAAAATTAGATAAAATCTTAAAATCAAGAATATGTCAATATTTATTATATCATCACAAACAAGGTTATTGCCTTCTCAATTTCATTGAACAGAATATATAATATTTATGCAATATTTTGAATGAAATTTTCTTTTTCATGATAATGTAATAAAAATTTTGTATCTTTTATTAAATTGTTAACATTTATTATATATTTAATTACTTAAGAACTTAAGAACTAAATCTTATAATAGGTTTTGCATAGGCCATTGAAAACTTCTTTTTATATTTTGGGTACAATTTTCTGTAAATTTTATTTAGTTTACAGATCAATATTTGTTTTGGTTACAATTTGTCTTACAACTACAAGAACTTGTGTTTAAACTAAGATAATATTAATTTTAAGAAATTTCCACATACTTCGTAATGTGAAGTAATGTGATGTTAATGTAATGTATGTAATGTAAATGAAAGAAAAATTGTATTGATTTGTCTGTTAAAAAATATTCCAACTAAATTAAAGAGTAAGCAACATTTTGGGTTTTAAAGCTATCCACTTTTAACATAGTTTGCACTTATAAAAAATAAAAAAAAATTTAAAAAAAAATAAACTTTTTTGTTAAATGTGTTATCTTGCATTGACTGAGTGGAATATGACAATTTCAGATATGAGGGTATTGACAAGAAAAAGTGCAGAAAAATTCTAGAATTAAAAATATATCACTTTTAACACATAAATTTTTTCTCATTTTGATTGACACCTAGTGTGCTAACGATTTTTGATAAAAACTGAAAGAAAAAAAAAATTTTTTTAATCTGATTGTGACTTTTTGTTTCAACTGCATTCATGAATTAAGTTAGCGATTTTGTACAAAAAATAATTTTTACTTTTTTTTTGTTATTTTTTTGCTCGTTTTAAAAATTTAACAATTTATTGTGTGTTGAATGAAAAAAAAATGTTTACTTTAAAAATAAAATCTATATTAGAAAAAAACTTAATATACTATCTTTGAATACATATAATAATATATTATAAGTTTCTCTATTTTTGGTTTCTTTTCTTTTCTTCCGTTCTACACAGTATTCTTGGCTTTAAGTTCTTATTTTTTGCAGGCGAAAATAGTTTATTCACTTTTTTCTTAAGACAAAAGTTCTTTGGTTCGATCTAACAAAGTCTATCTATTTTACATGAATCCTTTTTCTATTATTTTCATAGTATATTTATACATAATTATAAGCGTCATTAACGCTCGTAATTGTAATTATGAAAATACTCAATATTAGCTGGGTATGTATATAACTAATTATTTTTAAAAATTCTATACATACTTTTAAAGCTGTTATTCCAAAAAAAATTCTTATTAACGACTTAATATACTAATTAAGCGCGAAATTTTTCATTATGGTCATTAAATTTTCTTTGGAACTTTTTTGTTTTTTTTTTTTTTATTATTACAGACTTTTTTTTTTTTCATCCACTAAAAATTCACAGAAAAAAAAAAATTAACTCAAATTTCTGAAAAAAAAAAAAATAAAATAAATAATTTTTTTCACAAACAATTTTTCAATTTAATAGACTTAATAATTTTTGTCAACAAAAAAAGAATTAAGAAAGCCAGTTAAAAAAAAAAAAAAATAAAAAGAAAAGATAAACATTTTTCCATTCAAGTTAAGAAAGGGGCGAAAAAATGTTCGCTTAATTTTTTTTTTTTCTTTTGATATAGGAGAAAGAATAAAAATAAAAAAAACTTTTTGAAATAACTTTCTTCAGCTAAGTGCACTTAAGTACAACTGATTTAGATTTATTTTTTCATAATATTATTTTCGTTTTATTGAAATCAAAAATAATTTTTTTTTTTTTTTGTCAGAAGCAAAATATTTTCCTTAACATTCTTCTTTTTTTTTTTGTAATCAACAAACAAGGGAGAGGAAAAATAAAAAAAAGCTTTTTAAAATTGTTTTTCTTCAATTTGTCCTGAAGAAAAAAAAAAACACAGAAATAATCGAAGATAAAATATATGGTAGTTTTTTATTTTCTTAAAATTATCTTCTGGATTCAATTTCTATAAGATTCGTTTTTATTTGGCACTTTTAATAATATTTTTGGTAAATTTGAATAAACGTAAAAATTTTTTTTAAGAATCAAATTTCATGTCGTTGCAATCTCAATCTTAAAAAAATAAAACCAATTTAAATGATTTTGAAAGTTTTTTTTTTTTTTTTTCAAGAAGCGATCATTTATTTGAATATTCAGCAAAATAATAATCAAAATCTTCAAAATACATTATTTTTGAATGTGAAAAAAAAAATGTTTGACACAGTTGAGACAATTTTGACACATTTTGTTATTAATTTTTCATCTGAACATACTTGAACATACATATTATAAAACCTTATAATATAGGGATTTATTTCTTTTTCTTTATATCAAATTTCAGAATATGAAATTTTTTATAAATTAAAATTATTATTTATTTTTTCTTTTTCTATTTACATGTATATAAATGTAACATCATATTTTGTAAGTACGTATTTTATGAAATCAGTTTTTTCGATAGATAAGACTTACATGGTGGTTAGAAGAGAATAAAAAAAATAATCTTTAGACTTAACTTTACCTAGTGGTTAGACGAGAGTAAAATCCAGTGTAAACTACTTATTATTGTATGACTTTTTTAATTGACCTATACCGTATCTGCTTTTGTCTGCAAAGTTTAGTTCCTAAGGTCACCTTAACGTACAAACTTGTACTTTTTTACAATAAAAAAAAACGAAGTGTGAACAAACTGTTTTTTATCTTGTTTATTTTTAAATAAGTATTTCCAACCTTTTGAAAATAAAAAAAAAAGCAGAAAAAAGCAAGGAAAAGGCAGAAAAGTTGGCAACTATAATGTCTGCAAACTGATCTTATTGTCTGCAAACTAACTTTTTTTGTCTGCAAACTGGCCTTTTACGCAAAGGTTAGTTATTTTTTTTCCTTTTTTTTGTATGAGAAAGGCCTGTTCACAGGTCAGTTCCGCTCAAAGGTCAGTTTTAAGGTCCAAGTGCAGATAAGGTATTAGGGATATTATTATTCACGGCTGCGGTCTTTCTTAACTTTGGTTAAAACTATTTTTTTATTCAGGTATACATATACAACTACTCTTTTTTTTATTTACATTTCAACAATTTTTAATTTTTATTATTACTAAGAGTTTGAATTCATAGGTTTTTTTTTAGTTAAAACTATTAGTCAAAAATAATTGCAAATTTTTTTTTTAACAATTTCTTTCACATTCTTTAAAAAAAAAAATATTAGTTATGACTAGTTTTTAGTCTCGTCTAACCCTTAACTTAGTTTTAAACTATTTTCAAACTATTATTGTTAATGTTAAAAAATCAAAATAAATTTCTTTTTATTTAAACATCTCAATTCAGACTAGGTTTTTTTTTTTCTTTTAACACTTAAGTTAGACGATCAATTGAAAATATTTAATACTAGCTATTCCAAAAGTTGTTCTTTTACTAAAAACTTTAAAAGATTTAAAAAACTTTCCTTTTTGCTTTTTTTCTAATTGAAAAAAGAAACTAATCTTCTTATATTTAAGTTTTATTTTCAATGTAATAATTTAGGTCTAGCTTATCATCAATAAAAAATACGAAAAAAAAAAAATTAAATTGAAAATGGGATAGATAAAGAAAAATTGTTTTCAAAAATTCTAACCACAGAACCTAAATTTTGAATATTGGGGCACATTATTATTATTATTATTATTATTTATTTATTTTTTTTTTCTGTTTATTTAGAATTTTCACCTTAAAATTTATATAAAATACCGAAAATCCGAAAAGGATCTTTAACCTTTTTTTTTTTTTTTTTTAATTTGAATGTTTATTGTTCATATCCTTAAAAATATATAGAAAATATATAAAAATAATATTGTAGGTACATCTCTAAAATCATGTCTGTAAATTTCTTGGTTTTAACATTACAAAAATATTTTTGTACATTATGCACTGTACACATGTATTATACATAATATACACATACATAATATACACATGTATTATACATATTATACACATGTATTATACATAATATTATACATAATGTTCATTTGAAAAGCAAAAGATTTATTTTTAAGATAAGTTTTATCTACTTTTGTATACTAATACTACACATATATATACTATAAGCTACACAAAGTGAAAGTTTACACATGCATACATATAAGTATAAGTCAAAGTACAATTAAATACCATTTTAAGGTAGAATTCGATGAATATATGAAAAAAAGTACATAATTATAAAAAACATTAAATTGGTTCGCTATTTTCTGTTAAATATAATTAAAAACACTTTACTTTTTATTTTCAAATTTATTATTGAAAGTTGTAGTTGTTCAATAAATTTAATTGATTTGTATTGGGCATACTATTATCTCAGAAACCATTGTAATTGAAGTAATTATTCTGATTGATAAAAGTTTATCTGGGTTAACATAAACATTAAACACCTTTTTATTTAATTTTTTTTTTGAAGAGTAGTTAAACATATAATTAGTATGTTGAAGATACAATTGCAATAATATACATAATTAGTACAGAAAGTTTCTATTGATCCTTAATTAATTTTGTGTAAAAATTATAATATTATATTAGATTTGGAACAAGTATTCCAAAATGGACTACATTTTAATGAATTAGCAAATTACGGAAAAAAATATTTAAGAAATATTAGTATAGTGTATCATAGAAATGTATTTCATTCATCGCGATAAAAAAAAACAAACTATATTAAATTAAATATTAAATTTATTATAAATTCCATGGTCTAATCTTATTTTATTAACAAATTATTGTTTAAAAACTTTTCAGCATTGAAATTAAGATTTTTACGATAATATTTACATATATATCTAGCCACATTTTAATATTATAATATTAATTTATTCAGCTCCATATTCTAAACTAATAAAAGAATTTCAGATTGAAGAAATTCCTAATAAAAAATAAATTTTATTTTATTACTTGGTTTTTATCAGTCTTTTTTTCTTTTTTTTATGCTATTAAATATTTTCATTCCAATTTCATAGAAGTTAAAGCAAATTTAATGGAATTAGATTTCTTACAACACCCATCCCTGATTTAAAATTATATAAATTTCCCATGACAAGAAAATTAATAACGTTTACGTTTTTGTCTAGACTTATTATCAGATTCTAATGCAAAGTAGGGATGCGAAAAAGTCTAAAATAAATAAATTTGCTAATTAATCGCGAAGCGGAATATTTTTAAGACTGTTTTCTTTTAAAATACTGATAAGACCAGTTAAATTTATGGCATTTCGATATCACAGCTATTTTTGCTAATTTCGCTTTTATATGATGATTATGCTCGAAAACTTAAGATACTTAAACTTTGTCAAAGAAGATAGTTGAAAGATTACACCACTTCCTACATTGTACTTGTCTATCCAGTCTAACCATTTCTTGTCAGAATTCACTTTAATCATAAAGCAAAATACACACCTCAAGAGACGGTTGGTTTGTCGGCTAATAATTCTGATTATAATGCGAAATAGTTTTTCCACGGTCTCGGAACAATCAATTTTTCTGATCTTAACTTTTAAGTAAACTAAATTTTATGGCTTTTCTAATTTCAAAAATCAATATTTTCATCTTTTCTAAGAAGAAATATATAATATTGAAAATTCTGTGCTAACATTACAAACTATCGCCAGTAAACTTTGAAAACTTTTCTTCAATCACTTCAATTTTATTTTCAATTCCACTATTTATGGAGGGTGTATAAATCGCGAAAGCAAAGTAAGGAAAAAAAAATAATGTGAAAATAAAATTTATTTTTGTTACAAGATAAGAATAAATTTTCTATGATTTAAATGATATTATTATATTATTACAAAAAAAAGAAAAGAAAACTAATATTTATGTAGAAATAAAATTCTTTGTTTGGGATAGAAAAGAACTTGGTAATGAGAGCAGATTAAAATAAAATTAAAAAATTAATGGAGTAAAAGAAAAAATAAATAAAATAAAATTATTTTCTTCTTCAGGGTTATCATTAAAACGTTAAGATTATTTTCATGGTGCAATAATAATGAGAAAATTTTCTAATTTCATTTAAAAATTAAGTAAAATTTAAAAAATGTTTAAATTTATACGAAATTTGCCACCTCGGGTCAAATTTCAGAAAAGGATATATATGTAAATATATTTACTGTTGCAAAAAATTGTGTTTTCAATTCAAGTGTTTTCTTGGTATCTGTCTTTTTTAGAATCCTTTTTGATAGTTGTTTAATATCAAATAATAAGAGGTTTGTAATGGAATGAGAGATTATAAAATTTTTTGTCAATAGGTACGTAAAATTTTTCATGCTATAAAATAAAATAAATCTCTTCCAAAATGAATTATTTAAAATTTTTGTTGTGTTGAACCAAATTGCTAGAAAATTTAATTTGAGTTTTATTTCTTCTCGTTGTAATTTACGTTTTTATGTGTAATGAATTCCATTAAAAACAAAACTTTTTTTTATCTATTATAAAATCATCTGATATTGAATTAAAGTATAAATTTAACAATGTATTTAACAATGTGCATAAATTTAACAATGTATACAATGTTTTTATTTTTTGAATTAATAAATATGAAATAATAACTCAGTCCACCTGTTTTTCATCATTGGTAGGTCAAGTCAAATAAGAGTTTGATTTCTTTCCCACACGCGCAATGGGAACCATTTTCTTTTTAAGAAGAGTAGTCAAAGTAAGCACATAAATAATGTTACATTGCCCTTTGCTTGAAAATTTTCGAAAGTATAAAATAAATTTTAATGTCCATGTATTCGGTAAGTTGTATTTACAATCGCAAATTTAGCTCGGTAAATGGTCTATTACATTCATCAATACACATGCAATTATTCAGTTAAGTAAATTTTATTAAGTATTTTATGACCATTTATTACAAAAAAAAATTGCGAGCCCCGACTTAAAGCCATATATCTTAATGCCAAAATGACCTAAAACTCTTTCTAATATGCCAAAATTGCGAAATTAGGCTTTTTATTACAATATGTAATTACATCAATATTTTTTTCATAGTAAAGGGTGTAATAATCCCGATTCTCGAAAGACAAAATCCTAGTTTCAAATCCTACTTTTCGTTCATTTTTGCTTCAGTGGGATTACGCCTTAAGATTAAAAAAAAACATTTTACAGCTGAGAGACATGAACATCTTTGAAAGATTATTGTGTTTATTGTGGAGCATAGAATTTTTTAGATGTATCTTAAACTATCTATAATAATAATACGCTCATTATCAAACTATCTAAACTATAATAATAATACTCTCATTATTTTAAAAATTGTGTTGATAATAAAGCATAATGACTAAAATTAAAGCTTTTAATGATCCATATTGCTTCAAACAATTAATGAAGATGAGCATTACTTTTGAGCTTTTGAATTATATTTCTTTCATTATGCTTTTAAATTAAATTAATTTTTTTTGTTTGAAAGATCGTTATTATGTATACTTGCTTATTCTAGTTGGAACAAAGAATTCATGTAAAATAAAAAATTTGTATTTTCTGAGCCTAAAATATGTAAAAGCAAGTACCTTTTACAAAGGCAATGAATTGAGTTTGGAAAATATGGCCTTTAATAAATCGAAACTTTTATAAATCCATTTTGTATATTGATATTAAGGTAAAGTCAAGCTTTTATAATTCCATTTTTGACATTACTTTATTTATTTCCAATAATTAAATATTATTTTTTCAATTAAATGCAGCAATTCAATAAATTAAAAAGTTAAAAATGAATATAACAATATAGCTTAAATCTTATATTTCGCTGGATTATAACCATCATTCATAACTATAATATACAATGAAACAATGATAAATATGACATGATCTTTAGTGAATTAATGACAAAAGTAAATAATTATGAAATTAATTAACAAATTCTTTTATTTTTAAACATTATCTTGAACGAATATAAAATTTCAATTTTCATACTACAGGAAGGCAGGGATGCCAACCTTTTACCCTGGAGTTTTACCCTGGAGTTTCCAGTTTTTCAACTAAAACTCCAGTCTCCAGGTTTTGTAAAATGTTACCAGTTTTAAAGTAAAATAGAAATTCACATAAGCTATTCACCAGTAGGTCTCTTTTACTTTGTAATTCATTTAGCTATAGTATCATTCGTTCCAAAAGAAAGTTATTATATGTATAACTTTAATAAATAATTGATATCATTAATTTTAAACCGATCATCTTTTTCGAATTTTAATTATTATGTATTTTTATTTATTGTTTTTATTTTATATTACTTTTTATAAAGTTTTATTATAATTTGAATTATTTTTGTATCTGGAGTTTATTTTATGTTTCTTTTGTTTATGTATTTAAGAATGTAATTTATAATTTATTATTTTTTCTATTTTTCTATCTTTTTTTTTTTTTTTTTTTTTGAATCTCCAGTTTATCAAGGGTCAAGAGTTGGCAGCCCTGCAGGAAAGTTTCCTAGAATTGTATTTTCTTTGGAGGAAACTAAAGTTTCAGCTTCAACTTTCTCCAATATTAATTCTGAAAATAAAAAAAAATGAATTGAGCCAAATGATACAAAAAAAAACAGTATTTGTATAAAAAGAGTTTTATCTCTCTTTATTTTGAATAGTTTTAATTTCCTGAGATTCCGTCGTCAATCTCAATGGCTTAAGGGTTTGGAAAATTGAACCCTAATCTTGTTTTCAAATTCAAAATTTTAAGTAGGGCAACCTAAATTTGGGCCATTATATATTTTGCTACAATGTCGGTTCTACGAAACTGAGGCAGTTACAGTAATTTTTTTTAAATTTATTTCTACGATGCGTAGGTATGTATAGGTATAAATAAAATATAAAAAAAATATACAATAATAAATATAAGGGAGTGGCTACAGTTACGGCAAACGTAACTCTTTTTTTTTTTGAGAGTTACGGCAACCGTAATCCTGTTGAAAATTGACTAAAGTTACGGCAAACGTAACTCTTTTTTTGTTTTTAGAGTTAGAGCAATCGTAATCCTGTTGAAAATTGACTAAAGTTACGGCAAACGTAACTCTTTTTTTATTTTTAGAGTTACGGCAACCGTAATCCTGTTGAAAATTGTTTAAAGTTACGGCAAACGTAACTCTTTTTTTTTTTTGAGAGTTACGGCAACCGTAATCCTGTAGAAAATTGTTTGATTTTAACTAATTTGTTTGAAGTTTGAATTACAACTAACAATAGAAACGAAAAAATTAGTATGAGCAAAATTGTCATTAAGTGTGTGAAACTTTAAAGAATAAAAATTTGTAATTGGAAACGACATAAAAATTTTATCGTAAAAGTGCAAGATGACAAAAATTATAAAGTTGTTTGTTAACTTATACACGAAAACACATAGACACTTGTCAATATTATATATATATATAAGTATTGACTCGTGTCTATGTGTTTTTGTGTATACGGTAATAACAAATTTTCTTAACATGTGTTGTAATCTACTATATAATTATAAATTATCATGGTAAAATTGTTGAAATGTATTTACATTCACGCTACATTATGTATATGTTTCGAGATTCGAAACTCTCCGATATTCGCAATGATTACAAAAATACAATAAACTTAGAATAAATCCTACCTTTTTTGAAGTACCATTTTCCAGTAACACCATGAGTTGTTCCTAAACCAATATATTTTATATTCTCTAATTGTGGTATACCATAATCAGTTGTGTATTCAATAAATGGTTCGGTTTCACCTTCATTACCCAATTTCAAATTTTCATTTTCCCAACTCAACCAGAATCCACGTATTTGTATTGGATCTAGTACATTTAATGTTACATTATCGGCTATAGTTTTTAAATGATTTTTTCGAATTATAGAACGTTCATTAAATTGATCACCAATAAAGAATTCAATGGCAAAATCATTTTTCTTTAAACCACTGACTAATGCAATATTAGCATTATGCTCAGCTAATAATTTAAAATTTATGTTTCGTATGCTTCTATTAGGTAATTTAAAGTATTCATAATGTAAACTGTCAGGGGTAATAATTTGTTGATAGTCATCTAAAATTGTATTGTATTTTTCTAAAATTTTTTTACGAAAATCATTTACCAAATTAATTGAATATAAATAACGATTATTTTTATTATATGAATTTAATAATCTTTCTATTGATTCATTTTGAATTGTTGAAAATTCTTTTATTTTTGTATCATAATCTTGAATTTCATTGAATAATTTCTCTAAAGATTGTAATCGTCTTTGCAAATATTCATTTGTAAATTTACGTTGTTCATTAAAATCTTCATAATTTTCTTTAATTATATTTATTATTTCTAATTGTGATTCAATTAAATTTTCCAAATTTGTGCTACCTCTATCAATGAAATTTTTTAATTTATCATCCAATACTTTTGATATATGATTAATTTGGTTTTTGGTTTCTTTAACTTTAGGATTATTGTCAATATCATCTAAACCAACGACATTTGTTAAACTATTTATAGCATTAACTATATAGTCAGTTTTAAGTTTAATAGTATCAAAAATTTTTGGATTATTAATTTTTTTCGCATCATTTAATACTTTTTCTAATTCATCTTTTTGTATTTTTAATAATGTTATTAATGTTGAATCATTATTATCATCGGATATATTAACATTATCTAATTTCTGAATTATTTCATTATTTAATTTACGAATTTCAGTATTAATTTCTCGAATATCTTTTGTCAGTCGGAAATCAGGATTTTCTGTTAGTAAATTATTTATTTTTGATGAAATATCATTAGCAGCTGTAACTAACCAATTTGTTTTATGTTTTATTTTTGTTACAAATTGATTATTTGGATTTTCATTTTGTTCCAACTCTAATTTTAATTGTTTTAATTGATCTGAATAAGATTTCAAGGTATTAATTAATGGTTGAAGTGTTTTAGTTTGTGATGCTGATACTGGATTGAAGCTACCATCATCAACTTTTTTAGTAATTAAATTTTTAATATCTTCAATTGATTTATTTATTTCAATATCTGTTCTAGAGGTATCGGGTTGTATAAATTTGGGCATTTCTTGATCAATTAAATTTAATGAGACTTTAATATAATTAACTAAATCAACTAATTGATTTATTTTATCTTTAGCTTTGATGGCATCACTTGCAGAAGCAATTTTTTCAATATTCAAAAAATGTGTTTTCTCCTTATCAATTTCTGTACCAAGGTAATTAAAAACTTTTTCCAATGCATCGGATATTTTATTCGATGATTCATCATGTGGTGTTTTTGTTTTAATGACAGCATCAATTTCATCTAATTTAATATCGATTTTTTGAATAAGATTTTTGTTTTCTATTGTTGTTGGTTTAATTAAATTTTTTAAATCCTCCATTAATAATTTTGTTATTTCCTGATTTTTCTGTAAATTTGTAACATCTATAATTGTTGGTACATCAATTTCATTAAATTTATTCAAATTATCTTCAATTTTATTTTTAAATGTATTTAATAGCTGATTAATTGAAATTTGATCTTCTGGTAAATCACCAATAGTTTTAATTTTATTTAATTCAATTGTTAAATTAATTATTTTTATTGATAAGTTTGATAATTTCATTGAATCCGGATTATTTTTCAATTTCTTTTTAGCTAAATCTTCTAATATTGTTTCAATATCATTCAAATTAATATTAAGATCTTTAATTATAGAAGGATTTTCTTTGGTATTTTTGATTTTATTATTTATGTCATTCAATTTTGTTTCTAATTTATTCATTAAATTATTTAGACCAATTTTTAATTTTAAATTATACGACTGTGCTTTACTTATTAAATTATCAATTTCATTATAAATTTTATGCGATTTAGTATTTAATTTTTCGTAAACAGTATCTTCTAATTCTGGAATTTTTTTCTCAAAATTAATAAATGATTTTTTCAAATCTTTAAATAATAATTGAAAGATATCCTGATTATTTCGTAGCTCATTAATTTCATCATTCTTTGGATACTCAATATTTTTAAATACTTTTGTTTTATCATTTAAATTATTTAATTGATTTTCTATTAAATTTGTTAAAGAATTAATTAAAAGTGGTTTATTTATCTGTGTATCTGGTTTTTTAACATCAGTGTTTTGAATTAAATTATCAATTTTTAAAGTTAGAGTTTTGAGTTTTGCATCTATATCGCTGACATCAAGGTCTTCTGGCAATTTGGCTTTCAAATCATTTATAATTGGTTTAAATAAAATGTGTACTTTGGTTAGATCATTAAGATCATCTTGTGTTGGCGAATCTAAAGTCTTAAATTTGTTAATTTTATCTTCAATAACATTTAAATTCATTTTAATTACATCAATCAGTTCTGTACCATCTGGTTTAGATTTTGGGGCATATTTAATAATCCCATTAAAATCTATTTTAATTTTTTCAAATAAATCATTGTCAAAATATTTTTTGACATCTGGATTAAGTGAATTACCTAATAATTTAATTTTATCGTGAATTTTTTCAGCTTCATTATAACGATTCTTTGAGTTTTCATATAAAAATTCTATTTGACTTGGATTAGATTCAGTTTTCAGTTTTTTCAAATTTTCTGTTATATCTTTTAATAAATCATTCTGTTGAATTATAAGTTTTTTAATAAGAGGCGACTTCTCATTACTTAATGGTATTTTCCAACATTTACTTTGAAATTTTTTGTTACCAATTGGCAATAACTTCGGAGCTTGTGAAGTGTGTCCTGGACATTTTGGTTCTAAAAACATAAATATAAATATTTTCTCAATAAAAATGTCTTTAACAAGTTCCTTAGAGCTCCTCCAGAAAAATGTACTTTTTTACCAAGCTAAATTTTGTAGAATTTCAATAATTAAGGATGAATTAAAATAATTAATTATGTTATTTGTTTTACATATGTAATAAAACTTTCGAATTTTTGAAATTTAGTGTTTTTATATTTACCTTCAGAAATAATCCATGTTCCCAAATGGCCCCAAGTTAAAATTCCTATTTGATTAATTGGTAATAATCGTTCCCCAGCCGTATGAATTAAAAATCCCTTTGAATCATTATCTTTTCCCAATTCAACAGTTTTTGATTGTGCATCCCATTTGATCCAGTAGCTTTTAAATTCATCTTCATTTAATGTACCGAACTCTTTTGTTGATTTAAAAAAATTACCAGGTGCTTCTTTACCCATTTTCAATCTTATTCCCGATGTAATATTGTCGTCAGATTTCTGTAAAACTATTTCGTATCTCGAATTGGTTCGTTCAGGCCCGGTTGCTAAGGCGATCCATGCTTTTGACTTAGCTTTAATTTTAAAGGAAAAACATCCTTGAAAAGGCGATGCATCAAAATATGTGTAATATGGACTCATAGTGATGTTTGTATAAACTGAAAAAAACGAAGGTTTAGTATAAATTAGTAACGAGGTTTTGAAAAATTAATAGTCAAACATCAAAATGTTACGGTAACCTTCAAATTAATTTTTAAACGTTATTTAGCTTTTTTTAATTTATAGTCGGTACGGAATTAATTATTTCATAAAAATAACTTAATTGAAAAAAAACAATAAAAATATTTAGATATTATTTAAATTCTTTTAATTCTAAAAATTCAAAAACAGAAAAATTTAATTATTATTTAGGTATTTTAAAAATAGTTAAAAAAAAATTTTTTGTGATTTAATTCTTTTGCCCTTACTTTTTGGCCAAGCAAATCGATAATATTTTGATAAAAACTATATTGCACTCTTTTAATCTCCTATTATCCTAATCTCGTATTATTCATTTTCAAATTGGAAATAATCATTTTAAAATTAGAAATAATAATTTTAAATTGAGAAGGTAGCAAGACAGTTACGACAAACCGTATGGAGTTTTCATTAGTTTTATCTTTGCTAGAAAATTCAATATATAAAAAAAATATTTTTGCTTAAAAAAAAAATTCCGTTTATTAAGAAATGGGAAGCTGATAATGTTAAAAAGTAAATTTGTGCTTTATACAACAACGTTTTGGCCATTAATCCACCTATATGATGTCGTCGTTTTCACTACTACTGTTTTTGCGAACGGTCTCCAATCATTGTTGTATAATTATGAAGAACAAATTTGCATTTAAACATTATCAGCTTCCCATTTCTTAATACAATATACGGAATTTTTTTTTTTTACAAACAAATTTTTTTTATATATTGAACTTTCTGACAAAGATACAACAAGCGAAAAACTTCATATAATGTTTTGTATGGCTTGCTTGCTATCTTTTCATTTTAAAATAATTATTTCTAATTTGATAATGATTATTTCCAAATTGAAAATGATTATTTTCATTTTGGAAATTATTATTAACAATTTGAAAATTATTATTTCCCTTTTGAGTAAGATTATTTCAAATTTCAAAATTATTATTTACAATCTGTTTTTTTTTTCGCGGATTTTATCGCGATTTCTGGGAGTTAGCAACGATCAGATTTGAAAGAGGTGAATTTTATTTTTTATTTATAATTTTCGTGGCTTTCGGACGTTAGTCGCGATCGGATATGATTGGATATGATGGTCTTTGACACGCTCTTACTACCTAAAAACTTTTACATAAAAAACATCCAATATGGTTGGTGGCGGATAAGATTTGATATTTTTTTTTATGTTAGAAAATTTGTTGATTTTTAGTTAAATATATGCAAATTTTTTTATCATAAAAACATTATTTTCGTGGATCCGCAAATTATATAGTGAATGTGAACTTCTGACTCACTTCCTCAGAACCTATTATTCTGAAATTTTCTATGTATGTTTAAAATTCCGACAATTTTAATTTGTCAGTAATGTAGTTAAAAAAAAAAACAACTACGAAATTAAATTACCAACTGGCGTTGATGGAATAATTATTGTATTGTCACCGGAAATGAGAAGGGTCTGTGCAAAATTTCAGCAAAATATATTCGCGTTAAGTCAAATTTCAATTGCAATATTGGATGAAAAACGCATAAAGCCGCACAGAGTTTACCGATTCGACTCCACGTATAAAATCACTTACCAGTCAAATTTTTCGATTCAATACTATTTTCAAATGCTATCGAACTTTTTTCGATCACTTTACAATACATTGTATCGTTAATTTCAACTTCTAATCCTGTGGTTATCAAATTTATAGAATTTTTGTCGGAAAAATTCATCAATGATTGCAACAAATCAGGATAATTCTCTTTCAACCACCAGTCATCGATGATATCTCTCTTTTTTATTTCCAGGCCTCCCAATGAGAATTCGAAAAGCAACACAATGTATAATATTATTCTTAAGATCATTATTACTGTTAATTGAATCCCAATATTATATTTGATGAAACTGATCTGTATAATTTGATTTTGAATGATTTTATTATTTTTTATTATCAAAAAAAAATTAACCCAAAGGTCTTTTTTTATAAAAACTTTATTTATTTTTAATTTTCGGCTGAACAGAATAATGATTTTTTTTTGTGGTGGGAATTAACCACAAAAAGATATAGAGCTGGAAAATAATTTATGTCTCAAAAATTTATTTATAATTAAAAATGAGTCGAAATAAGTAGAAATTCTTCTAATAGCATTCCAATATTTGAATTATAGAGGTATATGTTATGAATTTTGGCAGGAAATTGTCTAATATTACATTCTACTACCAATTTAAATGTAAAAGTTCAAAAATGAACATAATCGTAATGGCTTGAATGTAACCTTCGATGGTGATAATATTTAATAGTAATAGGAGAATAGACTTATTTGTCACCTTATTTAGAACGTTTAATACTGCCTACATTTGAAAGACCCAGAGAATATTTAATCATATCGTTTATAACGAATAGAATCATACTACTGATCTACATTTATTTTAATAATAGTAATCGTATTAAGAAATTTTAGTCTAATAGTTTTGAGTTATTGTCGCACCAATTATTTACTTTTCATGAAAGTTGTAAGACTTTATAGTGAATATTTTCTTTCTTCTGTTCTAGTCTAAAAGACCAATTTTTTTAAAATAAATTTTATACATCGTCAACTGAATCAATACTTGTCGTATGTTGAATTTTCGATTTTTGTGGGTTAAAGCTGTGTTGAGGGTTTTGGGACACGCTCTTTCATTTGCGCTGATCAGAATTTGAAAATAATTATTAGTTTCCGAGTTATGAAGTGTTCACTTTGTCGTATGTTGATGAAAATAACTGTATAGAATAAATAATTGTCGTATGTTATCAAATATTAAACATACGACAAATATTCTATACATATTATGAATTTTTTTTTTATTTTCAATACTTGTCGTATGTAAATTTAATTTGTCATTTTTGTGCCTAAAAAGATTTATGTGATAAATGTCTCCTATATAAAAATAATAATAATTACGACGAACACAGAAATCAACACCAATATGTGAAAGCTGTACGGGAAATGGATCGAAATAATATTGATGAGTCTTTTGCTGTTTTGTGTTACGATCTTCAAAATGTGTTTGGATTACCTCGCAGAAATGCATCTAATTTTTATTATAAAAGAAAGCTAAACACTTTAAATTTTACAGGTACTTTAATAATTCCCAATTTGAAAACTAAAATTTACTGTAAAGATTTCAAATATATTGTTTTCTAATATCGTATGATTTATATACTGAAATTATTGTTCTTCAACAATATTGTTTCAATTATATAAATCATACGATTTATAATGATTTTAACGAAACTACTTTTTAGGGTTTGCGTGTTAAGATGCCACTACATACTTACCATAGTTACTTAAATGAACTTAAATGAATTGATGTGATTAATACATAGATATATTTTGTTTTATTCATTAAAAAGATTTTTTAATTACCTACAACCTATAAGTGAAATTATATGTGATAGGTTCGAAGATATTTTTTGTTTTTGATATAATATTTTTTAATTATCTGTAAATGAATTGAATATGATATTTTTTATTTTTTATATAATATTTTTTAAATTGGTTTTAATGTGATGGTTCATAATATTTCTTAATTATATAAAAAATAAATTAAATGTGATTATTTTATATTATTTTGTATTATTATTTTATATCAATAATTTGTTTGTTTATTAAAACTTATTTGAAATGTGTTAATTTACTATGAAATATAGTTTAAAAATAAATCTCTGTTTAATTTATTTTGAAGATAGAAATACATTGGACAGACGACAATAATTTATTAATCATATTTTACTCTCTATTAGTCGTATGTTTTTAAATATTGTCGTATGTCCATAGAGTAAAAACGAATTTGTATAAAAACTTAACATACGACAATATGTTATTGTATATTTTCTTAAATAAGTGTATTAAGTTTTAATTTTAAAGAACTTTAATCATCACACTTGAGAAATATATAATATTTTTCATATTGTTTCCAATTTTCAGCGAAATCTACCGTCAGAAAAAAAAGTTAATGCAATTTCAACTTAAAACTTGATTTGCCAAAATCAGAATTTCTTAACATACGACAAGTACTGAATCAGTTGACGACATATAATTTGTTTTATACAAAATAATTTTTCGCACAATCATATCAAGTTGTTATTAATGCATAAAATATGCATAAAATTTTTAGGTGATAAATATTTTAATGTGCATGTCTTCGGTAAGTTGTATTTACATTCGCAAATGTAGCTCGGTAAATGGTCCATTGCATGCATCATACACATGCAATTATAGGGAAATGTAAATTGTATTTACATTTCCCTGTGATGTTAATTAATTGTAGTTACATTTCCCTATATTGAATTTACTTGCTTCATTTTGAACTGCGTAATACTATAAACAAAAATAATATCACACACACTCACAATATTTCAATACAACAAATACCAAAAAAAAAAAAATTGCAAATGTATACCTCTCACATGCATCATATCAATCTCAAATAAAGTTTAGTTTATAATGCTAAAAATCTATATTTCCGCTCTGAGCTAATCTATATTTTCCTTCTGAGCAAACAAAAAAATACGCGGTTATTTTTTTTTTTTTTCTACAAAGCGGACAGTCGATCAGTCGATGAATTTTCTTAACATGTGTTTCAATCTACTATTTTTAAAGGATCTTCGAACCTCTACTACTAAATTTTTAAGCGAGTATGGTTGGATTTTAGTACAAAAATTTAAACCACACTCCAAAAATTGCACTTATTTTATTCAAAAAAACAAAATGAATAAAAATAGAACAATGGTAAAGAATTGAAAAATTTTTTGTCTGGCATTATAAAGTTTGCTGTCAATTGTCAAATGTCAAGTAAGAATTTTTTTTTTCTTTTATCAACAAACGAGGAAAATGGCAGCAACAAGGAGATTATTTATTGTAAATATAAATTATAATTATAATAATTTTAATTATTTGATTATATTTTTGATTATAAAAAAAATAATTATAAAATTATTATTATTTTTTTTAATAATTAAAAATAAAATTTAAGAAGATCAGCTAATTCATAAAATAATAAAAAAAAAATAGTAATTTTTCCAAAAAAAATTTATTCGATTTTTTTTTTCTGCAAAAAAGAAAATGAAAAATTTTTTTTTGGAAAAATTACTAATTTTTTTTTTAATATTTTAGGAATTAGCTGATCTTAAATCATCCGGTTTGAAATCATTTCGAGAAATAAATTTACTTCCGTATTAATTTAATTTTATTTCCTTGCTTCATTTTGAACTTTTTGTTTATTTTTTTCATTGTAAATGTATTGTTTTCAACTCCCTCTCACATGCACATTAAAGCAGTATACAATACATGTTAATCAAATTTGTTATACAGCTCGTTGTGTATACACACAAACACATAGACACTCGTCAATATTATATCACTCGACCTTCGGTCTCGTGATATAAATATGACTCGTGTCTATGTGTTTGTGTGTATACACAACTCGCAAGAATAACAAATTTTCATAACATGTATTGTAATCTACTACATATAACGCGCTTTATATACTTTTTAAATATTTTTATTCACTGTTTAGCTTTATATTTTTAAAATTTTATATCTGTGTGATTTAAATAAATAAATAAACAAAAGTACAGAATATAAATATTAGTTTCCAATCTTATATATAAGCATATTGTATATAACTCAACTTAACGCAATAATATACATACTAAAAGTAATCGACCCCGTTCCAAATTCGGCTAAAAATAGTTTTTATTTGACCAGACGGTAAAAAATATTTCTAACTGTTCTACTCCCTCGCAGACTACGAAAATATAATGAATTTATTTAATAATATTAATATGTGAAGAAAATTTCATATATTTCTTTAGGTGTACCGGTTTATTATTTTGTTCACGGGAATTAATAGTGGAACTATCTAAAATTGATATTGAGCTTGTTAATAGTGATATGTATCATCCACCTTTATGTGCTGAGTTTAAATCTTTAAATTATTTAAATGAATTTTTTTAATTTTGTAAACCATTCATTTTTGCTCATGATCTTAAATTTTTTTTTCAAAATTTCTGATCATTAAGACTTTTTGCATTTCAAAAAGATTTAAATTCTGTTCAAAACAAATTAAATTGAACTTAACCTCAGTGAATGTTTTACAGTATCTTACAATGAAATTAAGAATCCAATATTTTTTTATTACTCAGTTGATGGTTTATATTAGGCGTATTGAAGCTGTTAAATTATTTTATTAATTTTGTACTTGGAAAATTAAATTTCGTCTTTGGTGTGTCTAGTTATACAAGTCAACTTCTAATGCAGGATATACACTAGAAGTCAGAAGAAAAGTTGCTAGTGCTATGTTTTGATATCTTGTTCCATTGTTGTTTTGATAATAGTTTCATTATATGCAGCTGGTACTCAAAAGATGATGATGGCATTAGATGAAATCAATCATAAGGCAACTTATTGAATTATAAGGCATCATGATTGAATTATATGGCATCGAATTGATTATGGCATCATTTTAGTTTTTAAGTTTAGGGCTTAGAGAAGGAACCATTTGTCGGGGCTATCCTCCGGGAGTTGCCTCGGCGAGTCGAAAGACGTAAATGTATACATTTAGAGCTAATTGTCGTTTATGTAGAAATAAAATGTAGGTTGGCTTTATTAAATTACTTCAAAGTTAAGTCAGTTGAATTAATTTATTGAAGTTGTTGCTTAATTATAAATATTATATTATTATAGTCAGGGCTTTTTTTGGAAAAAATATTTACCGGAACGCTATATTATTTTTAATTTTATAGAAGGAAAACTGATACAGAAACTGAATTTCTGTTGATTGTTTTGTACATTAATATTAACACGCTGACGGACAGTAGAAACAAGTGAAATTTTCGAAAATTGACACTATATGTTTTTGTAATTTTTAGAATATTAGAAGTATAGTTTTACTCTTTCTGCTTAAATACACTTAATTTTGATTAATTCAGCACCTTTAATTAGGTTGCGGCTACAACCGTCATGGCGCCAGCGGACTCTAGACACTATGACTCTAGACACTATGACGGCTATAGACGCAACTGTCCGTCAACGTGTTAAGAGCCCTCGACGTGAAATTCTGTTTTCTATTTTTGCAGAAAATAAACGGCCGTGAAAAATGAGACAAAAAATGTACGAAAAACACCTCTACGAGAAAATCACAAAACTATGTTTGAATTTTATTTCTGTGCAGAAACTGGAATTTATCAAAAAAATTAAAAAATTCTTAGAAATAAATGAAACTAATTAAAAATTGTTTAGGAAATTTAAGAAATTCAAAATTCTCCGTCACCAGCCCTGGAGATTGGTATTTTAGCTTTATTTCTGAGTTTGAGATTTTTTATTATCTTTTTCCTTTACTGCATAATCTCAGCAAATATGTTCAAGTTCAAAATTTAAAAAATCCGCCTCACATACTGTCTTATATCCGCCTCATATACTGTCTAACATATCAAAAAATCACTTCAGTCGAGATTGTATTAACTCTAGAATCAAAGCAAAACCAAGACCCATTTTCCGCAGTGAGGGCTCTTAATAGGCGGATTAGGCGTTCGAACATTGCAAGAAACTTTCTATGCGTTACATATCTCGCCTCCTCTAAGTTTTTTTTGGTAGGGTATTAAAATAACTATTTATTATTTTCATATTCTTGGGATATATTTAAAAACAATATTATAAGTGACACTTTGAAAAATAAATTTAAATTCTTAACTTCCTGAAATCTTCAAAGTAACGTAGAATAATTAGTAATCGCAGAATAGCAACCAAAAAATAGCAATCGCAAACCTAGTTATGGCAAATCTATGATTTAAAATTTTTATTAGATAAAAATTATCGTTAATTACGAATTTTTCTCATGAGAAAAATAACGACAATTGGTTTTTTATTTTTTATTTAATTTATATTTACCGGAGCTGCGCTCCAGTGAGCTCCGGTACAAAAAAAGCCCTGATTATAGTATTATACATATTATTTTTAATTATTTTAATTACTGTTGTAAGTAAGGACGAATATCTAAACTTTTAGATAAATGATGAATAAATAAAAAAATTCTTCGGAGATTTTGTTGATGTTCAGACTATTGTTTTTAATAATTTTCCATAATTTCCGTATTACTGGAAAAATAAATTAATATATTATTTCCAAAAATTTGCCTGAATAAGTCCAAAATTAATTTTAAATGTATTTTTTAAATCAAAAACTTCAAAAAAAATTTTTTACTTTGTATTCCATATATCTATAATTTTAAAAATCTCATGAGACAGGCAGGCACACTTAAAAAATGTGTAGACTGTTCTTGATAAATAGAATTCTTTGATATAAGCTTTCAAAAATCGATAAAGAAAATAAAAAAAGAGGGGCTTTGTGTAATAGTTTGATGTGAATCCTTTTTATATTTTTTACTTAAAGTTTCTGTCATTACCTTTCTAAAAGTATGAAAATATTTTAAATCAGCCTAGCCATTCGCTATATACAATTTTTTGAAAATACTCATTTCATGGATTTTTTTTTTTTTTTTTTTTCCATTTTTAATGATTTATATGGTGACATGAAATAACGCCCAAGGAATTAACTCCCGAAAGGCGTTATTTCCCTCCGTAGTGGGAAATAAAGCCTAAATTACGTTTGGGATTTATTTCTCACAGTGATGGGTAATAACGCCCACGGTCGTTAATTCCTTTTTGCATTTTTTGTTTTTAAGAAAAGAAATAACACCCATGTTTTTTTTTATTTCGAAAAATCTCCAAAAACTTCGGAGTAAATTGCATTTATAATTTTTTCGCCTTTTCACTTTATATTTTTGAAACGGTAAATGGAATCAACCCAATTCTTGGATTTTTCTAGAGAGGACAGTTGTACGAAACTTTTAAAAAAAAGTTGTTTGAACAACATCCTTTTTGAAAACGCCCAATGAACAATAAATACCGATTATTTTGTGTGATTTTTAATCGATTTATTATTTAAAGCAATTTCAATAATTTCAAACGTGGTTTTTTTCTTAATATTTTTTTTTATAACAAATTATAACTTGTGATAATTTAGAAGAATGGAAATCAAGTAAGTAATTTGACCTTTTCCAAAAAAATTACATATTATTTTAAATGAAGTAAGTAATTTGACCTTTTCCAAAAGAATTACATATATTAAATTAAGTTATTTCTTATTTTCAGTAAAAGCGAAAAATGGAATTTGTTTCAAGCTGTTTTCAAAAATTTTGAGTAGGGTGGCTCGAAGAACTCGGATTAGTGCCAAGAACAAAATTTTGTTGAACGCACAAAAAACAGATGGTGCTGCAAATAAAAATAAAAATCCACTTATTTAAATTGAAACATTTTTTTAGGCCTTAATTCACTCTTTACTTTCATTTGGGTGTTAATTCCTCATTTTCGGGTGTTAGTTCCCTGTGAGAAATAAAGCCCAAACGCAATTTCGGCTTTATTTCACACTACTGAGGGAAATAACGCCTTTTGGGCGTTAATACCTTGGGCGTTATTTCATGTCACCGATTTATATTTCGGAAAATAGAGGTAATAGAGGAACCAGAATTTTTTTTTAGCATATTGCATTGCAATAATACTTTCGAGTTATTTCAATAGTACTATCAAGTGGTCGTTAACACGTTCACCGCCAACTACGAGTATACTCGTAGTTGGCTTCTAGTCAGGGACGCTCACTACGAGTATACTCATAGTGGGAATATGATTTGTAATAGTTAATTTAATTTTGCGGCGTAGCGAGTTAGACTCTGATATTTGTTCGGGCAACGGAGAAAAATTAGAAAAAAAAAATTTCATGGCTATTTTATCATCAACTCTTCCTGAAATTTTTTATATTTTATGGAAAATTAGTGTTGGCAAACAGCGTACACACAACAAAATCGAGTGGGCAGTGAACGTGTTAATATATATTTTTCATCTACAAAATTAATTGTTAGAAAAAAAAAACAAAACTATTTTACTATTCACTAAACAAATAATATTTTATTAATTTATTTTTATATTGATTGGAAGTACATCGATTTTTCATGTTATATAACTGTTCTTTGGGTTTAATTTATAATTTTCTTTATTTAATGTATATACATTTTTTTATTAATTATATGGTATTATCTAGATATGTAATATATTTTAATGTGCATGTGTTCGGTAAGTTGTATTTAAAATCGCAAATTTAGCTCGGTAAATAGTCCATTACATGCATCAATACACATACAATTATTCACTTAAGTAAATTTTAAATTGTATTTACATTTCCCTATATTGTATTTACTTACTTCATTTTGAATTGCGTAATACTATAAACAAAAATAATTAACTCACACTCACAATATTTCAATACAGACAAATACCAAAAAAAAAAAGAAAAATTGCAAATATATACATCTCACATGCATCATATCAATGTCAAAATAAGTTTAGTTTATAATGCTAAAAATCTATATTTTCCCTCTGAGCTAATCTATATTTTTTTTCTGAGCAAACAAAAAAAAACAAAAAAGAACCAATAAAAAAATACGCGGCTGTTTTTTTTTTTCTAAAAAGCGGCCAGTCGATCAGTCGATGAATTTTCTTAACATGTGTTTCATTCGACTATTTTTAAAGGATCTTCGAACCTCTACTACTAAATTTTTAAGCGAGTGTGGTTGGATTTTAGTACAAATATTTAAACCACACTTCGAAAATTGCACTTATTTTATTCAAAAAAACAAAATGAATAAAAATAGAACAATGGTAACCTTGAAGTATTGAAAAAAATCATTTCTGGCATTATAAAGTTTGCTGTCAATTGTCAAATGTCAAGTAAGAATTTTTTTTTTCTTTTATCAACAAACGAGGAAAATGGCAGCAACAAGGAGATAAGGTAAAATGTATAATAATTTTAATTATTTAATTTTATTTTTAATTATAAAAAAAAAAAATTATAAAATTATTATTTTTTTTTTTTTTAATTAAAAATAAAATTAAATAAAATTTAAGAAGATCAGCTAATTCCTAAAATAATAAAAAAAACACACGAAGCAGTCATAGGAACTGCCGAAAGAAGTTTATACTTAAAAGCTTTAAACAATAAAATAATAGTGGCTACAACTAATGGACTGCTTTTGGACTGATGGACTGATTTTTTTTTTAATTTACATTTTGTACTGAGCAGTCCATCATTTGTAGCCACTGTTATTTCATAGTTAAAACTCTTAAGTATTAACTTCTTTCGGCAGTTCCTATGACTGCTTCGTGTGTCTTTTTTTGCATATTTTAAGCACGGAAGACCCTAACCATAGCTCCGTATCTAAAATTTTTGATCAGGTAATTCCACCCACACTTCCACTCTCACTTTCGCCCTCACTTCCGCGCTAACTTCCGCCCTCACTTCCGCCTCACTTCCGCCTAACTTCCGCCTCACTTCCTCCCTCACTTCCGCCTTACCTACGCCCTCACTTCCGCCCTAACTTCCGCCCTCACTTCCGCCATCACTTCCGCCTTCACTTCCGCCCTCACTTCCGTCCTCACTTCCGCCCTCACTTCCGCCCTCACTTCCGCCCTCACTTCCGCCCTCACTTCCGCCCTCACTTCCGCCCTCACTTCCGCCCTCACTTCCGCCCCCACTTACGCCCTCAATTCCGCCCTAACTTCCGCACGGTACAGCATGTCGCTTTTTTTTCGAACTCGAAATTCGAATGAGTACAATAATTTTTACCCCCTACAGAATTACTCAATTATATCATACAACGCGCTTAAAGAAGTATAAACTTCAAAAAAACTAGTAATTTTTCCAAAAAAAAATTATTCGATTTTTTTTTTTTGCAAAAAAGAAAATGAATAATTTTTTTTTGGAAAAATTACTAATTTTTTTTTTTAATATTTTAGGAATTAGCTGATCTCAAAACATCCGGTTTGAAATCATTTCAAGAAATAAATTTACTTCCGTATTAATTAAATTTTATTTCCTTGCTTCATTTTGAACTTTGTTTATTTTTTTCATTGTAAATGTATTGTTTTCAACTCCCTCTCACATGCACATTAAAGCAGTATAACATGTTAATAAAATTTGTTATAACAACTCGTTGTTATACACACAAACACATAGACACTTGTCAATATTATATCACTCGACCTTCGGTCTCGTGATATAATTTTGACTCGTGTCGTGTCTATCTGTTTGTGTGTATACACAACTCGTAATTAATAACAAACTTTCTTAACATGTATTGTAATCTACTATTACACAATATTTCATAAATAAACTAATATTACAAAAAAATAAATATACTGAACTTAAATTCATTATATTATTTTTGCTGACTTACTATTTGTTGTTATTAGATTACAGATTTTATAAAATTCATGCATTAAAAAAATTCAAAGAAAAATAACTTGAAATTAGCTTCAATTTATAAGACTAATGGTTATTGGATTTACAATAAAAAAAAAGTTTATCGTTTAATTTAAAAAATTTAACAACATTTTTAAAGCTTTTAAAATCAATAAATGTCTTAGAGACAGTAATTCTAGAATTTTTATGAAGATTTTTATCTTCTATTTTCTTATTATTCTTTTACTTAAAGAATTTTAACTTTACCTTTGATAATAAACGAGATATTCACAATATTATAAAAAAAAATAAATGTTAAAAGTAAAGGGAACCAAGAGACAAAATAATTTATTAGAATTACGATATAATATTCTGTTGTGAATATAATTTTATTCTTATCATTTTACCTATTTGCATGAAAAAAAAACAATCTGATCATTAAATCTTTTCCCTCACATCTTCATTAACATTATTTATATACCTACCTTTTTTTTTTCGTAGGATTGAATGATGTATATTAGAGATAAATAATATGATAAAAATTCAATTAGTTTTTTATTTATCAATTATATACTAAAAAGCGTTTCAATCCAAGCATAAATAAAAGTGGATAAATGGCAATTTTTATTTTAATTTGAACAGAAATATGTATACGTTTTACATATTTTCAGCAAAATATTTATGTTTAATCTCGGATACAATATATTTACTTTTATAAGTACACATTTTGTTTGTACCATACACATTTTATCAAAATAACTTCTCAAAGTATATATCTCATCAGCAGAGATTCTTTGAAATATTCATTACAAGAAACTTTCTCAACTTTTTTGAAAAGCTCTAGTAATTTTGATAAAAAATTATAAAAGAATTTTTAGTTTTTTTAGAGTTTTTAAAAGAAATATATTAAAAATTAAATAATTCATATTTACTTATATGAACAGTATTGCAATAAATATTTTAAGTATTTTAATTATAATTTTATTTTAAGAATAAATTTTAATATATAACATAAGATCGCTCTGGGAAACTATATTGAGCTGTTGGTCATGGCTCGATTCCCATCTCGGGAATTTATGAAAATATAAACATCAAACTCATTTTCAAACTCATTTTAGGTTACCGTCATCATTATTATTAACTTAATAATTAAAAGATAAAAGTTTTACCGTGTTAATTTTAACTGAAATTATTAAAAAAAAAAACTTTAAAAATGATATTAGTTTTATAGTGGTTACGCGAAATATAATTATTTACAAATAGGTAATTACAAGAAAATTGTGATAATATAATTTTGATGTTTTTTTTTTTTTTCTAAATGAAATTTCAAAAAAAAAGTTAATCCATTGGACATGAAATCAGATATTTTTTTCTAATTTCCTAATCTTTCTGTAAGTACTAACTTTAATTATCCATGCAATATCCTTTTTGTAAAATTAAATATTTGTTATTCTTTCCTTTTTTTTAATCTCTACTAATACTAAAAAGCATTAAGATAATAATCAATTAATGAAATGCTAAGCGAATCGGAAAACATCAATTACAACATTCCATTTTTTAAAAAGATCAAATTATCCTTTTTTCCATCCTTTACATTTATTTTTAATTTTTTTTAATTATTGGAAATTGCAAACCTCGTTTTGCATATAGCCGAAACTCTAATTGCTTGTAATAAAATAAAAAAGTTTTTAAAAAAAAAGTAGATGAAGATAAAAGAATTATTATTCAATTTTGAAGTTGATTTTTAGAATTTATGCTACACTGTTGAAACACAAAGGCAGATTTTGTCAAACAGTAGCAAAAAAAAGTAAATCGAAAGCTTTTCTGGTCAGAAATAGGGAGTCCATTACCGGTTTTACCGTTACCGAAAAACCGGTAGTACCGAACAACCGAATTACCGAAGACGAAATACCGAATTACCGAAGACGAATTACCGACAATTTCGGTAATGAAATATTAAATTATTTTGATCTTAAAAATGCATTATCGAGACGCATCTATGAGTGGCGATTTGTTTGTATATGCGGACCTTTTTGCTTTCTTCATATCCCTAATGTCAGGAATTTAAATTGTGAGGATTATGGAATTTTTGACTCTCATAAAATACTTTAATATCCCAAATTGTTAACCTGTTAGAACGTTTATGTGTTAGTGAAGAAATATTGGACACAATTTCAGATACAGATACAGAATAAATTTCTGATGACAAAATGGAAATGGAACAGAAACTGGTAGAACCTAGTTCTCTGCAGGAAAGGCTTCACAAAAGAATTCTGGAACGATACACACAACAAACATCTCAACTACCACAAAAAAAAAACTTAAAAAGGATTTAATAAATGTAATTCGCGCGGAAGTAAAGTATTTTGAAGTGAAGGCATCAAAGGAAAGCATTTAAGCACCGTACATAATTATATAAATACCGTTAGGCCCACAAGCGTCGATGCTGAAAGGGCTTTTTCCGATGCAGATCGAAAATGAGATCAATGCTTTCCGACAAATAATAATTTATGCTTTTTAAGATCATATTTTCAAAATATAAAATAACGTATTTTTCTATTATCTAATGATTTTTTCATTTAATTTCTTTCTTTTAATTTTTTAAATAAAAACAAATGAATTAATATAATATTTTACTGAATTTTATTTTATTAAGTGATTAATTTCCGTTCCCTTTTCGTGAATATTTTCTAGCTTATGTAGATTATAAAAAAAGTCAATTACCGAAAATTACCGGTATTATCAGTTTCGGTAACTACCAATTACTGAATAACCGGTTATGAAGGAAGTGCTTCGGTAATGGACACGCTAGTCAGAAATGAAACCTACAGAACAAAAAATCCGAAAAAAATATCTCTAATAATTTCAAAATTGCAATTAACCAAAATTTACAAAATTTAATAAAAAAAAAGAAGTTTTTTTTTAGTAATAAAAATAAATAAATTGTTAAGGCGTTAATATATTCCTACACATATATAAAATTTTACATCGGAATTAAAAAAATTTTTTTTTCCGTTCATAGTTAAAAAATTAATATAAAACATATTATATATACCTTAATTTTAAGATGAAATATAAAATTTGTGATATTTAATGTTTTTTTTTTAACATCCTATGATAAACTTTTTCTTATCCTTCCTGAATTTTCATCCGCAAAAACACGTTAAATTTTTCATAAAATAAGGAATCTTTTTTTCTATATTACTAATTATTTTTATTTGAATGGAAAAAGATATTTTTTTCAACCCAAATTTTATTCCCTTTTTTTTTTTGTTATTGAAAATTGGTTTTGTTTACATCTTGTTACGATGGTTTGGAAACATAAAATTTCCATTATTTTTCAAATAAATTTTGATTTTATTGTAGATCAATTTTTTTTTTGGGGAAATTAAGAAAAGTAATAAAAAACAAAATTATTATATGTACTAAAAAGATATGATAATAATTTTGATAATTTTTTGTTTGTTTTATTTTGTAAAAAAAAAAAATATATAATCAGATTTATACTCAAATTTTCATTCATTATATTAATTTTGATGAAGACAATATTATTAAATTATGACAATTTGGAAAAGATAAAAAAAAGATAATCAAAGTTTCAGTAGGATTATTAAGTTGAAATATTATTTGGTACTGTATATTTGAGTTAAAAAATTATTGAAGTATTGTATTAAGATTTTTAAGTTGTACCTAAAGCCAAAAGTTTTGTGAAAGCTAAATTATTGAATTAATCAGCTGTTGACAAAACAACAAACTCGATGTTTAAGACCAAACGTCTACTAATAATTATACAATCTAAACTATTTTTTGAATTAAATAAAATAGCAAAAACAAAAAAGTATAAATTAATTTAATTGAATGAGAAAAATTGAGACGTTCATATTAAAAACAATTATTTAAATATTAAATTTTTGAAAGTAATTGTAGTACATTTAAGCCGCAATTAACCAATCATTTAAATTCATGAATAATTATACTAAAGGATATAATTTAAGCATGAATAAATTCAAATAATAAAATTTAACGGAAGGGTATATTTCATTTTACATAATTATCATTGTGCTGATAATTTTTCATTATTTTAACATAATTAAGCACTAAATGATTATTAAGAATACAAAAAAAAAAAATAAAATTATATTTATTACAAATTCGAGTATTGTTCAAATTTGCTATATTTAAAAAAAAAAAAATTGAGAGGAAATTCGAATTTATTTATTTTTTAATGCTCGTAATAATTTATTTTTTTTTTTAATTTGAACATTTCAAAATAATAATCGGATTCAACATTAATGTAAGAATATACAAGGATTATTATTAAGTAGGAAAATTCACATATTATTTACTAACAATAAAAATTCACCATTTTTATTTATTTTCAAAATGTTATCATCATGATGAGAAAATAATTTAATTTTGTTCTGTATTGCATAACTGAATTAATCCAAGGCACAATAATATTTCGATATGCTCGGAAATGAGCGCACGCAATCCGTCGTCGTCGTTATGATGAAAATAATTTGAAATCGTATGAAACAAATATTTTTTTTTAATAAAATGAAAATTATAAGAATTAAAATTTTTTAAAATTATGATTATTATGATATGAAAAAAAAAAGCTTCCATATAGTTTGCCCGTCAAATCATAATCCATTAAATATGCTTAAATCTATAGACCTTGAACCAATCCGCACAAAAATCTTTAAAAAATTTAAATAATTTTATTACTATCTTATTTGAAATTCAATATTATATGAAATTTCGAATAGTACGTACCTTATATAACAGAGGTGTCAATAGCGTCGATCGCGATCTACCGGTCGATCGCGTAATGATTTTAGGTCGATCGCCAATAAATATTTATATTTCAGATATTTATTTGCTTTCAAATTACCATTTTCAATTTCAAGAATCAAAAAAATTTATCTAATTTTCCAAACATGTTGGCGCAATTAAAAAGTTCTGCTTCTACTAATTATGATGAAAATAAATATATCAAATAAACTAAGAACGTTATTGAAGAATTTGTGTAACCGTTTCGAAGATTTTAAAAAAACTTGATAATGTGGTTTTATTTATGAGTTTTCCATTTGATAGCAATATTAAAGCAAAAACCTTTCAGCTATTTTTGATATGGATAATATTACACTTGAACCAGAAATTATAACTTTACAAAATGATATTTATATTAAAGCAAGAGCTTCCGAAAATAAATTCTGGAAATATTTAGCAGAAGATAAATATCCGAATGTAAAAAAATTTGCTGAAAATTTATACGCCTGTTTTGGTTCGACATATTTGTGCAAATGAGCATTTTCACAAATGAAAATAATAAAGTCGAAATACCGAATTAATTTAACAGACGAACACAATAAAAATTGCCTTCTCCTCTTACTCCTACTTTTAGAAAAAGTAGATCGCAGATGATTTTTACTGCGCGAAGTAGATCTTATAGAAAAATTAGTTGACACCCCTGTTATATAACATAAAAAAAATTATTAGATACTTATAAAAAGAAAAGAAGGAAGATACATATACAATTTTTGATATTTTCTTATTTCAAAATTTTGTATCTATTGGCATTCTCAAAAATAACAAACCACATAACTTGGATTAAGAAAATATCTGTTGTGCACCTTTTTCTTATCAAAAACCATTTTCTGAAATTAATTGATCAATTTGTTTTGTAACTGTTTCTATTTAAAACTTAATGATTTTTTTCCTACAACTTCCCTACTTATGTACATTTATGTACATACATATAAAAATAAGTAATTAAGTCAAAATATAATAATTATATTCAAAAAAGGTAAATATGATGTTGTTTCCATGTTTTATGCCTGATCCTTTTTTTTAATGTATGTAAATATTTAAAACATGTAAATAAATTATGTATTCAAATTTTATAAACAAATAAAAATATAGATATCTTATTTTTTTTTTTTTTTTTGTTTTTAAAACAATTTGAAAACTTGACAAGAGAAACTTTTGAAGCTTCCGAATATTATATGATCTTGTTTTTTGTTCAAAATAAAAGATTTAAGCTTCTAATTAAGTGAATAAAAAAACTCAATTATAGCCCTAAATTTGTATTTTGTGTTTTCTAAGAATTTTATTCGTTTATAATCTGTAAAATTTAACAAATTTTTTTCAAAAGACTGAATATTTTCATTGAAATCATTTTCTTATTAAATTTTACTACGAAAGAGGTTAAAGAAATTTCAAGTAAACTCTTGTTTTAAAAGATTTGAAAATTTCATATTATATCAAAAATTAAATTAAATCACGACATTAGGTATGATAATATAGGTCTTTCAAAATATCCCAAATATGTTGAATCTTACGAGGTAAAAAAAAATATTTTGTAACATCTGTGCTTTATTATAAATTTTGCATTCAAAACAAAAAAGGATAAATAAATTCTTTTTTGATTATGATTATGTTATTCCTTGAATGAAAACAGATCAACAAAAACGTTATTCCAAATATTAAACTGTATATACAATTCTTACTTTCATCATATACTGATTTTTCCACTATTAAATTAATATTAGTGGTAATTTGTATATACCAAATTACTTGTATTATTTTATTATAAGCAAAGTTTTCGATAAGCTAATTATCCCTTGCGTTTACAATTAATTTGATATTTATTATAATTTTATTTTATTTTCTCCAATGTATTATCGAATCGTAAACAATATACGGGCGGATCTAGAAATAATTTTTGAAGGGAGAGAGAAAATTTTTATCGTTAATAATATATTGTAGTATTATATACTTTTTTTTTTCTTGTATCACAATTCAAATAAATTGAATATAATAACATACTTCTTAAATTAAAAGTTTCATTCTTCTATTTTCATATTTGGAGATTAGAAAGTGAAAATAAATAGATTACACGTCTTGTTTTTTGGCTGATAATTTTCAATAAGTTAATTAATATGAAATATGAATTATTAATACGGATTGGGGCCGCTCAAGGACTTTCCATTTTTAATCAAAAAAAAATTTGGAACTTTCTTCCAAATAACGCATTCCACAAAATCCTGAGAAATTACAATATTCTACAACTTTTTATGTTATTTTGGAATCCCTATAAATCTTCTCTCCATCATTTTTTTTTCAGTAATTAGATTATGTCTATAAGAAATTAAAAACTTTCTAAGAAAATACAATTTAAACGTGAATCAAATTATCTGAAAATTATAAGGGTAAGAGAAGCAAATTATCCTTATAACCTTGTAAAATTTTTTTTAAGGAAACATTTAAATATTTAATTAAAATTTTTTTTTCTCAAGGATAAACTTTTTTTACCAATGGCATATTTTTCTGTCGAAATATATAATTTTTTTTTTTCGAACAAAAAAATATTATCGATAAAACCAGAAAAACAAAACTATTTTTCAGGTGAATATGTTTTTAGCGAACAATTTTAGTTAAAATTTGTTTTCTTAGAAGTTTTAATTAAATTCAATTTAATAAGAGAAATCTAATAAGGAAAATATAAATATTTATGTCATTAAATATGTAAATATTCAAAATAATAAATATAAAAATCATGTACCTTTATAAGTAGTAAGAAAATAACCAAAAAGCCTATATTATAAATGAAATTTTTGTCAATTTAGAGACAGTAATCAACAGGGTTGCCAACTCTTGACCGAGGAAAAACTGGAGACTTGAAAAAACAAAAAAATTTAGATAGAAAAATAGAAAAAATAATAAATTATAAATTACATTATTATAAACATAAACAAACGAAACATAAAATAAACCGCAGATACAAAAAGAATTCAAATTAGAATAAAACGGCGCAGTAAAATAAGGCCGCGATAGGTTTTTTGTTGCGGTCTTATTTCATTTTTCAAAATTAAATAAGGCCGCGAGGATTTTTTGTTCCGTCTATTTCATTTTTCAAAATGAAATAAGACCGCAATAAAAAATCCTCGCGGCGCTATTTCACGCGGCTTTATTTGCATCCCTCGAATAAAACTTTATAAAAAGTAATATAAAATAAATACAATAAATAAAAAGACATAATAATTTAAATTTGAAAAAGATTACTTAATTAATGAGATCAATTATCTCTTAAAGTTATATAATAACTTTGTTTTGGAATAAATGATACTATAGCTAAATGAATTACAATGTAAAATGACATCTACTGGTCAATAGCTTATGTGAATTTCTATTTTACTTTAAAATTATTAATTTTGAAAAAAACTGGAAAAATTTTCAAAAACCTGGAGACTGGAGTTTTAGTTGAAAAACTGGAAACTCCAGGGCAAAACACCCCAGTTGGCATCCCTGGTAATCAAAGACTTCTATGAAGATAACTCAAAGAACTTCAAATATTAACTTCTTCTTATATAGAAATAAATGACTTTATACACACGAGATATTCTCAGATGTATCGCTGGCTTAGAAATATCAAAATTAAACTATTACGCTGATAAAAACTTGGTGTAAAATTAGCTACAAAATATAGCAGAAGATTATATGTAAAAAAAAAATTGCTATATTTTCTTGCAGTATGTGCTATAAAATCTTGTATCTATTATCAAATACATAACAACTCGTCAAAAATAGCAAATGAATTGTAGCAAAATTTGCTTCACGAAATTATAATTTTTATTGTTTTTTTTTAGCGAAAAATAAATAACAAAATTTTTACAGAATTATGAGTTTCTAAAATTTTTGTGACAAATATTGCTATGATCATATGAACAGATATATTAAAAATTATTAAACTATTAGGTATTTTTCGTTGTTATGACAAATAGCAAATTTTGTTAACGTTATCCATTAGTTCGATTTGAACTTTGTACATAGCAAAAAATATACAGAAAGTATATCTGCGTCAACTATTTGTTTTTTCTGTATATATTATGCAGCTGTACAAAAAAAAATATTTTAAATGAAATTGTTATTATTATAAGTAACAAAAAAAAATTACCTAAATGAAAAATTTAGTGTTTTTAGTTAGTCTTTTTATGATTTTGTCCTCGGTTATTTAAAAACATTGACACAAACTGAAGATTTTTAAGACTTTTTTTTTTTGTTTTATTTTGCCGTTAAGCTAAATTTTATTTTATTTTTTTGTCAAAAAAAATATTTTTCTTAGATTTTATTGAAATAAATTTGCTGTTGAACATAGATAAAAATAATTATATAAATTTGATCTGAACTGAAATCAACAAAAAATAATAATTTTTTTTATAATAATAAATCACGTTCTTTAGATAAATATTTGATTGATAGGTACTTAGAATATTTTAACTATACGCAAGGAAGGGCAACTAATTACTTCCTAAATATGGGCAATCAAAAGTCAATATATTGAATATACAGATAGAATTTTATGATAATGTCATCAATTCATCATACTTAAAAGAAAATCTAGATTAGCATACAAAAAAAAAATTATGAATGAGATTGCAAAAATAAACAATTTTATTTTAAATAATAAATTTTTTTGAAATCAAAAAATTTATGCACGGAAAGCAAAGTAAAACATAGTGTATCTATAGTTATTATGTTGTGATGTAAACAAAAATAAAATTCAAGTCACTATTTTAAAAATAAAACACATTTTAAGATCAGAGTATTTTTTTAATAGAAAATATCATTTTATACAGTTTTTATTTTATTCTACACTTGATTCTAAAATTGAGACGCCAACAAAAATATACTTCATCTATATATAGATACCATGCTATGTAGGTGTAGTTATTATATTACTATACTATACTGCGATTTGAAATTCTTATTTTTCAATAGTCACTTTTTTACGAAAAAAATATTATTAAATATTAACAAATATTTTTGTACAAATAAAATAAATATTTCTAACTTTGTTAATTTAATAAACACTTCCTTTATCAAACAAATTATTATGTTTCATTTAAAATCATCAAGGTTGCACTACAATAATTATAAAACGAAAACTCAAGAAACTCTTATTATTTCTTTTGGTTAACATTTCTAAAAAAATTAGAAATAAATAATTTCCTTCTTAAAATATTGTTTGAAATTCCACAAAAAAGAAAAAACTTAAGAAAAATTATGATCTAATGAAATCTTGAAAAAGACCTTATATTTTTTAACGTTTTAAACAACTATTGAAAAAATTTTACTACATTTAGAAAAAATTATTTTATATAAGAAAGTAATAAAACTAAAACAATTTATATTTAAATTATGGAGTCAAAATAAATAAAAAAAAAACAAATTTTTTGATTTGTAATTATTAATTATTATGCTGAATTAACCTCTGGTAGACATTTTTTAATAGTATACTGTACGGCTATTTATTTATTGTGAAGGATGCCAAGAAGCCAAAAATTTCGTAACTGATATACGTCTCATAATTTTAATCAAAAAATCATTTTTTAAACTTTTAGTATAACATAGGAAATTATAGTTACTTACTGATATAAGTTTGTTAAAATTTTAATAAATTAGATGTTTTTGGTTACAAAACATACTAAACTATCATTTTACGTATACATATACTTACCAAAGTTGAGTTCAAAGATATAAAATTTCATAAAATTTTATTCTATTAGAATTTATCGATATTTTGGTGACATTGTGTCTCATTTATTTAGGGAATAAAATAAAGTCATTAAAAAAATTTCATTATAAAAATCACCCCGAAAATTCTATTATGAAAAGTTTTTCTTTTTTTTTTAATGAAAACTTTTGTTTTTTATTTTTCTTAAGCTCATTTTTCAATTAAGTTTCTTTGGTTTTGTTTTTCATAATAAAATAAATTTATAATTTTTTTTAATATTTTTGGTAAAAGGGAAAGAAAAATTATTAAGCAATACAATATTTTCTTAGAAACGTGAACGAGATCTTAATATTTAAGAAAACAAAAAAAAAAATTGGTTTAGCATATTTCAAAAGGAATAAGAAAATGTTAAATTTAATTTTGTAAAAATTTAAAGTTTATACAAGATTTTTAGCTATGGGGTTTTTAAAGTAAAAAAAACTTTGTTAATTTTTTTTCCTATTTTAAATATTAAATTTTTTTTGGGATTTCATAAGTTTTCACTTTTCAATGATGATAAAAATTAAAGTTCAAAGATCTTTTGGAATTCTATGTTCTTTAAGCAAGGATACGATAATTCAATGTAGATATAATATCTTAGAGCTTCATCAGGGCTATTATCACATAAATTATTTTTTTTGTGAAATTTCTCATCATTTTATAAATATTTTCCTGATTTTTGTAATTTGTCTTAGTTGTTAAGATAAAATATTAAAACTTTCGAGTACTATCAGTGGGGGGCTGATATTCTTAAATTCCATTTCGTTGGCAATAAGTATATAGGACCTCAAATCAATTGAAATGTCACTTGAAGTAAAATTGTAATTTTTGTTAGAATTATTCCTAGAAATTATCAACAATATTAATAAATATGAAAATTTTAAATATTTTAAACACATTACAGAGCACAAAAAAATTTGAAATAATTTTGTTTATAAAAATTTTTCATCGTTTAATGCCTTTTATAATTTAATTTTCTTTTATGAAAATAAAATCAAAAAAAAATTAAAGCATAAGCAATTATGGGTAAATTAAATAAACTTAACTTTATTCAAAGGAAAAATTTCATCATTTTCTAAAAATTAAAATAAAATTGTAAAATGAAGATTCGAAATATGATAAAGGAAGAAATTTTCATGTTTTAAACGTAATAAGAAAATACAAATGTTAATTTCATAATATTTTTTTTTGTGGATCAGGAAGTTGGCATAATATATGATTGACATTTTCTACATTTATAAAAAAATATACTGAATTTCCCAAGAATGCGATATATTTATACCATCAAAGGGTTGCACTTCAGTTGAGTTAGATACAAAGATAGATAGAAAGATACAAATAGAAGAAAGTTTGATTAGTAGTTTAAAATGTAGGAACTTTTCTACTTAGAAAAGTTTGAATGCCGTTTAAGTATAGATTTGGCTTATTTTCCAATTTAGTAGAACAATGGAGTTTTGCAAAATTCACTTTAAAAGCCAATCAAATCTTCCGCAACCGTTTCATATTTTATAAACTGGCTTTTTTTATAATGGTATAAAAACTAACATATTTACACCATAAAATGTAAAACATAAGATATATGAAATTTTATACTTACAAATAAAACACAATCATGCATACTTAATTATATTAAGCGTGAGCATAATTGTTTAGAAATCATTAAGGAATTAATTGTCAAAGAATAAAGTTCTAATTAAAAATCAATTAAAGTTCTAATTAAAAATCAATTAAAGAAAATTCTTTTTATTTTTCATTAATTGTAAAATATTGATATATTTTATATAATGGTAAGATTAAATGCTCGAATTAGTAATTTTTTATTTTTAAAAATCTTGTTTTTACACAATACTCATATCATACGCATACCTATCACGGATTTTATGACAATGTTTTTCAGTAAAATAAATTTTTTTTTTAAAATAATCACTGAAATAATAAAAACTTTTTAATAAAGACTTAATAGAAACTTTTCTTAAAAATTTGGTTAAAAAAAAAAAGTAATAAAAAGCGGGTCCATTTTTATTATCTCATTTATGGTTATATATTTTATATATACATACATATACAGAAGACACATATTTATCATGTGTACGTACATGTATTAAAATTTATATATCTTTAAATTCAGTGTAGTTCTGTAGTTCTATTGATATACTATTACACATATGTACCTACATACAGTGTTAAGCTGTAAATAATAAAATATGTATAGAAAAAAAATCTTTTAAAAAAAATCATGGATTTAAATATTATTTTAATTTTCGAATTATTAATGGATTCTGCAAAAACAACATAGAATCATAATTCACTGTCAAAAACAGGAACTCCGATCATTAATGTATATGCACGCAATTAAGTTATTGCGTGAATTTTATTAAATTTTATATTTTATTCAATATTATCCTCAGTTATTATTCCACAAAAGAAGTATATTGAAAAACAAATTTTTAGCTCAAGTCAGCATAATTTTGGAAGGTAATTTTATTAAAAGGAAAAAAAACATAATTTTGAATGTTCACAAATTTACCACAATGAATGAAAGTTCAGGACAGGGCCAAAATTAAGTACATAATAATATTATACATATTATATGTTAGTGTCTTTTAAGCTTTTAGTCGTTAGAAACTTTAAGTAAAATTTAACAATTTATTTGAATAAAAACAAAAAATATAAAACATTTATTTCCTTTTCAAGTATTTTCGATCGCTTAAAGAAAAAAAGTGAAAAAAAATAAATAAGTAAGAATATTAAAAAAGGATCATTTTGAAGTTCTTTCTTTATTATTCGTATATAATCAATTCGAACGAACACTATGCATTTATTATAACATTTTAATTTTCTTACACATACATCTATATTGAAAATCTGAAGATTTAAAAATCTTTTTATTATTATTTTTTATTTATTCTTTTTTAAACCCCTAAACATTTGTATTTAAGTTTTTACAAAAAAAAAAATTGTTCTTATTTTCCCGAGAAATATTGAAAATAATGCAAAATAAAAAATTTAAAACTTTTGTTACATGTGAACAAAATCCCAGTGAAAATTTAATATTATAATTTTTTTTTGATTATTGATGAAAATTTGATGTACTTTTTATTGTTCCCAATATTTTTTAATTAAAGTGATAAAAATGCATTTTCATATAAATAGAAAAAATCATGTGCTGACTGCTGAGTATATTCTTTTATAGGTTCTATCTTTATATTTATGTGTATATTACGCAATATTAACACAAATATTGTTCAAGATTACAGAACATTTTAAAATAACACTAGGTGTATAATAATATTATTCGCAGAGAATTACAATGATATCTAAATTTTATGGTTACGTATGCAAAGCTTAAAAAGTCACACAAAGTAAACGATTTTCGATGATACAATTTGCTAATAGAGTGCAGTTATTTAAGTTTTTGAGTTATTGCAAATGTAATAATTAAACTTAAAGCAAATGTTACAGAAAAAACGGAACGAACTATTGTGAATTTTATGACTATCACATTTATGAAAATACAGAACAGTACCTCATACATGAAGTAAGAAGCCCATTTTTCACATTTCGAATTCTTGACCAGTTCGAATCGAATCGTTGATTACCTTAGAATATAACACACATGTATTAACACAAAAATATAACATATGTATATGACTACTATAGAGATATTTGTTGTGTGTCATTTAATTATACTATTGTACATATAAACCAAAAGTGTCATTATATTCATTTTTTTGGTCAGTACGTGTTGTATTCTTAAAATTCTTAAAATAGCCCCTGGGATATTAAAACCGATTTTACATACACTTAAATTAACTTTGCATTCAAATTCAATGCTCCCGTTTTCTTTTTCTTTTTTTACAATTTTAAAAAAGGAATGATTAAAAAAATACAGGAATGAAAATACTATATTGGTGGGTTCTCATAACTTCGATCTATAAATGACATATGTTTTAAGATAAGTATTTATTTAAAAGTTAAATTGTAAATGTAGATACAAACATAGTTTCTATGATGTATATCAACATCAATATATCAATAATATAGAATGTGAATATATAATTAATTACATCATAGTGATTAATAGCATTTAAATGTTAATGCTTTATTGATTTATTAAATTGAAAAACTAATCAAATTACTTTGTGTGACTGGTTTTGCTTGGAAAATAATATTCACTTTCATTTAGATCAAGTTAAATTCATACATATTTCTAATTAAATCCCATGTACAAATTCAATTATCATAGTATTATGTGTGTAGTACAATATTTATTAATTAAATAATAGATGTGTACATAACCACCGATGTAATTTTTAATAATTATTTTTTTATCTACCTAAAAAATCAGTTAATTGATTTTATTCAGTGCGTAATCAATGAAGTTTATTTTTATTATGTGTAGTAAAATTTTTTATTTTATTTCGAAGACATGAAAATTGTTTTTTTTTTATGATATCAACTAGATTAACAGATTCATGTTAATATAACGTTTTGCTGTTTTTATTTTCTTATCTGAGGCATCCGTCAAAATTTGAAGACAAGTTTTTGACCACTTTCAGAAAAAAAATCAGAAAAATTTTTAATTTAACATGTTTTATTAAATTTGAAAGACTTTAGAAAAATGTTAGGAGTTAGTAAATTATGCATAGAAAATTGGCAATATTTAATTTTTAACAATTTAAATATACTAAATATAGTATATGAATTAATTTTTAGAAACATATCAATGCATTTGACATTGATTATAAAGAGAATAATTTAAGAATATTTTAATTATTTTCAAAAATAAGTTTCAAGTTATTCCAGTTACTAAAGTTTTTCATTTTCAAAACCTTCTCATTCCTTTTAATTTTTCTTATACTTGAAAATCAATAACGCTTTGTTTTTATTCCACATATGTTTTTGTTGTTTATCTTCTCAAAAATATATAGGAAGATCAAAGATTTTAATATAAAAATATTCTTCGTTCTGTGTTTAGAGGAGACGTGAATAAGAAAATATAAATTTTCATTTATCTAAATTGTATCATAATAAAGTAAAGAATAATGATAATGACAAAATGTAAAAATTGGAAAATTTATGAAAAATAGCAAAGGGTAAAACACAAAAGTTTTTATTTATTTAATTTAAAAAAAAAAACAATTTTTCCTGATAACTTTTCGAACTTTTTTACTCAATAATAAAATGTATCTACGATGCTTTAAATAAGGAAAGAGATTACTGAGAAAAATTATATAACACTTATTACTTGACGAAGAATATAATGGCTATATTAGCAATTTAAGCTTAAGGTAAGAACATTTCCTGTTTTGCTCTTTTTTTTAATGTTTTAAAAACGGAAATTCAAAATTTTCTTCAGTTTCAATTTCTTCGTTTAAAATTTTTTTTTATTGTAGGATTCATAGTACATATTTTGTTATGATTTTAATGATAACTATAATGCTGGTATTTGTCGAACTAATTAGTTTTTGAAATTATCGACCTTTTCACATTTCCTGCACCCATTCAAAAAGTTTACAAAAAAAAATGTTAAGGATCCATATTAAAAAATTACACTGACTAAAATGAGAAAAATATAGATTTTCTTTTACTTTTTTCGAGGTGTATAAAAAATATTTCAATTTGAAAAATATAATTTAAAATAAATTTTTGATATTTGCAATAAAATAAACCATATTACATATTAGGTAAATAAGATGAAATAAAAAAGGCGTAACAAAAAATAGAATTTTGCATGTATTGTGCATAGAAAATATTTTGAAGATACAAATTTTCAACCTAATTACAATGTAGACTCTAAATTTGATTTCATCAAATTTGTAGGCTCTTATTTTGAAAATATCCAACCAAACTCTGTTAAATATTTTAATTTGACATTAAATTATCTTTGCTAATTGATATGGGTTTATCAGTATTCATAATTCTATAATAAAAAAATCCTGATTGGAAAATCATATAAAATGTATGGTACCTATATTGACATCAACCTAGTTCTTATATACATATATAGTTCTTATATTATTATTATTATATATTGGGAAAAAGGTTGAAATTTTTTTTTTAAATAGGTGAAAAATTGTTAACAAAAAAGGGATAATCCTAGATTCGTTTTTTATTAAAAATTGATATGGAATTAATAAAATGTAAATTTAATGCTTTTATATAATATTAAAAATATAATAATCATTCTATTAAAAGTTTTTAATTGAATTATAAATAAATAAGATTATATTTTTGATTTTAACAATATTCGTCATTCATCAATATAGACAAAAAAAAGTTTTTAATTTTATATTGATAATAAAATATCGTTAATATTATAAATAATAAAACACTAAAAATTGCATTAAATTTTTTTATGAGACAATACTAATAACTGAGAAATTAAAAAAAGCCCTGTGAATACAAGATATAAATGAAAGAAGCTACAATGGAACATAATAATTATGTCTATCTTTTTTTGGATTAATGATCCTTAAAATTAAAATTTTGTATTTTAAAATGCGTTATACAGAATGAAAACTGAAACTCCCATTCAATAAAGTCATTATGTTACCCAATTAAGCTTTTGAAATATAATATATAGATATCCAAATACGTTTTTCACACTTAAGTTCTAGTTATGCATCAATTTCACATTGTTTAGAGTTGAGTCATAATGTTGTAGATGTATAACCGAAAAGTTTAACAGCTCAATATAATGAAAGTGCTTTAACAAAGAAATTCCTTAGTTTTTTTTTACAATATTAGTCTATTTTTCTAAAACTTCAACATGCGAATTCAGTGCACTTATAGTGTTATTAAAGTATCCTTATATGCTGAAAAGGCCAACAACATTATTTAAAGTTTCATCCTATTAATTTCTTTATTTCAAAATAACTTATATTTTTGTGCGTTCAAATGTAATAATATGTACATGTTTAGTTAGTTACATGTTTATTTTTAAAGTTCAACAATCTTTATTTTTTATCTTTAATAAAAAATAATTTCTTTTATTTTTTTAATAATAGAAATTTGTATTTATTTATTTATTTACCCTAATTATAAATTTTCCATTTATATCCATTTCTAAAAAAAAAAAAAAAACTGTGTTAATTACGCAAATTACGTTAATTAGAGCAATTAATATTTAAAAACCTGGAAGTACCTAAAATGTGAAAAGCTAAAAAATTACATTTATTTTTTATTTTGATAATAAATCTTTTTATATTTATTATTATATTTTCTGGTACAAAATTAAAAAAAAAACAAAAATTTTATTTAGATTTAGTTTTACGATGACTAACTTTTAAATTCCAAAGAGGGGGCTTTTCGTATGAAAAAATAAAAATTATATTTTGTCTGCTATGAAAATAAATTATAAAATGGCCCTAAGGATAAATAAGATATAATATATATGTGAGTGTATAAGTTGAAGTAATATGTACATAAAAGTTGAAATATTTTCTTAAATATGTACATATTTATAGATTAAAATTTTTATTTATACACTACATTGGTGTACATAGGTTTAGAATCAACAAGTTGTTTAGTAAATTAATATAAATTTTTTTATCATTATATATTTCAAGTTCTTCATTTTTGAGATATATCTACCTAAATATTTTCTAAATGCTGTCAACTCTAAAAATTAAGTAGACACATATATCATTATTATTTTATCTAATATTGGTTTTTTTTTAGATTTTAAGAAATTTAAAAATATTATGTACATGTACAAAATTTCAGAATTTTAGTCTTTAAAAATTTAAAACAAAAATTTGTCTAGTTTTATAAATAAATATTTCATAGTTGTATCCCATTATAACTAGAAAACTATTAAATTCCATTAAATTCCATTAATTCATTGTAGGAACTTATACTGTATAAAAACCTATGTACTACTCCTACTCATTAACATTTTTTTTCTTGTTTCACATCTTTTTCTACTAAAAAAAAATATTAAAAACCATCGCCGCCCTAAAACGCAATTAACAATTTCATTATTTTCTTCAAATTTTTTTTTTCTTATATTAACAAATTTTGACCTCAAAATAGAGACCATAATTCGCTCAAGCAAAAAACAATTCCTTAGTGTTATATATTATTTCATTTTATTTTACATTTAAATGATTTTTATTATTTTAAGGAGAAATTTATTTAACTTTGCTTCGTTTGTTGATGAATTTTTTTTATTTTAAGAAAATTGATTTTCTTTATTTTCTTTTTCTAAAAAGTTTAACTTGAACTAAATGAAAATCAACAAAAATTTTCTACAAAAAAGAATATTTCTTTGATTAAAATACTTTATTTTAAAGTGTTGTTATCTTTATAACACGAAAGAAAAAAGAAAATATTTTCACAAGAAAAAGGACATAATGTTTAATAATCCTTTTTATTAAGCAAAAAATAATAAAAAAAAAAAAAAAAGACAAAATCTTAAAAAATATAAAAAGCTTTCAGAATTCTCTTTAATTTTCATTCTTCTTACAAAGAAAATTCTTCTTTCTAGAATAGCTTCTTATTTTTATTAAGAAGAACAATCATTTTTTTTAATAAACAAAAAAATAAAGTAATAAAGAAAAAGTTTTTCTTAATACATTGAATATATTTTTTTTTTCATTTTAAGCCTTTTAGAAAAAACAAAGCTATTGATCAAAGAATTAAGTTATTTTCATAATCTCAGGCACTTAATTTTCAGTTAAATGATAGAAAATTGTATACATAAAATAAAAGTACAATCTTAAAGCAATATGTGAAGGGATGAGTGTAAGTGTTGTGTGATGTAGCTTTATTTATTTCGAACAACACTGTCATTGCTTACGAGAAAGCAATTATTTAAAAAACAATAATTTTACATCTATCTTCAGTCATAACGAGTTTCAATATAAAATGATTATTAGCAAAAACATAAACTTGATCTCTTATTGATGATATAGTTTTGATATTAATTTCAGAAAACATCTTGAAACTTACATAACAGAGTTAAGTAATATATTTCATTTTATTTGTTAACTTTTTGTTGGCATAAAATAACATGAAATGTCGCATTTATTTTAGTTCAATCAACATATTTTGTTTCTTGTTTAAGCAATTAAATACGCTGATAACGTAAATTATACATAAATATATTTTATTATATTAAAATATTATAAAATTATGAAAATATCAGAAATGCCAGCATTAAACAAAGCTTTTGCATTAAAAAACGTAATGACAGATAATTTAATAATGTCCATATTTTGGAACGTATATATTATTTTCTATACTTAATGAATTATTGGTCTTAATGTATTATGAGGTAAAAAGTGATGAAAAATTTATAATTTATAATTATATACGTTTTATAACCAAACGAAAATTGGTGGTCTAATGGTGAAAACATAAAATAAATTATAATTTCCATAATAAATTATTAATGCATTCTATTGATTTTGTTACAAATTACTCGTAAAATTTTTCACTCCACATAATATGATGTCAATATTTTTGCTAATGTAATAAAAATATGGTGAGCTGTTACATTCGTTTAAAAATTGAAAAGAAAGAAAATGTTAGTATAATCTTCAATTTGAATAAAAAAAACTTAACATACAATATTGAAAATTAATTTGGTTATGTCAAGATAAGATAACCTTTTTGAAAGTGGCGTTGACAAATGATGATTAGGATAATTTTGAATAAAAAAATAAAAGCTGCTCTACTTCGTTTGCACTTCAGAACTTCATCGGGGTTCGTATTTAATAAATAGTTTTGAAAAGAGAAATAATTTTTTTTAAAATCTATAGTTTTTATTAATATTAATCATAATTATCCTGTCTATTCCTCTCACCACTTTTAACAACTGTAAGATACGAACATATTTTAACTTATCAATCATTCAAAGGTCAAAATGTTTATTTCCATTGTTTGTGTTGTTTATCTACAATTTTCAATTAATTTCAGCTAGATATCTTAAAACTTTGAAAACAAATAAAAAAAAGAGCTATGATGAAGCAATTTAAGCCTTATTCTTATTTGATCAATTCATGTGCAGCTCAATTATATTTCAAATCCTTGTTTTTTATTTCGTAACCTACATGATTATATCTCACATTCTGAAATCAAAGAATCAAATTTTTTTAATAACCATTTTATTTAATAAAAAAACAACTCCAAAAGTATCATTTTTCAATAATATTCTATTTTGATAATTTATTTTGTTTTTATCACAATCAAATCGAACATTTATTTAATGTGAAAACGTGTTTATCACCCATAAATTGATATCGTATCAATGAAAATTGATTTTGTTAAGTATAGAAACAAGAACAACATAATACAGTATCTTTCAATGAACATTAATTTATTGAAAGGATAGAATTTTGTTTTGATTATCGGCATCAGAAATAATGTTAAAAAATATTTTTCAAGCTGTATTCCATTATTTTCCCTGAATTCAACATCGAAATTGAAAAAAAAATTATTACATACTTGAGGTTTGGTTATCTATTTTAAGCTAAATTTCGTTTCTTGGAATTCACAAACTGAACAAAACAATAATTTAACCAAGATTATATTATGCAAAACTGAAATCAAAAAATCAATATCAGTACAGTATTCAAATTAGAAAAATAACATCTTAATTATTTTATTTAACAAAAAAGCCGTCACAAGAACAAATAAGAAAAATTATATAAAATGACCTTATGAGACATTTAATTTGTCAAGTTCCTGTATGCCTGTAAATTCTCTTTGGCTGTTTGTGAAAAATATTTTCACATTTGTATTATAATACATATATACAATTTATCTAAGAAAATGAAATGAGTAAAAGGAAAATTTATAAACATTATTTAGTTTTCTATAATCGCTACACTCAGAAAATACATTTTTTTTAATATAAGTTGTTATGGAATATTTGTTCAAAATTTATGTAGGAAACATAAATAAAACGGCTTAAAATAAATAAAACTAACAAAAGAAATCGTCATCATGACCAATGTCTACGGTTTTCTTAGCAATTTATTTTTTTCAGACTGACACTTGCTATAAATAAAGCTATCATATCCGAATAATATTCACAACTTTTTGAACAAAACTGTAAACTGTAATTCATATTGGCGATTAATATTATTATCATGTAATATTTTCCGACCAAAAACCATATATGATTTTCTTTTTAATATGTTTATTGTTCAAGAGATTAATTTGATGATTTCTTTGAGTGAATATTTTATTTTTGTTGAAATTAATGATCAGATATTTTTTATTCATATAAAATGTCTGATAACATTGATATTATCTTGTTGTACCAAATAAAAATTTATCATTCACGTAAATAATTTGTTAATATTTTGATAGCTGTCCTCATAATAAATCAGATCAATTTCAGAATTTACTTCAGGTTATAAAAAAAAAACTTTTTGTAAACAACAAAACATTATGTGAAGAAAACCTAAATAATGATAATGATGATATTATTTGACAATTTATTGTGAAAGTAAAATTTATTTCATAAAAAATTCTTCCTTAAATTGTTACATTTCTTAAAGTAAAAATATTAAAGTATTCTGTTTTTATAGATAAGAAAGTAGTAAGTAATATTATTGAACTAGTTTATGATTAAACGAATTGTTCAAAATAAAATAAATACTTATTATTTTTGTTTTTAGACTAAATCTAATAGTATTTAAGACAATAACCTCAAAAAGTAGATGTATTATAAAATTTTAATACTAATACAAAAACAGTAAACGACTTTTAACTCCATTTACTTTGAATTAAATTTTATGACATGAGGAACTTACAGTCTTTAATTCTAGAATTTACAGAATATTCCAGAAATTGGTTCATAAATCATGATATTTAGTTTTTTTTTTTTTTATATAATATAAAATTACAATATACACATATCAAAATTATGGGGCTTCAAAAAGTTCTTTCGTACCTACATTATTTTCTTAATAATACAATAAAAATGTTAAATATATAAATGCTAAAGTTTATTACTAAACTACCTACAAGAAATCTAATAAGACTTAATAAATTTGTTTTATTTCTTCTAAATTAACGAACAATTTATTATTTATGCAACTGTCATTATTTTTCTAACAAAAAAGTTAGATAAATTTAAAACATTTTTTGTGTTCCTATCCATCAGTTTTATAATTTCATTAAACTTTTCAAAAACAAAGTACAAAAATAAACAAAATCAATAACATAATTTTAGTTTTTATTTTTTCTATATAAATTTTCCCTTTGCAATAACACAAAATAAATTCTAAATAATAAGTGTGCTAATATGAAAGACTGATTTAATATGAAAGAATTTCTAGTTAATAGTTAACATTAATTTGGTAACTTTTGATAGTAGGTTTTCATTTATTTAAATATTTTGGCAGAAAATCTTTATTATGACAATAATATTTGTCATTCAATCAACATTATTCTACACATTATTTATTTTCCATGCAAAATAACTTTTATTCAAGTTTGATTAAAATTACTAATTTTTGATAGCTTTAGTTTTCCTATTTTGTAAATTTGGAAATAAGAATTAATTAAAATGAAAGATTTTTATTTACTTATTATGGTGAATTCGAACAGTCTATTTTTTTATTTTTCGAATTTTCTAAGAATATTTTAATGAATAAAACGCATATTAAGATACAAATGTATTATCAATATGAAATCAATGTTTTACTGTCAAAGAAACTTATTAATGTAAACTTGAACAGTCTTTTATTATTATAAGTTTACTTAAAATGGTTCTTTGAATAAGCAACCCATCGTCTGGAACTGAACAAATTTTTAATTCCTTGAAGCAAAATAATCCTAGACCTTTCATTTAAATAAATTACAAAGAAACTATGATGTATGTATGAATGTATGTATGTATGTATGTATTTATGTATGTATGTATGGTATAGAAACGGATCTTTTTCTTAATAAAATGTAAATATTTTAATAAAACCTCTTTGTTAAAGATACACCCAAAATAAGAATTAATGACTAGAATTTATTGTACTTATTCATTGAGATTAGAATGCGTAAATATGGAAAAAAAACATTCTGCATTTTTATATACCATACCACAAACAACCAAAAGAATATTTTTTTTGTGGCAATAAAAGGAATACATAACTAATTGATGCTTATGAGTAAAACTTTATTGTACTTGACCTTTCATGGCCTGTAGTTTTTTAATTGTTTCTAAATGTAAAGAAAAGTATAAAACATGTATATGTTGTAGAGAAAAAATTGTGAATGATTTAAACATTTTTTTTTTCAATTAGCCTGCGAGTTAAACACAAAAATATTAAATATTCCTTTTCATATGGAAATGACAAGCTTTGGATGCCTATTAAAGCTTAATTTTTAATACAATCAACAAAAATTTTTAATTATTTTTTTCAGCACATAATTGTTTATATTATACAATGAGATTGGGATCATATTCTGGAAGACAAAATACCGAATCCATAATCCTGAAAGCCAAAATACGGTTTAACTTATTCCAGTTGACATTAATAATATAAAATGAGAATACTTAGAATTTATTTGAAACATAGATTTATTCAAAAAAACTTAGTTACTGAAAATAAACATGATTTCAACTTAAATTTTGTTTAATTGCCATCAATAATAATAAAATATCAGTGATAAAATCTTCTTCAATGAACCCGTAACAACGGTGTGAACCAATACATATATGGACGGATACATCATAAAAATTAATGATAATCACTCGAAATATTTTTTTTAAATCATTTATTCGATTTTTTCCGAACTTAATCAATAAAAACTGTATAAAAACTTTTTCACAACCTATCTTTAAAAAGAATAAGCTTTAATTGAGATTTAATGATGTTATCATTAAGTTTACGTTTCACAAATATAGGTTTCAAAAAGAGCGTATACCACGAGTTAGTTATTTGTCCAATTCATCGGAAATAAAAAATATCATTTGTAAACTAACTTAGTATACTAATGATATGAACACGTCAGCCACAAGGATATATGTTTAGTACGACATGGATCGTATAAAGGTGAACTAGCTGTACCCGCACACACGTTGTTGTGGAACACAAGTTTTAAGTGAAATTTTTGTTGTCAGATTGATGAACAATTATAGGAAAATATCTAAGAAGAATTAATATTTATCATTTCTACTTATTCAACACTTAAATTGTATGAAATCGAATGATATCCTTCCTTTAAACAAACAGACAAACAGACAACTTCGGTTTTTCAGTAATCGACGCCCATGCCAGTACAATTACTTGACATTTCTTTACGAACTGGCGCGATGGTATATTGGGTATGTATATTATATATGCATATGGTATATATTTAGCTTAGAAGCGAATAAACGCATATGGTATATATTTAGCTTAGAAGTATGAACAAATTCCAAGCCTTAAGTAATATTAAAATTTTATCTAGCCGTAACAATCGAAATGCGTGTGAAGAAGTAAGCCAAATCGTTTCAAAATTTTAATTTTACAAATATAATCTTATTATTCAAATACTTTGCATAATATTACACGAGAAATTACCTTCTGAAGGCAAAATTATTCGCTAACACACTTTAACTATCTAGGAGAGTGATGATTCCTTATCCTATTTTACAATTTAGAGTCCGTTTCAAAACTCACAACTTTTTTGCATATAATATTATTTTAATTTCTAGGATTTTTAGTTTTGGAATACCACCATTTTACAGCTATTATTTTACAAATGAAGATTTTTTTACGTGAAAATTGTTAGGAAATGCTATACTCTATTTTTTTTTTAATTTGCAAATATAAATTTTGAAATTTCCTATAACAAACTCAGTTCAAGAAAAAAAAAAAACGAAAATTTAAGCAGACGTTGCAGATGAAATGAATTTAATGTCAAGACTATTTTTATTTCTATGAGCATGAGATATTTCATCTTTTAATGTATTGTCTCGGTTTGGGAACGCACTCTAAATTGTAACATTTCACATTAAAAATAAAACCAAGAAATATAACATAAAGTTTAAACTTAAATATTTTAATTACATTTGTAATATCTTCACTTTTTGCACACATCTGGGTAATTAAAACGATTTAACAGAAGAAAACTTTTTTTAAAATTAAATTCTTATCTTAAATTTCTTAAGATTTAACTGGTATACCCTTTGTAAATGTAAAGTGTTATAGTCTCGGTAAAAGATTCTATTAAAAATTCTTTTAACTATACATATATCAAAATATTTTGAAAAAACCACTTTGTGGCAAAAAAAAATTTTTCTGTGAAAACGGAATAATTCATTTTCAAATTAACACAAAAAGATTAGATTATAAATTAAATTGGTAAATGTAAATAATACAAATTTTACATTTTATCTTAATTGTATGTCAAACAAAATGACTACATTATTGGCAGTTTAAAAAAAATTTTATAAAGAAGTATTATAAAATACAAAAAAATGGACTGAATCACTGAAATATGTCAAATAAATTTTATTGCATTTACATAAGTGTACTAAATTAAAGTATTCATATGCCACCTTCTAAGATTTCGAAAAAACTCGGAAAAATATAATTCTATGAATTATATTAAAATTATTAACTTTAATTTTTGAGTTTTAATTCGATGCCACAGTTTGCTTAATCTCATTTATGGGCCGAAACATTCGTTCTGAAATTTTTATCATCATAGACTAAGTAACATATTAGAAATTACATTTACATATACACATATTTTATTCACATAGTTATGCGATTCATAAATATCTTATATGTAAATGTTAAAAACATCATAAATCATTTTTATTCATAAAATCTCATAATGTTTTTGAAATCGTAATATCACTGAAAAAACCAAAATAATCTTAATAGATCAAAGAGGGTTAAAGAAAAACGTAAACCGTGTAGGCATTATGATATGTGACGATTTTTCTTCATTTAAATCATCACGTATTCATTTTTTGATCCAAAGACGAGACATAATTTACATATACACAGAATACAACGAAATTTCAAATACATACCATTTTAAGCAAAAAAGGAATAAAATCCGAAAAATAGCTAGTATTTAGGTGTTCTTCTCAATCCAATACAGACTCCATATTTAGTCTTCGTATTCGAATAAAAACATAATATCCAAGTGTTTTTAGAAAATCAATTAAGAGTGTTCACTATGACAATCTTATACGAGTTTTGATTTTAATGTACTAAAATAAATATATACCTACATACATTTTTTGCTAAGGTCGACAGAATATTAAAATAATTTGTAAATTCTTTGTTGAAAAGAAAAATAATAATAACAATATTAATCTCATTCTTAGCATAGAAAAATAGGTGCTGAAACAAAAACCAACATGGGAAAGAATAATAAATATTTATTTATGATTCACAAAAATTATTTTGCTTTTTATTATTACATTAAAATTATGAAAAATCACACGCATGGTGATTTAAAATGAAATAATTTTAATTTAATATTTTTATTTCATTACATTTACAAAATTATGAAAATTAGGGTTGATTATTAAAATAAATTTATAACCCTTCGATGCTCTGACAAGACATTAATCCTTTGAATATTTGTGATAAATCGCTTAGTGATGTTTCGGTTTTATTTTTTTCAAGAAATTTCTTAAATTTATTCAGAATTGCACTCATTTATTTTATTTTTCACAAATTTTTAATCTATCTATATAAACAACAGTTTATCTCTTGATGATTATCATATAGATATTGTTGTTTTCGAGATTAAAGTGAATATTTCAAAAATATGCAAAATAAAATAAAATGTCAAATTGTTAAATTTTGATTGATGATATAAACACTTTACGTTTGCACCTAAATGAAAATTTATAAATAATTTGCTATTTCAATCATTCATATATGATGTCGTTTATATTTATGCTAGGAAAAGGAAAAACCCACAGTACATTTTTTTTTAATACTTACCAAAATTGTTTTCAATTCTGAATATTAAACTATCTTGGATTAAAAAAATAAATTAATATCGAAATCAGTTTTCTTGATGACATCTAAAATAATAATAATAATAATAATTCCAATAATAATTCCAAAAAATTGGCATCGTTTATCTCACGGATTCTAGTTAATATTACTTTAATTTTTGCTTTATTATCATTTGACTTAAAAACTAAATTTTTAAATTAAATTTTCTTTTATCCAGAGTAAATAAAATTGTTTGTTTTATCATTCTATAATTTTTAAACAAAAAATAGAACAAAAGTTAAGTAAATGAAGATTTGAAAGCAATTGTTAAAAACTTTTTCTTCTTATGTATATTATATTTTTAAAAACATAAAGATAATAGTAATAATTTTTTTCTTGTAAACTTTTTTTGTGCATTGTATAGTTTAAAAAAATTGAAATAAAAGCAAACTCAACTTAAAAAGTTTTGATCCAATCAGAAAATTATTACAATGTTGAATAAAGTATCTTAGTAAAATCTAAATTATGTATTACATTAAAGCTAGAGAACTTTAAATAACTGTTTTCTTATTTTCAACGACAGCACTTTATTATAAACTAGCAATTTGATTGATTTAAATTTTGTTACATGAAAATATATTTAAATATATTCATTAAATTTTATACGATCATTATCTTTTTTTAAAAACGTTCAAAAATTTTTTATGCATTAAACATAATAAAATTTAAAATTGAAAGTTTCATACTTAACACTCTATTTGACTAATTTCTCCATTATTTTTACAATACGCTCAATATTCAAACTTTATTTAGAATGCGGATAACATTCCACAACAAGTACACAAAAGTACTTTCTTTTTTTAATAAAAAAATAATTTTTGAAAGTTGAAAAAATATTAAAAAAACTTAAGTCGACAGTATTTCAAAAACTTCCAAAAATAAAACTGAAAAGAAAAGTATTCCAAAAAATTGACAATAGTTAAACTCAACTAACGAGTATTTCATAAAAATTCTAAAAATTAACCTTAAATATTAAGTACTATTTGAAATTTTTCTCAAAAATTAAGTAGTTAATAAATTTTTCGAATATTTCTATTCTCGTTCTTCTGTATAAAATCCACATGCCGAATTGTATAGAATTATTTTGTTTTGGAGTATTATGAATACCTACAATTATTAAATTTTTTAAGACTTACACTACGGGAGCTTCAAATCTTGCATACATTTTGTTCATATAAACATCAAATCATCAAAGAAAAAATAAAATAATTACAGAAATTTTGAAACCTAAAAATGTCAATAAAATGTTACATTAAATAAACCAAAGATTACTGACTGAAACATAATTTTTCACTTTCACAATTAAATTTTTATAAGAGCTTTCTAAAAAATTTTATTTTTATAATATAAATAGTAGTATAAATGTACGTATGTAATGCATGTGTGTACATATATATACATATAAATAAAACCTTATTTTACTGAATCAGCAAAAATTTAATAAAATTAATGATTGATGATTTGAGTTTCATCATACATTGAGTATCAAAGTTTTCAATTTAAATATATATATATGAAAAATAGTTTGACACATACTAAGTATACTAGAATAAAGTGTTGTTTTTTATTCATCATATTTATACACTTAATAAAATTGTTAAAAAACATTAATTTATTTGATTCATGAGTTGAAAGACTATACTATGGGTATGTAATTACACATTTTATTTTATTGTCTACAATCTATATTTTAATAAATAAAAAACTTATTTTCAAATTCGGGAAAAATAACGTTGAATATTATGCTAATATGGCCTTCAAACTATTGAAGCATTCGTTACAACAGACCTAACCTGAATATTCTATAGATATAAAATAATAAAGTTTAATAGTTCTTATGGACAATTTTAATAAAATCCTTACATATCTATTTTTTTTTTAAATACATAAAATGATCAGATTTTTCAATATATATATTAAAATTTAAGTGCGAAATCGTAAGTGTTCTAAGGTTTAATGAGTTCTCGGTCAAATTGAGTTCCTTTTTAATATCTTATTATTAATGGGATCGCTACATACAATTTAAATTTATTCTACTATTAAATATATATAATTTTACAAAATGATCTCTATCAAATTTTGCAAATATTCAAAGCACTTTTAAGTAAAATATTTGTTATACTTCTGCTATTTTCAATTTTACACATTCATTGAAAGAATTTCCATACATTATTCAAATATATGATATGAATATGAGTACGTATACAATTGAACAATATTTAAAAATGCATACATTGGTATCTATAAATGTACAAACGAATTGTATTTATTATTCAAATTTTTATTTCAATTCGTTTCCCGCAAATACCACACACAGCTCAAAACAGCTTTTTAAACTTTTTAGTTCTTGTAAAACAATAAATCTATCTAATATAAATGTGCTTTTCTTTTCTATTAATACATTATACATATCAGCATATTTATAGGAAAATATGAAAAACATTAGATGGCTATTATGATTATTGTTGTTTTTTTCATGGAAAAACTTAAATCAATAAATCATTAAATTTTTCTGTACAAAAACAAAACATTAAATTGTGGCATAGTCATTTTCTATTGTTTTTTAAATGTTTTATTTTTAGTTTTTTGCTTTGTTATATTATTATTTTGTTATTATTTTTTTTTTTTTAGATGTTTTATGAATGAAACTTCAGCGAAATATCTTTTCCATTATAGTCTATTTTCATTTTTCTTCATTGCATTCTACATTGTATACATATTACGAATTTGAAAAAAAAAAAAAAAGCGATGATTAAGGACTTTATTTATGTGAAATTAAATCAATTTTTTTTCCAACAATTTTATTAAGAATTGGACATGGCTTGATTGTAGTATTTTATGTTAATGAAAAACAATTTAATCTAAATATACTGCGAATATTAAATTTTCTCGATATGATTAATGATTAAATTAATTATAGAAATCATGTAAATTTTAATTAAGTTCAATGTTCATTTTTATATTTATCAAAAAAAAAAAAAAAAGGTTCACAAAGTAGTTAATTTATCAAGATTGTTTGTTCCAATTAAATTGGCAAAGTCTGGCAACATAAATATTGTCGAATTTCCAAGAAATTTGATATTCACATACATAATTATATCTTATATGCTACACAGTTTATTATCAATATTTCAATATGCCAAAGAATAAGCGGACTGGGATGTGTGATTCTTAAAAGTTGGATGGCGTAGTGGTCAAGCACCCTCTTTCATATACGCCTGTATTAAATAAAAAATAAATCGAAATACGAATCTTTTTTTCTATGTAATATTAGCTTTAAAAATATCCTACAAAATATAGAAATATAACTATGATAGGTATATCTAACAAATCGTAATATATTTTCTATTCACAATTTATAATTTACTATGCCATATAGAGTCTTATAAAAAGTTATTTTTCTGTAATAATTTTACAAATCAAAAAAAAAAGTTATACTCGCATAAATATTTTTATGCTATAAAATTGATAAAATGTCGTATGTATATACGTCTATAAAAAATATAATCATCAAACCAGAAGCATTAAATAATATAATATTGAGGGAAATAATATATTTAAAAAAAAAATTATAAATTAACTTTTTTTTTGGTTTGAGAGAGCATATAAAGTTTGACAACTCTAATCCTAATAAAATCTCTATGAAAAAAGATAAAAATCTAAATTTTTTTTATGGTAATGTTATTCTTAAAGAAATAAAAATGAAATTCGAACCATTATAGAGATTTTTTTTATTTAACTTCATTCAATTCTTTTTTATGAATTGCTTATTTGGATATAGATATACCTATTTATACGATGACAAAAATTTTTTAAAATTCCATTTAGAAAAACAAAACATCATGATTATGAAACAACTGAATAATTTCTTCTTAATTTTAATTATAAATCCAAATTAGAAGTAAAATTAAGATTTTCCGTGACTATTTTCTTTGAAATCTAAAAAAACAGGACAAAATGGCATATTTTTGATGTTTTTGTGGTTTTTATAAAAGCTCAAGTTGGTACTTGAATATAGAGCTATCATATTTCATATTTAACATATGATAATATGATGGCCCCATCCAAGTGTTGTGGGGTATAATATTAAAAATTAATTTAAAATGTAATTTAAATATAAATTTAATCGGACCTAAATTTATTAGGACGAAAAAAATATAAATTGTATTATAAACTTTATTCAAATTGTAGGAAATTGTACTCATTTTTTAAAATACTTATTTCTGTCACAAACTATGTAAAGAGTTTTATGAAGGAGAATTTCAAAACAGGAAATAAACTATGCCACAAATAAAATATATTTTGCCAAATCAACGAAAATATAAAATTTTCTATACACATACATATGTATATCTTTAAATTCGTAAAAATAAATTTTATTTTATGTGTTTTTATATGCTTGTACGCAGTGGTCGAAGTGGCATGTTAAAAGTGGTGGGATGGTTAAAAAAAAATTTAAGAGCAGGTTGAGGCTCGTGGGGTTTCTATCGCTTTGTTTTTTTTTAGTAGAAAAATGACTCATCCAAATAACTTTATTTTAATTTTACCAGCTTTAAAGCTTTCGTTGCGTCTTTGTTGTTCCTAAATCATTTAATGAACTGCAAATAGAACATCCTACTCCACTTTCTTTAACTGTTATATTTATATGTCTCTAACTTTTAACATCATTGTGTTTCTGACTGGTAATCCAGGAACTTTAAAGTATTGAGCTCCTGTAATGTCCTATCTTAATGTGCTAAGTCATTCATTGTTCTTAATTTTTCTTTTTTTTTATTAAAAAATTTAACCCTCTTTTTTTTTATTAAAAAATTTAACCATTTAAAAAAAAAAATTTAAACAAAATTTGGAAGTTAACTAAAGATAGAGAATATTCAAAATTTGATCGGGTAAAAATTGAAATTTACGAAATGCTGCGAAAATTGTTACAACAAAAAATAACTACATGGCCAATTAGTAACCAAAATATCTACTTTTTACTAGTTGAATTTTAAAAGTCTCATTTAAAATTATTTTTATTTTTTTTTTAATAGAAATTTTTAAAATTCAGGAAAAAAATTATTTAAAATTAAAAAAAATATGTTCCGGGATGCATTTTTCTATCCTAAGAAGTGGTGGGATGAGTTTAGAATTATTTAGAAGTACCGGGATGGCATCCCACCCCATCCCGCCTCACTTCGAGCACTGCTTGTACGTATATAGTTTATAAACCTTGTGCATATATGGATAAATGGATTTTCTTAAAAAAAAAAAAAACATATTTCTAAATAGCTTTCTTTTTTTTTATTACGATTTAACTACGTTACTAGGAATAATAAAGTTTTTACTGTGATATTGCATTGCCTTCAAAAACAAATCAAAGAAAAAATGTATACCCTTTGAAGTTATTGTCAACAATACAATATTATTCACATCTAGTTTTGTATTATGTATTTATAATATTCTCTCTGAGCTAATAAGTATATTGAATAAAAACCATGGCTTGAGTTTTAGGTGGATTAGATTTGATTAGTATTTTACTTCCAGGTATGTACGTCATCGTACTAAAAGTAAACACAATTATAGATAAAAAAATGTATGTACCAATAACTAAATTTCTGGAAAAAATAGGAAGATTATTGAGTTTTATATTATAAAAAAAAAGTTAAAATGTGGAATTTATATTACATAACATTTTACTTATATTTTTTTCATGTAATTGATTTGTTGAAAATTACCCTTTCAAACCCTTTATTTTTGTGTAAAAAAAAAAAAAGATTTTAAAAGTGTAACATAACACATTCAACCCATATACGTTAAATTTCAAACATATATTGGCATAGAACAAAAAAATATACAGCTTCCATGTCAATTTTTTCGATATTTTAGTTATAAAAATAAAATATCAATGGTTGATGAAAACTGAATAATTTTAACTAAAAGAACTGCAAATAAAAATAAAAAAAAAAAAATTTTTATTTGTATTAAAAATTTAACAAAAATTATAAAAAGATTTTTGCCATTTAAAAAAAAAATTTTTTTATTCATAAAAAATTCATAAGCAATTTAGATTAAGAGGGCAAAATAAAATAAAAAAAGAATATCTGGATTTTATTTTTTTTTTTTGGATTTTCTACACATGAAAAAGGATTGAGTAAAACATTAATAATAAATATATATAAAAAAAGGATTATTTTTTGCTCACTCTGATGAATTTTAATGCTTAGTTAATTTCTCATTGCTAAGTAATGTGTCTTTTAAATGATGAAATTAAGGTTTTCCATTTCGTTTAACATTTTCGTTAATTGATTCGTTTATTAAAAAAAAATAAATTTTTTCTAATTAATATTAATAGAAATTAAAAAGGGAAATGAAAATATTCTCAATCAAGATAAAGAACGTATAAATATTCTACATATAATATGAAACTTTTATACTTACATAACATAGTGATGAAACAAAAAAAACTGTAAATAATGTCAAAGAATTAATCTTAATACATAAATAAAATTGTCAGTCAAAAAAGTAACGAAAATATTGTATGTTGTATTGTATGTACTGCAAGTTCATATGTATTTATAAAAAGAAAATTTAAAGAAAATGATAAAAATAATGCCTATATATACCATACAAAATTGTGAGAAACTGTCAAATAAACTCAAATTCATGAATTTCTATTGACACTGTACATACAAAGACAAAAAAAATTATACATATTCAATTTTATCAATGATTTTCTTTAAAGGGTTACAAATGCAAGAAAATTTAAGCATTATAAAAGTAAATGGCGCATTTAAGTTTCTATGATTTTAGTTCAAATTTCTAAATGTCATAATAAAAATAGAATGAATTGTAGGTGTACTATTTTTAAGAATAAAATAAAAATTAAAATTAGATATCTTAATTTATTCTTCGCATTATTTTCTTTTAATACTGAATCAAAAATAATTGACAAAAAAACTTTATAAAAATTTTTTTTTTTTTTTATTTTCTCGCTGTTATTTACTATATCTGTCACTTTTTTATTTTTATTTTTATTTTTATGAATGAATCTTTTATTATTATTAAACTGGGTGATAATAAAATTCGTTTTTTTTCCTTTTTACAGTTAAATTTATATTGTTATTACTCATCTTAAAAAATAAAAAAAATTTGTACTCTCAACGTATATCAGTCTAATCAAACAACAAAATTTTTAGGATCCATAAAATAGTTTAAAAACATTATATTGAATTTCGATTCATTAGAAATTAAGAAAATAATCAAAATATATAAATTGATGTTACAATTGAAAAAGTTAAAATATTAATTTATTTTTTATTCCTTATAAGTCATGATAGATTACCTCATCTTGTGAAATCAACCGAATTTATGAATTTTGTTTACTGTATATAATATAATATTATAACATTTGTCGGCGAATCTTTTAGTTGTACGTGCAGTGTTGAATTCAACACAGCAGTCTTTTTGAAAACATAGACAACCCAAAAATAAAATGTTTATCTTAATATTAAAATTCTATTTAATCTAATTTTTACGTTAACAGAAGTAGTCCCTTTAAGTGCTCTTTAGAATTTTTGAATGAACTTATTTTGTTTTTTTTTTTTTACTAATATATAAAAGTGAGGATGTCTTTTTAGCTTGAAAATTACGAAATTAATGATATCATCTTTGGTTTTTCTTTTTCTTTCTATATATTTAAGATAAAAAAAGAAGAAAAATGACAAGGATACAAGAAATGTTTTTCTTTTTATTTAAATACGAAAGATAAAGTCAAAAAGGTACCAATTTGAAGTGATTTGGAATTTAAGAATAATAAAAATCAGGTTCAGTACACAATAAGATACTCTCAATTTTTACCATACATACATCTAAGTTATGATAAATAAGTTATTTTTCACATTTCAGCGTCTAACGCGACGGACCGAATTTTTTTTTTTTGCAACAAGCTTATCATGAATTAACCAATTTATTTGCCCACATGAACTAATCGCTTCCATCACTAGTATATAATACTCTAGTATCACTAGTATATAATACTCTCTACTTCTGTATTTTATTTCGAAACTTATTTACCGCAAGTTCATATGTATTTATAAAAAGAAAATTTAAAGAAAATGATAAAAATAATGCCTATATATACCATACAAAATTGTGAGAAACTGTCAAATAAACTCAAATTCATGAATTTCTATTGACACTTAGTCTAAGAGCTCGCAACGTTTTTGGCACGTGTATCACTAGTATCACTAGTATATAATACTCTCTACTTCTGTATTTTATTTCGAAACTTATTTTAATTTTTTCCGATAAAAATTAATGACAAGGCTATCGACTTATTTCAATTATATGGAAGTGTTTCGGAATTTTCTTAATCAAAAATTCTAACAAAAATATAACACCACACCAACATTATTATAATGTTAATGACTTTTAGATTATAAACGTAAACAGAAAATATATATATAGTGTCATATTTTCATTGTCAATATTTTCTTTAAAGAATAAAAAAAAAAGCTGTTGAATAAAACAAAAACAATTTTTTATTATATTATTATTTAATTTGATACTGAAATTTTTCTTAAATAAAGACATTTAGTGGGAAATTGTTCTAAACCACCATGATAATATAATAGCCAATTTTCATAACACAAATATCCTCCCACTAAAAGATGAAGAAATAAAAAAGCAAAAATTGTTTTTTTTTAATTTTCGACTTTGATTAAAATTATTTAAAAAACAAATTCCTGTAAACGTATAAATTACCATCTGGTGAAAAGATTTTAAAGATTTTCATCAACACTTTGGTATTTTAATTTTCTTACAGTATAATCTTCAATCAAGAAATCAATGTTAAAATATAAACTGTGTTCTTTCATAACAGATTTTTTCCATTACATGTATGAGTTTTTTATTGCATTTTGTGTTGAAAATTCTAAAAATATTCAGCTTGAATGAATTGATTTGGCTGAGTTTATATTTATTGAAAATTATCTGCCATTAAACATAATGACTTTAGCGTTCAAGTATTTTCATTCATTTTTATGACAATTCGTACTTTGATTTTTGAATTTTTAATTGCTTCTTAACTTTGAATTCGACATTATGTAAAGAAATATAGTTATTCAACTGACCAAAAATAATCAAACCTTACTTTGTATTTTGATTTTACCTTGCTCATTAACGTTTAACTCCACTTTAAGTTATAATATCGGTTATCAGCCGACGAAAAATTCTAGGATCATAACTTTAGCAATAAAACCTTTGTCACTTCGTCAGCAAAAGATCTTTGCTAGTCTACTTCTAAAATTTAAAATTTTAATTTTTTCCATTACAACATGAAAATTGTGTTGGTTAACAATAAAAAAGTTTCGATTTAAATTCAATGAAAATATTTTATTTTATTTCTGTGTACACAAGAATTCACAAGTCATTAAACAATTTAATTGTGAAATATTGAAATTTTTAAAATTCTTGTCCTTGAATTATAAGGGAACAAGAAAAAGAATTATTACTTTAAAAAATTATATAATGAGTTTTCTTCTTAAAAAGTAATTCACAAGTTAATAAAGAAATAAATTTAAATGAAAAAAAAAAATTAAGAATAAATTATCATAAGAATTGATAATTTTTTGCCTCTGGTGTATACACAAAAAAAATAAAACATTTGGTCAGGTGAATTTTAGGCACGAACAAATTCAGAAAACTTTAATGTTTTTTTGTTTTTTATAAACAAAAGAGAAATTTACATAGGATATAAAAAATATTCTATTTATTAGCATTTGAACAGTGCCAGTGGTTGAGTTTATTTAATTTAATTTTTTTTTTTATCATTTATATTTATTTATTTATTTATAATACAATTTATAATATAAGTAATTACTTATTTTTAGAGATTTAGTGCATGTGCTACTTAATTACTAACACTAAGAAATTTATGTTATATATAAATTTCTTGTTATGTAATTATTACGATTCATTTTTAAATTTATCAAGATTAATAAACAAAATACGTTTAATGTACGAAAAAATTAAAACCAATTAGTTTATTTAACATTTTTTATTAATTAATTCTATTTTTTTTTTTTAGTTTTCTATTGACAAATTCCAGAATGTTTTTTTAATCATTGTAGAATTTTTTTATTATCTATACTAGAAAATATCAAATCTACCTAAACTTGAGAAAACTATTCACTTTTAAGAAAATAAGAAATAGATTTACATATTTTACAGAAACAGAAAAAAAAATAGTAAAGAAATAATACCTGAAGGCAATTTACTTATATGAATTCAATTATAAAAATTTGGAAATTCTAATATGTACTTGAAATTATTGTAAGGCAATTGAATTGCCTAGGTGTGAAGATTACGTCTCATCGAAATGATTCAAACAATGTCAATGGCAGGTATCATAAGTTAATAATTATGATCAAAAAACACAAAAATTAAATCAATAATAATAGTGTTTGGTAAATTTTTTTTAACTTATCACCGAATTATTAATATAATTATTATTTTTCTCTTTTTTATTCTCATACCAATTCTTTTGCTTAAAATAACAGAATAAGCATGAATAATTCACGGATAATAAGATTATTTCATATAGGGATTATAAAATTTACACTTATCTAAAATATTTAAGATTTAAAAATTAATCAATAAAATTTCTCTTTTTCTGCAAATATTTACTTTTCTACAAAATGTTTACTTTCGTATATCCTTTTTGAAAATATATGACGGCTATGTAAATTGAATTGTAAAATAAGAAATCCGAAAAAAAAATACCTACTTTTGTTTTTATTTGAATCAACATTTTGGAATTTTTTTATATATAAAATTTCAACAATATTAAAGGAAAAATTATATAATCATTATAATTAAATCTAGATACCTGTTTGAAACCATTATTATCAACAAAAAAAAAAATCAAAATAAAGATAATTAATTAAAAAGCATAAAAGTATTTTCTTTTGTATAATTTTTGATTATTTCAATTTCAATAGAAATTTTAGGCAAATATTCATTCAAAAAAATCATTCAAGATAACAGATAAAAAAGTAAAACCTTTCATTTAAATTTAAATTTTTATTTTTTATTTTTAATCTCTCAGAAAATAAAGTAAGTATAATTTTTGGGGCTTAACACTCGTCAATCACATTCAGATTTTGAATATACATACAATCATAAAATATTTATTTGAAAAACATTAAACGTTTGAATATAGTGCACTGCATTACATAATTAATTAAAATTTTGTCAAATTTTAGAAATTATGGTTCTTCAACATTTTATTGTTGTTCAGTTTAAAATTCCCATTTAATTTATCAATCACAATAGTTTATCTCAATCTTATTAAAAATATATTGATTTACGCTTATCAAAGTATCTACTGTAATTATAGTCATAAATTGAATTTCAAATATCTTTTATAGTATTTAATTTTGCTATTATGTATAATAGAAATATTTAACTCAAGTATGTATTTAAAATGAAGTTATAAAAATTTATTAATTATTATAGAATAGAATTAGTACTTGAGTAATATATTTTAAGTATACATTTGAACAATTATTTAAAATAAATTTAATAATAAAAAATAAATGACCCCATTCTAATTGATATTTGAAATTTTCGTAAATTTATCTCGTATTGTACTTTTATGTAAGTCTACACGATTTTAATGATTCATAAAAGTTACTTTCGGCATTTTTTTAAATTGAGAAAACTAGTTAAGATATCTGTCAGATACTAAGCATTTCTGGCTATCTATAAATAATTAACCTCCTAAAATTATCCTGGAAAATTAGTTTAATAAAACATTTATTATAAATCTATAAATATTTTGATAAAATATTTACATGGCGTTATATGTAAATATTTCAAGTTCTGTAACGTAAACTTTTATTCAATTCTATTAATTAATTTTATTATGCCCGAAGGCTTTTCATAAAATATAAATTTAAGCTTTTTATGGAGAATTTTAATTCATTTTTATTTTGTACATCTGGTAATTATTTCATAATTGCATCAAAAATATTATACGCATATTAAATTATCATGAACGTTTTTTTTTATTTAGTAGAGGCATTGAAAACTGTTTTTATTTTGTTAAATTTTTCATTTATTAAATTTTATTATACTGTCCGCTCGCTACTTAAATGCTTAGGTACAACTAATGAACTAGCCAATCTATTTTTTATTATTTCTATTTAAGTAGATATTATAAAAAAAGTTGCAAATATCACCCAATCCCTTTACAGAAAATCTTTTCAATTTGAAACCACGAAACTAAAATAATTGGGCTGCTTCAAACAAACAAGAGATAGAAAACATAGAGAAAGAAATTCAGATTATTTTGAGAAAAGTTTAAAAACATTGAAATATAAGCTAGACATATAAATCCAAGATTGCAATTATATCAAATATTCGCAACTACATTAACACACATTATAATAATAATAATTCTTATAGTGGAATTATGGAAGAATTCTTTATTTAAAAATAAAACCAAAATTCCCCTAAAACAATTTTTTACAATATAAAATAATAAATAAAATGTTTCCTATATCTTTGCGTAATGTTAAATTCTGAAAACAATAAATCACTTAATTTTAAGAAATAAAGTAGTCGCATGGGATTTGTTTATGTTTGAAACAATAAATTCAAACTTTTAGTTTACGAAAAAGTAAAAACAAAATAATCCTTCCAATATGCTGTTTTAATTTTTTCGCTTCATACTTTTCCGATCAATTTTATTTTTTTTTTTGAAACTGTCACAGAAAAAGTATAGTTTTTTGTTCTTTTTAGCCGAAAAATAAAGCAGGACAAATAAAGGGCACTTACCTCCTTGAATATTCCGCTGATATTGATGTTATCATGATGCTTGCTTTATGTGCATCTTGTACAAAATTTAGCCATTAACAAACAATTTTGACTTGTGTACATATATGTACATAATATGTAAATTATATTTAATATAGAATAGAATGATAAAATGAATAGAATAGAAAAAAAAAAAAATTTAAATAATAATTTTTTTCGTTAAACAAATTGTTAACGCACTTTGGATTTTAGGTTTTATTAAACAAGTAACGATAACACGCAAAAAATGTATATAGTAAAATGTTTGAACTTAATTGCCTAACCTGTAAGGATACAAGAAAAATAATTAAATACTACGAAATTATAATTATGTATTTACAGTACAAAATTCTTGTTTTCTCCAAAATAATCTTTATTTACAATGCAGAATAAATATTTAAATCTAATAATATAGATTGTTTTTTTTTAATTTAAGTTAAAAGTTACTCTACTGACTAAAATTTTATAAAAACGCCCACCAATGTCATCGTTTATCATATAAATTTAATCTACTATGAAAAAAGTTAAATATATGACGAAAATATTATAAATAAAGAGTCATCATGGAATAGTCTTCAATGCTTCTCTATCTCTGGTGTATAAGAACTTTACTGTTTTAATAATTCCACATAATTGCTATATTTTACTTACATGTACTTGCACATGTTATGCATATTTTGATTTCTAATATTATAAATTAAATACGAAGGCTACATTATGTAGTTATTTATGTATACCTACATATATAGTTTCTAAAAGATTAACAATTTTAATGAAAATACTCCTGCATAATTTTGTGTCTGGATTTCTGGACAAATAATTTATTTTTTTTTAAATGCTGCTGCTTTTATATATTGTACAATGTACAGTATATTACTTTAATAATACTTTCTACAATCTGCAGATTTTATTTTTAGATTAGTTTTTAAAGTTTTGAATTTTTTATGCAAATTAATCCTTTTGATAAAAATTAAATTAAAATTGTTTAAACATACTCAACTTTCCTAAAATTAATTTTTTAACTAATTGGAAACTACTTGAGGGTCAAAAACTTTAATTCAAAAAAACAAAAAACTCTGGATAAATATTATAGGAATACGCAATTAAAACTATAATATTTGGTAACTAGCGTAAGAAAAGAATATCAACATTGAATAATCAAATTTCTTAGAATTAAGAAATTTAAATTTATTTAAGACTGAAAATTAACATAGGAAAACTATAAATTATTAAATTGTTGAATATTGAATACAAAAATTATGATCTCACTTCTCGTTACTTTATGCAACGAATATTCAATTAATTAAGGTCCTTCTTTTTATTTAACGCAAAAATTTAACTAGCAACTTTTTATTTGTTCAATATTTTTAACTTTGCCTATACTTAAAAAATACCAACCTATATCAGTTTCTCTAAAATTGTTGCTAAAGTAAGGAATATTTTTACAAAATTGATTTCCTTTTTTTTTTATTAATCATACTTGATTCTATTATTTTTAATATTTTGTTTCTATGTGAAACCTTTTTTAAGAAATAGAATTATTTCAAAGTGACACTTTTAAACTGAATGGTAGAAAAGATTTAAAGCTTTTGGACTTAATTGGAGACAACATAAGTTACAAATATAATTCATTGTTTAAAAGAAGGGTGAAATAATATTTTATTATTTATTGAAATATTTAAAATATATTTACTCCCAGTTAGGGGATATTATTATGTACTATATAATATTTTTATTATTTTATAGTTATAGACTGTAACTATAAAATAATAAAAATATTAGCAGTGTACTGTGCACTCTTTATTTGACATTATTACTTAAGATCCATTTGAAATCTTTACACATCATATATTTTTATGTTAACAAAAATATTAATTATATTGAATACTCGCGTATAAGTAAGTACATATAATAAAAATAAATAATAATCTACTCTTCTATAATATTTAAAAACTATATCTTGTATATGCATTTTATTTCTTATTTCGTATACGAGCTCCACTAAGGTTTTAAATTTGGATCAATTAGAAATTTCTTATGAAACAGACAATTTTTTTTAATTCCTTCATTAGATTTATTAGAATATTGAAATTCTATTATAAAACATAATTATGTAAGAAACATAAATATAAATGTAGTTTGTCTTATACATTTTGTTTTGTTCTACCTTTTTGTCACAACACTTTAGGGAAGCAATTGTTATTGTTTTCCTTTTCAATATTTTCAAATTTATATTTACATATACACTGTATATGTACACAAACGTACCTATCTATACCATGTAAGAATTTTAGGGTGTTTTTATTATTTTTATATGAATGTACGGAAATTCAAGCATAGATATTCCAGATAGATTATTTGATACTGATGAACAACTAATGAAAAAGTAAAAGAAATAAAAAAAAAGCATGACAAAACTTCACTTTCATAATATGTATACAATAAAGTAGATATAATTCTATAAATAAATGCCGTTGCTCCTCAATTTTTAAGAAAAAACATGGGTGCTTAAAAAAGTTTGTATCTTATTTTAGACTGTGTCTATAGAAGAATAGAGAATTATAGAAACTCTTACACCACTTTTCCTATTGATGTTTTTTATACATTTTATTGTTTAAATTTCAAAATGATTAGAATACACAATATTACCAAGATTACCAAGTAGTAGCATATTTTTATGTAAATTGAGATATATAATTATACATAACAAATTGAGTTTTTAAAGTGTTTCAGTAAGTTGTTATTCATACTTAAAAAATTTTGTACAAAAATAAAGTCCAGCTACTAAAAAAAGAGAGAAATAACGGCGAAATATAATTTCGAAATATAAGTTTTAAGTTTTCAATTTCAAAAATGAAATCCAAACTCAAAATTAAGTTGCCAACTTTATCGTACATTTAAACTACATTTCAAATGAGCTGGGAAAACGACTTTTATAAGCTTATTCGAAATATATAAGTAGCATATTAATATACCGTATAATAATATGATTTTTAAGTTAAATTTTCAGTATTTATTGAAAAAAAAAGGATATAAAATAAGACAGGTGTCCGTATAATGTTAAAAGGAATTGATTTATGCTGTGAAAAAGGGTTTTTCATGTATAAAATATAATGCAATTGTTTTGCGAGACTCAAAATTAAATGAAAACACTAAAGAAAAATAGTTTTACCTTGGATTTTATTGCAAATAGTAAAACTAGAAAACAAATACTTATTTTGAGTATCATTCTTTAATATACAATCAATGTTTTTAAAAAGAATATTCTAATATTTATCTTTGTATCAAAATGCCATTCAATTCTTTCAAAATAAATAATTGCAAGACGAGGAATCAAGTGTTTGTTCGGTTCTTCAATAATAGTACTTAACATATATGTACGTACATATTTGATACCTTATTTTTATGGATACCATAAATAAGATTCGATAGATATGTACATATTAATACAATACTCAAATATTTAATTATACAAAATCTTAGATATCCAAAGATCTGTCTAATAATACTATACCTAGAATAGTTTATGAAAACGAAAGTATAAAAAGTTTGTCATTTTTGACAAATTGGCTTATTTCTATTAGTCAGTTAATTATTCAATTATAAATCATATCTATGTCTTAAGGATTTATAAAATTAAACAAATATTCTCTTGAACCAGTAAAAAAAATTTTAAGTAAAAGTATCATAATACTTACAAAGAATTATTAAGTATAATAGTCTAGACTTCTACTTGTGGTTTTATTAATGAGTAAAATGCTACAAAAATTAATTAGAAAAATTTCCATTTTATTTTATAATTGTAATTATGGTTTTTTAATAAGACGAAATGATTTACATGTAAAATATTTTTAAACAATTCAAAATTTCACAAACAATTCTCATTTTTATACTACCACCTAGCATACAATACATATACATATTACATTATTTATAGATATATTATAAAATTCTACTTACATTTAATATTTAAAAATAAATAAATTCAATATGAATACAAGGTTATAAAACTAAGCAATGACAATAATAATTTCTTCATTTTATTTACATGTTTGAAAAAATTATTAAATTTGAATCAGTTTTGCTAATTTCCAAAAATTTAAATTGAAATAATAAAAATTTAATTGAAATAATAAATAAAATTTATTGTTTTTAATAACCTATTCATCAAATTGCTTTATTTTGGATTGAATATGTTCGTGGACATACTGTAATACGTCGAAAGCAAAAACTTTTAGTTTTTATTCATATATGTACTATTATTTTTATACCAACATACTATTTATAATAAAATTTATTTTTAATACACAAAGTACCTGTATGTATATAATTGAATTGAAAATTAGTTTTTTTATTATTCTTCATCATATACTAGATAATTTTACATAATTGGTTTTTTTTTACCAATAAACTATTTTAAATACCAATGTAGCATAATAATAAGTAATATAATAGATATGCTTATATAATAACTAGCAGTGTAATAAATAAACTGTAAGTTAATGTTATCGATCTGAAATTTTTAGCTTAGCACAAAAAAGTGAGATTAAATAAAGCTCAAAAATATTGAGAACCTTTTTTGACTATGGTACACGCAAACATCTGCAGATGACATTGTGTTGGTTGGTTGGTTATAGTGGCGGAGCCCTCCTACCCGAAGAGTTCCCAATTAGCGCTTTCGCACCATTTTGCTACCACTTTCCTCGTTAACCAAAGCCTAACGGCGTTAAGACAAGCTAGATCCACCCCGTGGTGTTTAAAAATTTCACCACATCTCTGGGTTTGGCTAGGGCTAGCACATCTACATCCTCAAGGACAAATCCCCCTAGTGTGCTATTTCTCAGGCTCGCAAGCGCCGGGCATTTGCAGATAAAATGGACTAATGTCTCTTTTTCGTTCTCAATACCACAACTGCGGCATGACCGATTGAAAGGGATACCTAATCTGGCAGCGTGTACTCCAACTGCCCAGTGTCCCGTATAAACCGCCGTTATTCTGGAAATATCTTTGCGAGACATTTTCAGAATTTCCTGCATTCTTTTTTTGTCATAATTCGGCCATGTTTTCTTGGCCGTGTTGCAGGTAGGTAGCGCCCTCCACCTACTATTAGCTACGGATAAGAAATATTGGTAAATATCTCTTTTTACCGTACTTAAAGCTGGATGAACCATCTCAGACATGGATTCCTCCAACTTTGAACCCTTTGACATTGTGTACTCTTTCAGCTTCTGCTAAAACTCAAATTTATGTGTCCAAAAAGGTTAATTAATTTAAGGAGAAACCAAACTAATTTAAGATTCAATGTTTAAAACATCAATTGCTAATTGTAGTTATGTATATCATTTCAATAATACATAAAAAATACATAAAAAATTTATTTCTTCAAAATAAAACACATCGATTGGTGAGAAAACGATGTGTTTACCATCAATTCAAAATGTATTAAATTTAATTTTCGATAAAAATCAGAGAAATATTAATAAAAAACAATTTTTTCGTAAATAAATGATTCTCATGAAACAAAAACGTATAATTTTGGCTTTCTATTCTCTTCATTGTCAAACAATAACTAAATTTTTTTTTTTTTTAAATGTACATACTGTTTTAAAAATATTGAAAACCCTTACAGATTTTTTCGTTCTGTAAATAAATTCACAATAATCGAGTCCAAGAGAAGCTAACGTACACAATGAAATGTGAGACAGACAGAACATTTACCAATTTACACAGGATAATGTCCTTTTACAGAATATTCCTAATATAGAATGCTGTTTCTGCAAGAAAAGCTTTTTTCTGTTATACTATATAGCTATATAGATAGGTATTTTAAAATGAAATATATATTTTTTGTCATTTATACGATAGTTTGAAAGAAGAACATTAGACATATACCTGCGGAACAGTAAACGTAAGTTCGTTTTTTCATTTTATTATATTTTTATCTAAAAGCAGAAAATAAAGCATGTTCTCCATGTCGAACAATAAAATGTGGGTCTGGTAGTTAAAAAAAACAGTAAACTTTATTTAATACTAATCGATCGCCGAAACCTGAACCTTTATAAATTTTTTTTACCTTAGTTTTTTTTAATTACATATTTTAATTTTGTGTGTAAGTAGTTTTATGTAATTTAATTAGGAATATATGTTGAAAATGTAGAAAACAATAAGATTGATTTATTAAAATATCATTGTAAATTTGGATTTTCTTTTCTGTTACACAAATTAGTTTGTGACTATGTTAAGTACTGATGCTGATAGTTTCAGGTAAGCCCATTCTTTTATTATGACATCTGATTCTACACAAAAAAAATCAGGATGATTTATGTACATATTTAACACTCAAATTGCGAATAGAATAAAAAATTCATAAAATTCTCTTAAATATGCAGTTAAAATATTTAACGATGTTATTTCACATAATTTTTTTTAGTGTATATACTGAAGTTTACCATGCCATTCAGATAGTTTAGTAGTTAATTAAATTACATTATGCGA